>JAWZYV010002720.1:0-600000 GCA_038373885.1 Cheiracanthium punctorium
GATCCCCTTGGCCTATGCTTCCGAAGCCCTTGCTCCTGGACAGCCCCTATGTCCGTGTGTGTGCTACATACAAAACATAAGTAAGGGTGGCTCTCACGCAACACTTATCTTACACCCTCCTCTCAGTCCGAAAAGCCGTTGATTCGGATCAGAAATCTTTAAGTTATTTGAACCGTTAGATCTTATACCGTATTTAAATATATTGACACCAATATGTTATAATTTGTAACGAAATGTTCCAATATTATTGCATATAGTTATGTAGCTATAACGGTATGAAAATATCGTTCTGTTCCTTTAACGTTATGGTCTCATACCGTATTTAAAACGTTATTCAGCGAAATGCTATATTCTATAACTAATTGATACTGTATCATTATTAAATAGTTAGGTGAGTTTAACGTTATAAACTAAGCGTTAGCATGAGTAACCGAATGCATTCTGTTACTTTTTGTTCAGTTTCTGAGTATAACACAAAACGGAATAACGTTATAATAAGTATGCCATTGAATAACGTTATTCTGAATAACGTTATTGCAATAACGTATTCATTTGCGTTCTGTAGATTTGTTACGGTACGATAATAAACTACAAAATGTAACGTAACTAATACATAACGAAAATCAAGCAGTTATTTGTACATATAAAAATTGTATAACGAATTATTTTGTTACAAGGCCGAATAACGTTACAATTTTGTTACGTTAAGTTACGGATCCCTGATCCCAATTGCTTATAATATTCCTCTAGCAATGACTTAGTCCGACCAGTGGGCCGAGCGCATAGCGCTCTGAACTGGAAGGCGGAAGGTTTCTGGTTCAAAACAAGTCGCGTCCGCCGACCTAACCGTTCAGAGTTTACCTGTATTCCGTTCGGGAAATAAAACTGTACTCGCAACATGCATATGTTTTAAAACATATATGGCTGGTTTCCTCCAAAACGTAGGGTAAATGCGGTTTAGGAACCCTCAGAAAGATTCCCACGGAGGATATCCTCACCCCTTGGCCTAGATCCCATGTGTGGAAACTACAAGCAGGATAGTCTCCGGATTTGTAGAGAGTTCAATTTAACGCCTAGCGTCTTGTACAACTTATTGAAGCAGCTCCACGATACCGGATCCACCGAAAAAAAGCGTGGGCAAGGTCATCCAAGAAAAGTTGCTTCTTTTTTGATCGCCAGTTACACAGTTTTTGTGCCATCATGTTGCAGTCATCCCAGATCTGCACTCATGACGTCAACGTTTCATCACGATTTAAATAATTTCTCACTTTTTTAGATTCCGCATCACTGGGTTTAATTCGAATTATATGTGTAAGGAAAATTTTCTTTCCCTACCGTGCGGAGAACGGGTACGCAGCTAGTCTATACTATTAAAATCTGTGCGCGTCTGTCTGTGTGTGTGTGTGTGTGTGTGTGTGTGTGTGTGTGTGTGTGTGTGTGTGTGTGTGTGTGTGTGTGTGTGTGTGTGTGTGTGTGTGTGTGTGTGTGTGTGTGTGTGTGTGTGTGTGTGTGTGTGTAACATCATCTCCTCCTAAACGGCTGGGAGTTGAGTTTCGAACGAGGTATCCACGAATTCAGAAAATTTCGAGAAAGAACCTCCGCTAATTTAAATTTCGAAATTCGAATTAGTTTAGGAGATATTAATAAAAAACCCCATCAAAAACGCTAATTTTTGCTCTCCGCAATTCCGTGATTGTAACCCCTGTAGTCAAAAAAGTGAGAAATAAGCATCGAGGTTGCCATGTTTGGCTATTTTATTAAATTATTTAGACTCCTGCAGTAAAAATAAAAGAATAATGATTTTTTTCTGTTTAGATTATTTACAAAGTTATTTTTTAATTAAAATATTGCGTTCATGTTAAATCAGAGCTGGAATTCAATGTTTTTTATGTGTAAAAGAATAAGGGATTGAGAGATTTCCGAGACTAATATGTATATTTTTTAGTTTGGCCGAAAAAAAATGGCTCATTTGGCGATTTTGAGAAAGTAATAGGTTCTACCGATTTGTACAGTTTTGGGCTTGGCGCAAATTACTGAGAGCGTAACGAAATAGTATTTTTAATAACAAGTATAAATTTTACGGCGCTATACTTCGATTTTTCATACAGAAATAATGCAGTTATTAAGGCGATTTTAAACGATCTATAGAATTTTCACCAAATTAAGTAAACTGATTTAAGTTAGAGGAATTCCGCCAAATTTCAGAAAATTGAAATTCTCTCATTTTGTACATGGTAGTTAACGGTGATTAAAACCCGTTATAGTTAACAATAATTTAAATAACTGCTACTTATCAATAATATGCCTGCATTAAATTTTGGCGATCGAACCATATAAATGATAGATAACTATTTCCCATTTTGATTGCTGTTAAATCAATGCTTCGAATGATTCCCTGAAAACAAAAAAATCTCGCAAAATGGTGTATGTTGGCATTTTGGCGATCGAAGTACTGTGTAATAAAGAATTGATTCTTATTTGTTAAAGCAGCGCTACGGAAGTTTCTTTTACTAAAAGCTGTTAGAAAGGCGTAATTAATACTGTCTAATATATTTTTTGTTTACGAATTGAAATGTATGTTGATTTCTACTTTAGTACATTTCTTAGCAAAGTTGGCGAAAAATATTGAAATGTAGTGCAACTCTGTACATATTATTAATTCCATTCCACAATTGAGATGAGCCGATGTCACTAGCGTATGCATAGATATTTTTTTTTTTTTAATTCCGCCAAACAGGGTATTGCGAATTGCCTTTAGTGTCAAGTTTAATTTGTGATTTGAGCTATTTGGCATCGACTGGTGGCGTTATTGACACCAATATGGCAGTTCTAGCAAAGTAAACATAAATAACTCATTTCATGTTCCATTTTTATAGTTTCCGTAGCAACGGAATCCATTGTTGCCACTTAAGTTATTAAATTTAACAATTAAGTGAAACCACTCATTTCTACAGCTTTTAAGACTCGTAAAAGTGAAAACGCATCAAATGTGAAACAAATAGAACTGTAAGAGGCATGCACTTTAAAAATAATCGAAGTTTTCATGTAATTCTATATACCTTTAATTTTATTTCCTTCGCGTGTGGGTGCCATTTTTATGTCAATTTTTGCTGCCTTGCTGGCAGATTATCCGGAGCAGTACACAAGCACTAATGTACATGCTCCTCCGGACATAAACAAGAGCGTATGTCCGGCGCGTATTTGTGTAACCCCCAGGCCGTACCCGGGGGGACCAGGGCCCCCCCCCGAAATCTAAAATTTTGTTAACAAAACAATAATAATGAAGCGTTTATGTGAAAAATTGGGCCTTTTTCATCTTTTATGAATTTATAAATTTAATTTCTGTACACCCCCCCCCCAAATTTTTTTCTGGGTTGGGCCCATGGTAACCCCACTGTGTTAATCAGAGTTTTCTGGGGTCAGATTTTTTAGAAAATTTTTTTTCAATGGAGATTCTCATCCTGAAGTATATTGATCACTGATACATGAAAAGAAAAATGATCAATTATGCGCTAGCAGTGACGTAGCCAGAAATTTTTCATGGGGGTGTTACGACTACTGCAGCTCACATATATGTATGTATACGCGTGTGTGATAAGGGAGTGAAGAATATACATTTTGTATGGCAAAAAACTCCTCATGGGGGGGTTGTGACCCCCTATCCCCTCCTTGGCTACGCCACTGCACGTAAGCATAAGTTGTCACGTCATGAAAAACCGTCGTAGATGGTAAACACAGAAGTTTTTTCGAGGGTTGTACAGAATTAAAAATTTTGTAAAGTTTACTTTTGATACAGTTCGGATATTTGCCACCAAGGTGAGATGAAATATTACTAAATACGGCAACCTAGAATTTTCTTTTGAATTTGACACTATGCAACTACAGTAGATTCCCTATAACACGGTAGATACGTTCCGTGTTATAGGAATCCGTGTTGTACGGATCCTGCGCTATACTCCACCTGGAGTGCGGATTGCGCGGGATAATCGCGGCAAAACTTATTTGCACCCCGTAGAAATACAATGATGTTTGGTATTGCCATTCAAAAGTTATGTTAATTACAGGAGCTAAAGCGTCATAATATCAGAACATATGTCTCATTTTACCGTGCTGTACGAGTCTCTTTTAACGTGTTACACGAAAACGATCACAATTTTTTCGCCGTGTTCTACGAATTCGTGTTGTAGACCCGTGTTATGAAGGGGTCTACTGTAAATTGTTAAAAATAAAACATGAAATTAGTTATTTATTTAGCGCGAGTTGACAGTGAGACCAACGTCAGTTTTATGTAACAAGTGTGATACTGCATTAAGAGTTTAGTAAGGGTGATAAACTTTATCGCAGAAGTTACGTCACAAATGTTTTCATTTGAAATGTGACGATTTTCACGAAAACTGTGTGCAATTTTGGCTTATAACGTACGTGGTGCATCTATTATTTCATGTAGGTTTTGTTAATTTAGGTGAAATTCAATAAAGTCATCTGCAAAATAACTGCGCTAATGCATTGTCCACGCTTTAGGAAATGCAAGATAAAATAAAATAGTTGTCAACATCATGTAATTTATTCATCTGGTATATATTAAATGCTATAATTAAGCTTAAAAAACAAAATTATATGATGTAGAAATCAGGCATTTTTCGAAAGAGAGAAGTTTCATTTGCATACCGTAAAGATCTTCTTTTTTGATCGCCAGTGACACTGACGAAGTTTTTGTGTCATCAGGTTGCAATCATCTCAGATTTGCACTCATGACGTAAACTTTTAGTCACGATTCAAGTATTTTTTTCACGTTTTGAGATTCCGTATTACTGGGTTTAATTCGAATTATATGTGTGAGGAAAATATTCGTTTCCCACCGTGCGGAGAACGGGCAAGCAGCTAGTGTTTATATAAAATGTGTATTTCGTAAATTGCGTGAAATATTTTAAGAAAAAAAATATACAATAGATGTTCCCGTAACGAGAGCTTTGGCGCTTAATGGGTTAAGAATGATCGTCGTCTCTAGAATTTTGAACAGATTTAAAAACAAACCAATGATTAAATATTCGGAAAAATTAATAATGCTTCTTCACCCTATGTACTATGGACGGGTTTGGGACAATTCACCGACAACAACTACACCGACAGGACATTTCACCGACACCGTTTCACCGACTGGATATTTCACCGACATGGATTATTCACCGACTGGACACTTCACCGACACGGATTTTTCACCGACTGGACATTTCACCGACACTGATTTTTCACCGACTGGACACTTCACCGACTGGACATTTCACCGACACTGATATTTCACCGACTGGACACTTCACCGACACGGATTTTTCACCGACTGGACATTTCACCGACACGGATTTTTCACCGACTGGACATTTCAACGACACGGATTTTTCACCGACTGGACACTTCACCGACACGGATTTTTCACCGACTGGACACTTCACCGACACGGATTTTTCATCGACTGGACATTTCTCCGACATGAATTTTTCACCGACTGGGCATTTCAACGACACGGATTTTTCACCGACAGGACATTTTCATGAACATTTCAGCCACTTTAAAATTGACTAAATTTTCAATTTTACGACGACAAGCCAATTCCCACACAGTTTTAATAATACATTTAACGAAAAATCTCCCATAAAGAGAGCAACTAATTACGATTCTTTTTTCTCAAACATTTATCAATATATCTAAAAAAGATTTCTTTTGTACAAAACTAGAAAGTTTAGGCGTTTAAAGCAGGGCCGTGACTATAGTTTATTTATTTATTTTTGTTGGGTTGGGAGGTGGGGGATTGCAAAAAACATTCATATGAACCATAATTAATCATACGCGTGCGTTATTAAAAATCACATGTATTAATTATGCATACGTAATTAATTAACATTAATTAAATTAATATATCATATATAAATCATAATTAACTTAAGTACATATTTATTAACTTTGTGTAATTAAATTAATTACTTAATTAAAACTCATTTATAATTAATCTGTGCATTAAAGTAAAAGAAGATTTGAGAAAAACAATCGTACTGAAAGTGTATTTTTTGATAACAATATACGTCAAATTTTCGAAGGGGGGGGTGAAACCTATGCATTCCCCCCTTTGTAAAAGGTTCTAATTTATGTTGTACAATGTTTATTTTTTCAAAATATTATTCTATTTTTTTAATTACTCGTAACGGGAAATAATCAAATTCTTTACCCCACGGAACAAATTACTGATAAGGCCATTCTCAACCTGGTGAAAGTTGATTCTTTTTTATCAGGGGATGTGGGATAGGATTACTTTCCAGTCTAAAAGCCATGAGTCTATCATAACTTAAACCATTGTAAACTAAAATCGCATTTGAATAGCCATCCAAACACTGATAAGAAAGAATGTGTGGTAGGGCTTTTCCAAGAATTTATGTACCTCTCTCAACCCGGTATTTTCTCCTGTAGTGCAACTTTTCTATTAATGGAAAAACGATGCTCCCTGGTAACCCTTTCATCTTTGCAGCCAGGCGGAGCTTAGTACCCCACGTGACAATAGTTCTAAACTTTTACTCTTGAGTCTCAATGTCCAGTACAGCTTATGGAAATATAAGAACTGCACGTGTGCAACTTAGTAATATTGGAGTATATCAACCTCAGAAAAATCTTTTGACGTAGAAGTTGGACTCTAGTTTCCTTCCATGATGTCTTGTTTGAGAGTGGCAGAAGTTATAAATTCCACGAGAGGAAAGCCGAAAATTGTAATTGACGGATTTCTCTATGATAAAGACAAGAATCGTGACAATTTATATTATTGGGTATGCGAAAGAAGATATCATAAAAATTTGAAATGCAGTGCAAGAGCTGTGACTATTTTTTCAAATGGCAGCCATGCCATCAAGAAACTTGTTTCCTCGGCACATAATCATGCTGCCGATGCAAGTCAGCCATACGTCAGGCAAGTACAAGTCAAAATTAAGGAAACAGCAAAAACAACTAATGATAGACCAGTGCAGATAATAAGTAATGTGTTATCGTCCGTACAACCAGAAGTACAGGCATGCTTGCCTAAAAAGGAAGCAATAAGAAAACTAATTAAACGAGCGCAGCGTGTTGACACTCCTGTCGAACCAGAAACATTGCAAGATTTAAATATACCAGACGAATATTCTTTAACTTTAACTGGTCGACAATTTTTGAAAGATATAGCAGAAGATAATGACAGAATTTTAATTTTTTCAACAGACGAAAATCTGAAATATTTACACTTGTCTAAATTCTGGATAATGGATGGAACTTTTAAAACAGTTCCTCATCTTTTCAAGCAACTGTACACGATCCATGCCAATGTTGGGACTGAAACCGATTTTGTAATAGTTCCGCTGGTGTATACTTTAATGAGCTCCAAAACGGAAGAATGTTATAGAAAGCTTTTTGAAGAATTGATCGACTGGGCAGGTAACATCGGCTACGACCTTAAGCCAGATTTTATATTATCTGATTTTGAAAAGGGAGCAATGAATGCTATCAACACAGTAATACCAAGCGCTCAAAGCAAAGGCTGTAATTTCCATTTGTCTCAGGCTGTGTACAGAAGAATACAAAAAAATGGGCTTGCATCGAAATATGGGACTGATCCTAATTTTAGCATTTTAATTAGACATATTCCAGCCCTGTCGTTTCTAAGTGCATTAGAAATCCCGGATGCATTTGAGCGTCTGAAAGCTTTTATGCCACCCGAAGCCGAACCCATTTTAAAATGGTTTGATGAGTATTTTGTAAATGGCAAATTACGGAAACGAAATCAAAGAACTGGTCAAGAACAAAGATGGCCGCCATTATTCCCCCCCCCCCCCGAAATCTGGTCAGTTTTTGAAAATAATCAATTTGCTTTCCCTAGAACCCAAAATAATATCGAGGCTTGGCATCGACGGCGGGAAACCTTAGTTGGACGGCCACACGTTGGAATATTTCACATTATAGGAGAAATCAGAAAAGAACAAAATGAAGTAGAAAATGCAATAGAAAGAGTTATTAGAGGAGAGCCACCCCAAAAGAAAAAAAAAAGAAGATGTAGACAGAGAAAAACGAATCCAAACAATCATTTTAGATCGACAAAACAGATCTGAGATGGATTTTTTACGTGGTATAGCCCACAACATTTCTTTTTAGTGACTTTTGTATTTTGTATTTTGCCTTTTGTATTTTGTACCTTATATTTTGTAATAATTTTGTACTGTAATTTTCAATAAAGACAACAGTGGGGTACTTTTCCATACACTCCTCGTGGTGTGCCCTGGTAACGACTATCTGTCGGCTAAGTATGGAATATACATATACAGCCTTTTCGGCTAATAAATAAATAAAATAAAGAGTCATTTTCATATATTAGTGTATATAATACAGGGGAGGACCCAGAAAAAGTCTCTGGGAGGGGGGGGGCGGGGAGTCCGTTTTCTAATAGAATAGTACATCCATTCCACAGCACTGTTTATCTCAATATATACGAAAACACTGCATAGTATACCATAAATAAGCAAATATGTCGTTTTATACAGCTATCGGTAACTAAGTTCAGGCAAACATGGAAAAATTGGAAGTTGATTATATAGCTTTTAAACTTTCGGAAAAACATTAATTGGGGATTTTAGTTGCATGAAACAAAAAAGTTCCTTATGCGGGAAAAATTTAATAAAGTTTTGAAACTCCGAGAAAACACTAATTGGTGACAGGACATTTTGCCGACACCGTCTCACTCTAGGGAAGGGGGCTCGAACCCTTGAATCCTCCCCAATGGATTCGCCACCGATATGATATCAACAATTTCAGGAGGCAATACCCATGTCTGTAAAAATCCACGTCGGTAAAATGTCCTGTCGGTGAAATGTCCACTCGGTGAAAAATCCGTGTCGGTAAAATATCCAGTCGGTGAAAAATCCATGTCGGTGAAATGTCCAGTCGGTGAAAAATCCGTGTCGGTGCAATGTTCAGTCGGTGAAAAATCCATGTCGGTGAAATGTCCAGTCGGTGAAAAATCCGTGTCGGTGAAATGTCCAGTCGGTGAAAAATCCGTGTCGGTGAAATGTCCAGTCGGTGAAAAATCCGTGTCGGTGAAATGTCCAGTCGGTGAAATATCCACGTCGGTGAAATGTCCAGTCGGTGGAAAATCCGTGTCGGTGAAATGTCCAGTCGGTGAAATATCCACGTCGGTGAACTGTCCAGTCGGTGAAAAATCCTTGTCGGTGAAATGTCCAGTCGGTGAAATATCCACGTCGGTGAACTGTCCAGTCGGTGAAAAGTCCATGTCGGTGAAATATCCAGTCGGTGAAACGGTGTCGGTGAAATGTCTTGTCGGTGTAAAGGGTGTCGGTGAAATGTCCCGGACCGACTATGGACTGGCACCAACAGTTAAGTTATATGTCTTATGCAAAAGTCTTCAGAAAAAAAAGTCGTAAGCACAAAAATTGCCTTCAAAAGGGTACCGAGAAGTTACCCGTTTTTGAATATCATGAAATTTCGTATGTTTAGCATTTTTTCCTGAGTGTTTCGTATCTCCTATAGGTTCATTGTTTGTCACTTTACAGTGCTACTTGTAAAGAGACTTTAAGTTTTTGCGTGTGTCTAGCGCGATTGAATTATTTAAATAGCCGTACAAAAGTTGCACGATTTTCAAGTGGAACAGCCTTAGCCAAGGGTGGATTAAACGGGGGAGCGGAGGGGGCGACGCCCCCCCGCAAGACAAAAGAAATTAATGTAAAAGATCCTATTTTACTTCCATAAAATGGACGTATATGTCAATCTTCTAACTAACCCCCCCCCCCCCGACAAACTTGCATTAATCCGGCACTGGCCTTAGCAGCTCAAAATCTATTAATCCTTCACTGCACCACGTGCATATCTATCTCATACCTGTAAAACCCTTCTAATTTTCAACCTATTTTAAACTATGCACTATAAAATTTTTGCCACGTCTCTAACGATAAAATAACAGGTTAGTGTGATTGTATTCACCTGAGGGCTGTACGATACCTACTGTGTTTAGCTTTGCGTTTATTAAACAGAAGTGACTGTTAGCAGTATAAAGAGCAGATTTTATGTAGTTTTTTTTTTTTTTTTTCAAAAAACTTAGAACTATTGATAAAATCGTTTGTAAAATTGTAGAGTTAAACGTAGCGTCTAATTTTATTTAAGTTACTTTAGAATATTTATATCTCAATATAGCTTTTCGAAACGAAATTTTCTTGGGGGTGCCAGATCTGGCACAAACAGAAGAAGACTGATAATATACCTATTTCAATGATTATAGTGTGAAAAGGTTTTATGTTGGAAGAAATACAAGCAGAAAATCAGTCTAAATTATCATTTTATAGAAAAGCATTGTAATAAATATATATTGGTGGAGTGGAATTATTGGATATTCATTCAGGATAGGGGTTCTTAAAGTTATTAAGACCAAAAAAAAAATCCTCTTGAACAAGATTTTTTCCCCCTCGGTCGCTATGCCATTTTACTTTTTCTTGAAACTTAATTTTTGGCACAATAATTTAGTAGCAATGGTAAAATTGTTAGGCGCATAGTTTTGCCACCTAATCAGAGAAAAAAAAAATTTTTAATTAAATAGTCAATTTCTGGCAAAAATTTAAATAATAATGTAAATATTAAATAATTTTTAAAGAATATAATATGAAAGAAAGGAGCACTATAAAACTATGTTTAGACCAGGTATTGGTAACCTTTGAAAAGGTGCGGGCCAAATGTCAGGATGTCAGCAAAGTCGCGGGCTATATGATTGGTAAAATATGCAATTTTGAATGTTTATATGAGTTTTATACAGGGTTTTGATATGTTCCATGGGCCGGATCAAAAGCCGTTTCGAACCACATCCGGCCCGAGAGCCGGCGATTGCCCATATGTAATTTAGACCATGGGTGTTGCAATCTATGTGTATGTGTCCACCAGAATATTTTTACGTAGGGTAAACGTACCAGCGCTTGACACTTCAGGATTTTGCCTCCTTTTTTTCACATAGCTCAGACCCAGTTCACTTTAGGAAAATTTTATGACTAGATACTAATATAGTAAATTTTCTTTTTTGTTATATTGAAACAAGTATTTATTCCTCATGACAACTGTAAACCAGAAAAAAGAAAAATTCTAAAAAGAAAATTTGATTGAATAGTTTGATTGGTAGATGAAATTTGATTGACCAGCAGTAAACGAAAAATTCCGTAGTTGACACCTTTTCGTTTCAATAGTTGACTCAGCTAGAAAAGACGATTGATAAACTGGTCTGGGTAGCAGAAATGAATTGATCAGTGAAAAAAAGGTTATCCTCGAGTAAATTTACACAGCATGTTCCCTAATTAAATTTTATTTGAAAAAAAAATATCTAATTTAGTTAGTGACCGTCTCCGAAATTCCTTTGGAAAATCTGACCGCTCTCTCGACTTCCTTTGTTTTAAGTTTTTCGACATTAGCCTTTTCTTTATCGACATTATTTTTTTTTCCAGAAGACCGTTCTAATTTTCTTTTTCCTATTTCTTCTTTTTTGACAACCTTTTTCTTTCTTTCTTTTCCTTTTTTTTTTTTTTTTTTTTTTTTTTTTTTTTTAAATAATCGTAGCATAAACGCATTTCAAAAGTAGTTGACGTTTCAGTCGTTTCAAGTCGAACCATATCCATATTTCCACAGTTCCAATCGAGAGACTCACCAACAAGTTCAGATGAAGTTTCCGTACAGTTCGATGAAAGTTCTGCTGTACAGGAATCAGAAGCACTTATCAACTGGAACAGAAGTGGACGTTTCAGTTCCCGCAATATCCATCGCACCATCCCCGCAAGCTCCAATTGAAAGGCTAATCATTAGGTTTAGATGGAATTCCTTTACTCATCACAGAAGATCTAGCTGTACAGGAAACAGGAGCAGATACACTGATTGCACCTGTTTCCAGAATGTCTAAACCAGAAGTAGACATTCCCCTTTGAAGAAAGTCCACACCCTAAGGCGAATTCAGAAAAATGCACATTTTGTCAACATCTTGTTTTGTCTTCTGCCAAAATTTAAATAGCAACAAATCCCTTTCTTCTAGCTCATTTGGATTGTCCTTCCGAACTCACTTTTTCCTTGTGAATAATTTTGTTAAGATAAAATAGCCCTTCTCTTTAAAAAAGTTTTTGGTTTTCTCCTCAGTTAGCGACTGTGCTGTTGGCATTAACTTCAAAAGGAAGTTTTACCGCTTCCAGGTTTCATGGATAGAACCACAGGCGCCGGCAGCTGTGGGAAAATGCACACACTTATGGGAGGACATCACGCAAAATTATAAAAAATATGAAATCTGATCTTATTTATTTATTTATATTTTTTTTTGGGGGGGAGGGGGGTTGATGTTAAGCAAACCAGTAATTTTACTTAAATTTAATCACAATCTACAGAAGTACAATAACGTGTGGGTATGTGCGGATGCGTCTTGCTCTGACATTTTGCCCACCTTTATAAAAAAATCCTAGTGGCACCCATGATCGTCACAGAAGGTGAAGTAGATGTTGAGTGTTTTATTTGACTCTTGTTTTGTGGTACGTCATGAGTATGCAAAGGAGTACTACCAGGAGATTCTTCATCGCCTTTGTGATACTGCATAGCTCAAACGACCGAATCTGTGGGCAGCAAAATCTTGACATCTCTATCATGATGATGAACCTGCCCATTCTGCACATGTGATTGAGGCTTTGCTTGCTAAGTTTTCCTGTGAGCCATCAGGCTTCCCAGGGGCGTAGCCAGGAAGTGGCTATTGAGGCTGCAGCCCCCCCCCCCCGAAATGAGTAAACGTAGGATATGGAGAAAATTACGTACTTTTGGGGATAAATTTGAAATTCCCCTGGATATCCCCATGGTACAAAGGGTACCCCATGGTATCAGGCAAAATAAAGGGGGGCATTCCCCCCCAAACACACCGAGAACAAAGGATATACCGATTTTTATAGGTTTATGGTGACCAAATGTCCTCAATTTTTGAGGACGGTTTGAATACGGAAAATCAAATTAGATATTAAGCGCACTATGACTGTTAAATGCTGTTGCAATGAAAACATGAACTATTTCTTCAAGAAGAAAAAAAAAAATTGAAAATACGATACTGTATTACAGTAGTTCTGTTTTTATTCTACTGTTAAAAATTAACCAATTGCATCAAGATGGCGGAATTTGGTCTCCCTAGTTATATTGCATTCTAGATTTTTAGTTCTCTAGGGATGCACCGAGTACCATATTTTGCCGAATAACGAATACCGACTATTCGGTTAAAATTCTAACCGAATGTTCGGCCGAATACCGAATACTTGGTTAAAATTTATTAAACTTATTAAACTGTTATTATACTTTGATTGCAATGATTAATTTAATTGATTTTTTTAAATAGTGAAATAATGGTAATTTTTTTACCTGCATATTTTATTAAAAAACTAGCTGAAGTACCTGTTCTTCGCAAGGGAATGAATGGACTTTTTGATATTACGATTTGTGGTGATTACTATTCATTGTAATAAACAGATATAGCAAAGTGGATATCGCGTTATATTGTGTCCAATAATCATGCATACCGAATTGCAAGACAATCGTTTGTACGGTGCAGAAGGCCATGCGGCGTAGCGCAATCTAGTGGCGAGTTTTAGCAAAACGGATACGTCGAAAATATTTTTCGCATTCAGATATCGATGTATACGAATTTTCATAACTATCGGCTGGACAGTCCTGAAGTTCATGTGTTAACGCGACATCTAGTGGCAAGTTATAGGAAAATGGATAGCGCCAAACTCTTCCCCGTGTTCAAATATCTATGTATACCTATTTTCATAGCGATTATTTGCACAGTCAAGAAGTGATACACTGCAGGGCCATCTGGTGGTTCAATAAAGTAATGATTTGTTACAGCGCCGTCAAGTGGCGAGTTATAGCAAAATGGATAACGCCAAAATATTCTCATTGTTCAAATAGCTATGTATACTGATTTTCATAGCGACCGTTTGAATGGTCAAGAATTTGGCCTGCTGCAGCGTCATCTAGTTACGAGTTAAAATAATAATGCATTGCAGTGTCATCTAGTGGTGAGTAACATCAAAAGGAACGCAGTTAGAATATATTCTTCGTGCTCAAATGTGTAAGTATAAAAAATTTTATGCCGATCGGTCGAACGGTATAGACGTTGATGCTTTGCAGCGCCATTTAGCAGCAAGTTACAGCAAAATGGATAGTGAAAAATATTCTCCGTGTTCTAATATCCGCGTGTACCAAATTTCATCGAAATGGGTTGGGCGATATTCGCATAGCAAACGGCTAAACGGAATAGAATTCAACGTTGTGCTGCGGCACCAAGTGGCAAGTTAAGGAAAACGGATAGCATAAAAACCTTCTCCATCATAAAAGACTTAGGTGAACCAAATTTCATCGTGCAACGGTGCTGGAGTTTTTCAACCTCATAAACACATACCAACATTCATTTTTATCTATAACCAGTGTTATTATATATACCAGTCTCAAATAAAATCCAGTTTCAAATCTAAGCCTCGCCAAAGTGCCAACATACGCCATTTTGCAAGAGTTTTTTCAGGGAATCATTCGAAGCATTGACTTAGCAGCAATCAATATGGGAAATGGTTCGACCGCCAAAAGTAGCAGCTTTATTTGAAAATTGGAATCCCTTAATACAGCCGATTTTTTTTTTTTTAATTATCAACTATAATGTGTTTTATTCATCGTTACTCCGATGTACTAAATGAGAAGATTTCAATTTTCTGAAATTTGGCGGAATTCCCCCAACTTAAATCAATGTACTCAATTGGCGAGAATTCTGAAGTTAGATCGCTTGAAATCCCTTAATAACTGCATTATTTCTTCACGGATCATTAAAATTTAACGCTGTATTCTAATAAAACCTTTGCACTTGTTTCCAAAAATCTATTTCATTAAGCTCTCAATAAATTGCGCAAAGCCGAAAACTGTGCAAACCGCTAGAACTCACTTACTCAAAATCCATATTTCAGCCATTTTATTTTTTCGCCAAACTACAAGAATTTACACATTAGCCTCGGAAATCTTCAATTCTTATTGTTTTGCGTGTAAAGCATTACATTTCTGCTCTGACTTCCCATGCACATGATATTATAATTTTAAAAAAAATAACCTGACGAATATAAACTAACAAAAAAAAAATCATTATTATTCTTTTATTTTTACTTTGAGAATTTAAAACATTTTATTCGGCAAAATCGCCACACATGGCAACCACGATCCTTATTTCACACTTTTTTCACTACAGGGGTTACAATTACGGAAAGCTTTTTGCGTGAAGAGCATAAAAAATCTCTTAAATTCCGGGAACGGGTGGACTTTTAAAGTTTCAAAGTGGACTACGATTTATTCTATATTATTTTACATATCTGTGCTAAATTTCAGGCCGATAGGTTCATTTTTGTGGATTTGTATACGAAAGACATTTTATTCGGCAAAATCGCCACACATGGCAACCACGATCCTTATTTCACATTTTTTTCACTACAGGGGTTACAATTACGGAAAGATTTTTGCGTGAAGAGCGTAAAAAATCTCTTAAATTCCGGGAACGGGTGGACTTTCAAAGTTTTAAAGTGGACTACGATTTATTCTATATTATTTTACATATCTGTGCTAAATTTCAGGCCGATAGGTCCATTTTTGTGGATTTGTATACGAACGACATTTTATTCGGCAAAATCGCCACACATGGCAACCACGATCCTTATTTCACACTTTTTTCACTACAGGGGTTACAATTACGGAAAGATTTTTGCGTGAAGAGCATAACAAGTCTCTTAAATTCCGGGAACGGGTGGACTTTCAAAGTTTTAAAGTGGACTGTGATTTATTCTATATTATTTTACATATCTGTGCTAAATTTCAGGCCGATAGGTCCATTTTTGTGGATTTGTATACGAATCAAATCCACAAACAAACAAACAAACAGAATTTCATTTTTATTTATAAGATTAACAGTTAATTGACTTTGCATATTTATGAACACTCAATGTTGTGAGATTTTTTTTAAAATTTAAATCACTTAGTAATAGCAAGGTTAATGTAATGTGCCATAAGATTTAAGAAAAACTGAAAAGCAACAAAATTGAAATTTAACATCTGAGCGTTTTCTCTTACATTAAAACTAATTTCATTGTGATATTAGTTTTTTGTGTGATTGTGGAACGCTACATTAGGGTTATCTGCCAAGGATCGGGGTGCCTTGTTAGGAGGACTTTCTAACGCTTATTCACATGTGATATTAGTAAGTAACAACTTAAATCAATTTAGTACTATGGTACTATACTATATCCTTCATTCATGATATAACAAATATGTATTTGTTTACCGATTGGTGAATACTTAAATTTGTTTACTATTCGGTTGCCGAATATTTAAGTATTCGGCCGAACCGAATATTCGGTTTGTCTGCCGAATAGGCAGAACACCGAATAGGAACCGAATATTCGGTGCATCCCTAGTTCTCAGCCACCCTTGAAAAAAATTCCTGGCTAGGCTAGTGAGGCTTCCTATTTTCCCGACTTGGCTCCATGTGACTTTTGGCTGTTTCCCAAACTGACAAATGCTAAGAGACCTGATTTCAGTCAAGAGAATACATCATATGGCATGGGAGTAGCCAGGGGGTGGCTGATGGGATTGCATTCACCCCCCGAAATGAGTAAACAAGATATGGAGAAAATTCAATATTTAAATAAATTTGAAAGCTTTCTTTGAGAAATCTGAGGTTAAGCTAAAATAAAAACTAAATATTTCAAGAGAAATTTTATGGGTTATTAATCATATTTTATATTAGTGATAACCTCAGAGCGTGATTTTTAACATCCTGAAGTAGAGATATTTTATCCTCTACCCTCAAGTGATCAAATTTACAAAATTACGAGCGACATACATTTCAGTCATGCGTGTTTATGCGCCCATGATTTCAGTATAATTTTAGAAACAGCATTTGGCTACATCAAAGCAAATAGTACTATAAACTGAATTCCACTTTGACAAGCAAGAACAAAAATTGAACAAAATATTTGCTGAAAATAAAATGGAAGCCATCTTGAAATGTTAGTGTGGAGTGTGGACCACGGCTTGTTCCAGCCTTTTCAAATGTTGCAGAATACTCTTCTTGCTTACTGGGTTCGTCGTTCTAAATTCCAGTAGGTGTAGAAAGTTGTAGTAAAGAGTCCACTTGTCAGGATGGAATACGAACCTATTGCTTCTAGGACTTCGTAGAACAATCAGCTGTACAAAATTCACAAGCATAATGAGTCAGTAACGTGCTGATAACAGCCCGCTTAGTACAAAAGCGTTCATAAATGCTGTATTTCTCACACCACACTAAATAAAGCACTTCCACAGGCATAAATTCAGTGGAAATTTACGAGGGAAATAGCTAACATTCCCTCAAGACTCAGCAATGAAGAATTTCACACAGCACTCAAAAACAAAACTTCAAAAAGCAAGCTAAATATAACTTTCAATACCACAATTCCCAGCGTATTACAGCGAACACACTCAACGAATGCTCAGTGAGAAACTGACTCAAACTGGAGGAACCCACCGATTTTATAGTCTACGACGAACACCGTGGAAGGTTCAGAGAGAGCCATCCGTGGAATGTAATAGAGCAAGCTCGATTTTGATTGGGTAATAGAAGAGTAATAAGAGGCGATTATGTAATGCTATTGCAAGAAAACAAACTTTATAGGCCCCATTGGAAAAATCACGCCAAATGTCCAAAATGTCGCCAAGCTTGGCGACATTTTGGAGAAATATCGCTAAATTTGAAGCCAAAAATAAGTCCCCAAAAGTGAGGCCAACGAAGCTCTAGCATCAACATTTCTCCAGATTTCTAGAAAACGATATATCAATGGAAAAACATAAAACTCCATACCTCGCGCTCTAGTTAACAGATTTTGATGAAACAAAATGCAAAATTTAACTATTTGACGCGTAGAACACGAATTTTAAAGTATTTTAAATACCAGAACAGCGGGTTACCCCGAAAATTCGTGACACAATAAATAACTGAACAATAAATGTACTTAAAAATAAGAAAAGTAAATTGAGACTTTAAAAGAAAGTGACACAAATTTTTATGCCTTAAAAGATTCAGTCTCATCCAATTAATACCAAAGCGCTGACACTTTTCGCGCGCGCGCGATGAATGTGAATCTTTATTTGTTCCAGAGACATACAAAATGCATGTGCTTGTATAAACAGACCTTGATGTTCTGTATTTACAATAAAAACAGTTAAACCTACTCGTTTCAGAATCCTGCTGGTTTCATCAGAACAATCCGAAAACATTTTCAGAAAGGGAGTGAGTCTTTCACCTCCAGTGTTTCCTTTCCCACGTAAATTTTCTTTTTATTGTAGCCAGCGGCTCCGTCTCAAATTCTCCGTTTGCCGGTACTGCGGCAAACACAGCCTCATTCATAATACTTTTCTATAGCAGAAAAAGATTCTAACTTTTACCCCATTTACATTCAGCCATTGCACTTTTCTTCTCGCTGCTGTTTTTTTACCAGGAAATACTTTTGCGGCAGCTTTGAAAGAAGTGAGGGTTTTACATTCTGCTATACCCCCTTCCCCTGCTATACTTGCCTTCAAAATCCCTTCAGGAGGGAGCACGGGTGTCAGGAAGGGCAGCAAGAAAGGTTATGGCATGAGCAGGACGAGTGAAGTGTGTACTTCCATTTCTCCTGCTCATTGCCGCGGAAGTAGGGTGATTGTAAACGAGGCATTAAGGATGGGATGAGGGAAGTGTGCCGGAAGCGAGGGGCACTTAGGTCTTCGGAACCTGATAATCTAGTATTTCTCCGCTGTGGGGTGTAAGCAGTCGCATATTACATTGGAAAAAAGCTTTGAATCCTAGAAAGCATTATTTTCATGGACGGCCATACAGGAAGCCAAGTGGGGATAGAGCCTCGAGCCCACTTAGTCTTCAATATAGTAAACATTTTTATAGCATACTGAAATTCTATGTATTATTTTTGTACTAAAATGTTTGAAAGCTCAGAATTTTTTCTAAAAGTTTCGTAAATAATATAGGTTTAAAGTTTATTTAGTGTATAGTGCAGCTTCTTAACAGACATCCTAAAAATTTTGAAGTGCTTAACATAATTTAGTATTTTTGAATCTATGAACCAAAATGTATTTTTCTTCAAACTACAGCGCTAAGTAGAAAGCAACTGTCATTCAGTTACCTTTAAACAGGGTTTAATTTATATCGAAGAAGTGCAGAAGTCCTAATTTGTTCTATTGTAATTTACAACATTAATTACCTAATTTACTGTACTATTAAGTGCATTTTCGCTTACCTCTGCAATATAATAAAATTAATATCAACAGAAACAATTATGAAGGCTATTAAAATTTTAAATTTAGCATAAAAATTCACCAAGAAGAAAAGTGGAGATGAGCTCCCTTAGCTCCCATGCTAATTAAGCCCTTCCTTTAAATAAATGAAGTGTTCAGCACCCATGAAAACTTTTCTGCGAGTGCTTGAGATTTGACATACTACTACATAAAAAACCGACCGTTGCATCACTCAGTAAAATTTTGTTTTCAAACTATGCAGTTGCAAAGCACTCATTGTCATCGGTGGCGTAGCTATACCATTGAAGCCAGTGGCAAATTCATTGAATGAGGTCGTTCCTCAATGTAAAGAAGCTCAACCAACACATTGTAGTTTCCTTTTCGGTCTTTCTATTCGGGAAGGGCTCCCTCTCCGACTGGGAGACCGTGGCTTTTGCCCATTCTGCCGCCCTATTGTTACACCACTGATTGTCATTATTATCGAAGTTCCTCAAGCACTATAAGCGCAACGTACTAAGGACAAGGGGGCGATTGCCTCCTCAAAAACTTCAAGAAAATTCAGATTCAGATTATCACCCTTTGAAAAATATTTGCTGCATTAGAAAACATTTTGCCCCCTCCCCTCCCCCACAATGTTGTTATGCCAAAACATTTTGCCCTGACCCCCCCCCCTCCACCCCAATGTTATATGCCAATTTACCCCAATGTCATGCACATTTGAATTCCAAATGACATAGGTTCTCATACAGGAAAGTAAGTAGACGATTGGGCCCCTCTCTCAAGCCATCAGTATAGTGAACATCTTTATAGGATATTGAACTTTTTTTCATTATTTCAGTACTAAAATGTCAAAAAGTGCGATATGAGGCTGCTCCCTTACAAATGTAAGAAATCCCCCCCCCCTACTATGCCTTAAAGTACTCATATGAGCATCCATGATGAAGCACCCCACCTATGGGTTACCCCATTAGGTAACTGTTACCCCGTTCAGTTACCTACCCAATTCCTTAAAACTCCCACGTCTCTGTGTTGAGGTTATCCTCACACCATTGCCTGGTACCACCACCCAACTTAATTTTTGTAAGCTCCTGAGTTTCGAAGCACCCACATCATAAATGTCTTTTCTTAGCCCTATCTTCGAACTCCAAAGTATAACTTGTCACTAAAATTTCTGTGGGTGTTCCCGCCTTGAGCCCTAGAGCACCCACGTAATCGGCACCACTGTCTCTTACTCTTTGACTCATGGATGAGACAAAGGCAAAATTGTACAACAAAATATTCCAGGATGATGAAAAAATGCCCACATGCACAATTAAACTCGTACCACCAAAATGTAATTCATTAATTCAACCATGCAATGTTTATTTTTACAGACAAGTAAAAAATTTTATTAAACGATTACTAAATAATGCTGAACTACTGGACAAAAATTAAGAAATCCATTCTCATGAGCGTTGCCCGAGAATACATTCTATTGTACATCACCAGTTATCAGCGCCAATATTTTGTGACGCGTTGAAATATACCTAATATGCCAGTGGACTCTGTGATACAAGTTTTTTTTATAAATGTAATTTAAGCATGTTTCCCAACAGACTGCTTTAAAGATCTTGTGGTTGCAAAAAAGCAGCAGTTATTTGTTGTGCTTGGCGTAGAAGGATTTTTCGTTTTGAATGTTTTTATCACAATTAACATTCAGGGTTATGTACACCTGACAATGCAAGTACACAATATTGTTTCAAGAAGTTGAAAAAAATAACTACAAACTTACATTTTCTATTTCATCCACATATATTTCTTTAATTACCAAAAATAATATTTAAAGTACAAAATGTGTTATCATATTCAAATTGTCATAATCAATATTAAAAATAGACATTGAATAGTCGAAAAATAAAATTAATAAAAATATCCAAAAAAATCAATAAATAGTAATAATAATCTTACTAACATTATAAATGTCAATGTTTGTATGTATGATTATTAATCTTTCATGCTGAAACAGACGGATTTAGGTGAATTTTGGAGTAAAGACAGTTAAAGACCTGGATTAACATATAGGAAACTTTTTATCGCACAAAAAAAAAACACCGTTCCTATAAAATAGAAAAAAACTATTTTTTATCCAAAAATTAAAGAACACAATTGAGTTTTTATTTTACAGAACAGTCGACAGATGGCACAAACTTGTAAAATACAAAGTTTTTAATAAATAAATTCATTTTATCGTCTACTATGCCTATATAATGAATACACCTGAATAAGTTTTTCCTTCTGACGTGGATTTATAAGTAGACTTCCAGCCAAGCACACAAATCTGAAATACTTGTTACACAAACAAACAAATTAAAAATAAGTTTCTGAAACTTCCATTCATTTTCAATTGTGCATTTTCTGTGCATCTTTTTCCCATTCTATTTCTATTGCATTACAAAAGGAAAAAAGATGTTAGAAATATCAATTTTAATTTTGTTTAATCACACTCATGAATAATGATACACTTTCTAACTTAATGGAATAATAAAAGAAAATAGGAAAGAGGCATGGATTATGATACGCTTTTAATATATAGCACTTTAATGCGTATTTAAAATCTGAAAGTTTTTCAGATTTTCTTGTTTTTTTCCTTTCTGTTTTTTTATAACAGCCAAAATATCTAGAAGCTCTTCAAAATTAATATAGGGCGAAAATAATTTGTACCCTTTGCAGGTTTTTATCATTAAACCATCTTATTTTTGTAACAGGGGGCACCCCGACATGGTAAGCATCGCATCGGGGTGCCGGCTTCGAAGGGGGTGTCATTTTGAACTCAAAAACTAAGTAAAGCATAAAAGGGGCATCTTTTTTATGTTAGTAGGGGAGCCACTTACTCCAGGTCCACCCCTGTTTGTAACCATCTTAATTTTAAATTCCAATCAGAATCTGAGAGATTTCAGTACCAAGGAAGCCGGTGAGAAACAGGATTCTCTTCGAACAAGATTTATTAAGATGCTGAACAAACTGGTCGCCAGAGGTGGCTGGTAATAAATAAATGAATGACTAAGTAAATAAATAAATTATTTACTTTATAAATGAATGAATTAATAAAATATCAGTATTGATGTATAAAAAAAAGAATGAAGACATTTCCACTACATGATTCGAACTGGCAAGGTCATAGTAGAAAATCCCAGTCTTGTCAATTACACTATGGTGCTCAAATGCAGTTGCATGTAACTTAAACCTTCAGTGAAGTGATTTGAAAATAAATATTAATTTTTCTCAACTATATTAGAGTATTGCATCTCAGTATTTTACATGAAGCATATTCACATCATATACTACTACAACTATGCCAAAGATCATTAAAATTGTTTCAAACGATTTTGCAGTTTTGTAAATGATTCTCTAATCAGATCAATTCTAATTATGTCTGTCAGAAAAATATCTTTCTTCTCAGCAATAAACAATCATTCACCAAGTTATTAGTAATAGAAGTATAAATAAAAAGTATGTGCAGCAAAAATGAATCACTATGCTTCAAAATATAGAAAACCATATTTTATTTCTTAGGCAATTTGCACAACAAAAATAGAATAAATATCATACACATGACAGTTATTTTCATAGCACTTAAAAAACTACCATAAAAATAAAATTTTGGAATGAATGATGGTGTTCAAAATATGTGAAAGAAAATAAAATTAAAATAATAATGACAACTTCTTCTTGATAAACTGTCACATGAAATTATAAAAGTACCTCAAGATGGAAAACATAAATTAGTCAAATACCACAATTACTTCCTTAAAATAAATGTAAAAAATAAACATACAACTATTCTATTAGTACAAGTTAAACACATATGTATAATTTATAGAACAAAATTTAAATAAATTTTTATGAGATTCACTTCTAAAATATTAAATGTACAAAATATAAAATTTTATCATACACCCCAGAGAAATATGTAATGTTTCTTCATAAATAAATATAATTGAAATTCATGAAAATTTAAGTAAGCCTCATGTTTTCTTATATTCTTAAACTCTCCTAGGAACATCTATACATATAAAAAATTATTTAATATAAAGCAAAAAGGACTCATTTTCATTAGATAAATATATCTAAAAGGTACAAATTCAATTCTGGATGTACTTAAACAACTTTCTAATGAGGGAGGGAGGGGGTGCCGTAAGTAAGGAATCACAGCAGTTGCTAAAACAGTACAGGAATCTATTTCAAAATGAATGGTTGATTCTTCATAAATTTACATTTACTGGCAGTTAAAAATAAATTATTTAAAAATATTCATCTTTAATTTTGCAAATGTAGAATAACAAATTTTTGGACTTATTTATCTATACAGGGTGTCCCAAAATCACTAATCTAGGCTTTCAAGCCTTAAATATTAATCAAAGACATATACAATACATTACAAATTTACATTTTAAAAAAGTACAGATTTTTATGGTATCATTTAACATTTTCAAGCTATACAACAGCTTTCTTACAAAAAAAAAAAAAAAAAAAAAAAAAAAAAAAATCCAATTAGTAAAATACACTCCATACATTAATTAGACGATTTACTAAATTTAAGACTTTCATCAGAAAAAGGCTCAGATATATATTTAAACAAAGTTAATAAGGGGCTATACTATACAATACGAATAACAGTAAAAGTATTATGCAGTTGTACAATCATCTTTCTTTCTTTCTTTCTTTTTGTACAATATCCCTGAAATAAAATTTTCTGATATGATTTTTTCTCTTTCAGAGTCATCAGTCATATGTTGACTGAAACCACTTCTCACAGAAAAGTGGTTTGAGTCAACATATTTATTTATATATCTGAGCATTTTTATAACGCAAGGTTGAAAGTTTGTTCATTACCTAATTAATGAATTAATGTATGGAACACATTTTACCAACAGGGGGTTTTTTGTACAGGGGCTGTATAAAAATTTAATTTTTTTTTAATTTAATCTCGGGAAATTTTTTAATGATACATTAAAATTCTGTACCTTTTTTATGAAATTTGTTTATTTATTATGTATGTCTATGATTAATATTTAAGGAATAAAAGCCTTGGAGACACCTTGCATATAAAACATAATGCAGTACATACACAAACTAAATCTGATAGAACATCAATGCAGCTGAATTTAGTGCATTGCATCAGTATGAAACAAAACAGTGCACTAAACTCCAGCACTCTAACAAATTTTCAATATGACATCAATGAGTCATTTTCTCTGATAAACCAGTGAATTTCAAGCATTCTCATTCCACAAAACCCATAAAAGAGCTAGTTATCTTTAACGGCAAGAAGTGGAGAAGAGAAACTTCATTTTTCACAGTACTTAAAAGGAGTATTTTTATATATTTTGAAAGTAATTTTACCTATAAAACAAATATACAATATGAATTTAAATAAGCAAAACTAAAAGCTCAAAAAAACTCCAGTGTTCTGCAGAACATAGTTTGAAAAACACTGACTTAAACTACATAGCTCCGTGGCAATTTAAGTACAGTGTAAGAAAACTATAAAAACTCTAAACAGGAAATCCCTAAAACTCATGATTTTTGTCCATAAATTTTCAAGAGAAATGTTAAATGCTAGATAAAAGTATTTGGATCATTTTTTAGAAATTTCTCCAAGATAAATCTCTTTACAAATTTCATAAAACAGATATTTATTGTTTTTAATATAAAATAATATTCAGATAACTCTTAAAAATAGGATCTCATAGATAGGATGTACACAGTTTTAATATAATACGAATGTAAATAACATTTGCATGAATCATTTCCAGATTCTTATACTGTATAAACATATACTATCTTGTATACATCTAGTATAAATAATACCTTGGACCGAATAATACACAAAACACAAACAATCCACTACAATCCAAAGCTGCCTTATCTCAGTGAAACTGAAATTCAGAGAACTAACAATGTATAACTGTCCACAACTATTTTACAGACCATACATGAATTTATAATTTGTGATTATACATATCTTTGCCTTATAAACTTTTGGCACTCCATAAATATTAACTATCACACACTGTCATCAGGAGGTAGATGAACCTCTGGATAAGGTTCACGAGGTGAAGGATGAGGTGGAAGAATTACATTATCTTCATAATCTACATCATTTACAGCTCCTTCAGCAGCTGCATTATTACCTGGCCCCGAAGCCTCCAAACCATCCGCTGCTAAATTTGTAGTTGATTTACTTTTAACACACTGAAAGTCAACATGACGACTTTTGGCCTCTTCTTTTTCCCATGACATTCTGATAAAGGGTCGCTGCGCATAGTTGTAAATCACTTCAGATCGTCCTCCAGGCCTGCACTTAATTTTCTCTTTATAAGTTGGATAACCTTCAATTCCGAGTCTAATCTTTTTCAATCCTCTCTCTTTCAGTACTTTCTTAGCGACATCACGGTTCTCAATGTATTTGAAGAACCTGTACATTTCTGTGCTGTATATGATCTGAGAATGCTCTTCTCCAGTCTGAGGGGGATGATCCCGATCCCAGTCCACAATGTCGTCATCCAGCAGAACAACTATCTGGCATTCACGGTCACCTCTCTGGGCAGCATTCACCATGACGGGCAAAATCAATTCTTCGAGAAATTTTTCAAACTGCTTTCGTGCACCCTCGTTGGAAAGTTCATGGAGAAATCCCCTCAGATTATGACACCTTATTGTATTGGAATCAAATGGAATAAGCAAGTAATCACATGCATCCCGTAACTCTGGAACAGAAACGGTAGGAGGGCAACGAATCACACCTGTTTTGTAATAATCTAATATAGCTCTAAAAACTGTTGCAGACATACCATCGGCAACTTCAAATTCACCCCTCTCATTAGGACGAGTAATATTATTTTCCAAGGAGGATCCAAACATTCTACCCAGCATAGTGTCAGGATAAGCAGCAAAGAGAGCAGGATCTACAATAATACGAGTATTCTCTACGACTAGAGTTATTCTTTCATCACTGGCAGGTGTCATTGCACCCTGATTTGCAACTGGCAAGTTACCTGAGGCAGAAGACATTCTTGCTCTACAGCAAAAGAAAAAAGTCCATTTGGGAGGTAGAAGCACTCAATAATACAGATGACCTGAAATAGAATTTTTTTTTAAATCAATAATACATATAAATTACATGTTGAAGGATATTTCTGTTGAAAAGAAATCAATTGAAATTTATATTTAAAGGATAAATATTAACCCTGAAATAAGAAAATGTATTTAGTTTAAAAACATTTAAAAGTCATTAAAATTCCTTCAAAAATATTAAAAACATAACACACAAAGTGTTTAGTTAGCGCTTCCGACTGTACGGCCCGCAGTCGTCTTCAGACTGAATGAATGTGAAAGCCTGGTAATTGAACTTGAGTTTCGGAACCCAGTAGGGTTGGCCCAACAGAAGAAAATCCATGGAAAAATCTTTTATTATTTAGGGAGTTTTGCTGGCATAGCACAAAATAAAGGCCCTCATTGTCTAAGTCTTTCTAATGCTGACAGTCTTTAAAAGCTATCTTTTTTTGTGTTTTTTTTTTTTAACAAAAAATTTCTTTTACCATTTTAAATATTTGAACTGTCAAGTACAGTACAAGTATTTTACAGTAAGGATTGCCATAGATTAATGTATTTGTCAAATGGTAATTATATTTAACAGTGAATTCTGTCAGGGGCGGCCCTAGGGCCGGACAAACCGGACCCCTGTCCGGGGCGGAAAAATTTTAGGGGCGGCATTTTGGATCGAATTTGAAAAATACATTTTGTATTAGCAAACGAATTGTTAAACATTCCGAAGAAAATCATTCTACATAACTTTACTAGCTGATGTACCCATCCGTCATTCATGGGTTTTTACTAACCACGCGAAATTTCGTTTGCATTGTAGGAGTACAAAAAATGGAATTAGCACACTGGCAGAAATATAGAAAGCAAAGTTATAACTCTTGTGTATTGTTTAAAGATTACAGGCTAGAGAGTAACAAATTACTGAGACAATCTGTCAATAGAGAAAATATTTTGCATTCAAAATTTATGTTTTCTTTTAGTGGATGAGCTTTCTACATCAAAAAGTCATTTAAAGGTGCAAAAGAAGATGCTAGTAATGAATATTAAACGGAAAAGAGAATACCTGGAAAATGCTTTATAATAGCAAGTAGCTTATACACTCATGTCCATAAATTAAGGATAATGAAGTTCAGGCAAAGAAAGAGAAAGAAGCAAAACAAATTTGACTTATTTGTAAAGTCTATTTATTAAACAAAAAGTAAAGAGCAAAAAAGATGCTATATGTTTGACATAATTAATAAAAATTGCAAGTTTTACTCCCTTGACCAAATTTCAAAAAAGAACCTATTTACAAAAAACACTATAACATGGTTAGTAGGATGGTTAATACGGAGTATGTCTCCCGGACGATGCAATACAGGCCTGACAACGCCTAGACATGCTGAGTATCAAATGATTAATCTGATCTTGGGGAATATTACACCACTCATCAAGCAATGCACTCCGAAGTTCCGGTAGACAGGTGGGAGGGGGTTGACGGGCTGCAATTCGTTGGCCAAGCATATCCCACACATGCTCTATTGGATTCAAGTCCGGTGAGTATGCTGGCCAATGCATACGGGTGATATCCTCCGATTGAAGGCATTCGTCTACAATGTTTGCACGGTGAGGACGGGCGTTGTCATCCATAAACACAAATTCAGCACCCATGGCGCCCCGAAACAAATGTACATGTTGTTCCAGAATGACATCCCGATAGATGTGGCCTGTCATCGTTACACTCTGAACATGCAGGTCAGTTCTGGAACCAAGAATAATTCCTCCCCAAACGAGCCATCCTGCACCACCGTAACGGTGTCTTTCAATGTGTTTTCTTGGTGGTAACGGGTACCTGGCGCTCTCCAGATGAATGTCCGGCGAGAATCAGACTCCAAACTAAACCTGGACTCGTCGGAAAACATCACACAAGACCACTGTTGCGGTGTCCACAATGCATGCTCTCTACTCCAGGTTAATCGCAGGCGACAGTGAGTTGCGGTAAGTGGAACACATCTGACAAGCCTACGAGCATATAGACCAATGTGCCCTAAGCGTCTGTACACAGTCTGCCTTGAAACTGTCGTACCGGTAGCTGAAGAGAGCTGACGAGACAGGTCTGATGCTGTACTCCGTCTGTTTCTTTTGGCAGTAACTGCCAAATAGCGGTCCTCATTCGGCATTGTAACTCGGGGGCGACCTGTGCTGTAACGTCTACTCACATTACCATCATCTTGGAATTGTTGCCAAAGCCTGGAGATGACACTCTGGGTGATTCCAAGTTCCTCGGATACTTCCAGCTGGGTACGTCCACATTCCAGTCGTCCGATAATTCTGCCACGTAAAACATCATCCAAATGCCTCCTTTGTTCCATAACTATGCGGTTTTTGCACTGAAAGGCTTTCACAGCGCTTGTGAACAATTTTACTTCTTTGCCACCATTCCTTATATACCCCTCTCTTACACTCTCGTCATTGTGACGTACCATCCACGCCATCTGGTGGTTTCCTGTAATTTGCATATTCTTCTTCAAGATGTGTGTGATCATTCCACAGGTGAAATTTTTATTTTAGAGATCGATTTCTGTGCGATTCTCAATTATCCTTAATTTATGGACATGAGTGTATTTAATACTGCAACATCTGATTGAATTATATTTTGATGATTTTACTTGATGCGCAGAGAACTTTATCAAAGTTTACGTCATACCTCAAAAATAATTCAAAATTTGTAGCAAATTAAAAACCTGTAATTTTAATTTAGTAACCGCCTACTTTTAAAAAAATTTCATTTCATTCCCTTTTGTATGACCACTAGTTGTTTTCCCGAAGTGGCCACACAAAATTTTCTCAAAATAATATATATATATATATATTTAATTAGGAAGAAATCAAACAATGTTTTTTAACTCAATCTCCTCGTCAGTAACTGAATTTTGTTCTATTAACTTTAGAAATTTTAATACTATGCCTGAAAATTTCTCAAAATTAAAAAAATAATAATTAAAAAAAATCTGGAGTGACTCCACTCGACTTTCCGAACACTTACGATTAAGATCATTACCAAGCACTTAAATAAATTTTAATCGATGAATAATTCAAACATATATACCAAACTGAAACTCAATCGAATGCACCGTTTAAACGCTTGCGCACTTTCAAGAATTTCTCCCCATATGCCATTATGCCATAACATAAAAGAAAGTTTTGTCGTAGCCCTTTAGGAGAACTATAAGTCCTATACACACCAAAATCAATACCGGTCTTAGGATGGTGGTTTATAACATGTATACCGAATTTGAGCTCAATCGAATGTATCGTTTAAACGCTAGCGCACTTTCAAGAAATTCCCCCCATAGGCCATAATGTAAAAGAAATCTTTGTCGTAGCCCTGTAGAAAAACTATAAGTCCTATACACACCAAAATCAATATCGGTCTTGCGACGGTGGTTTATGACATATATATCCAATTTGAGCTCAATCGAATGCTCCGTTCAGGAGCTATCGTGTTCACTCACATACACACAAACACACATACACACACGCACACATACATACATACATCTCGTAAAAATAGCATAAATGGATTCAGAAGCCCTCAAAACGTGCAAAAACACCAAAATCTCGAAGTCGAATTTTTTCATGATTACAATAATTTCCTTACATGGTACATGTTCGGAAAGTAAAAGGAAATCGACGTAATTTGTTTAAATCGAACAGCCACCTATTGTATTACCTCCAGACGCCTTAAAGTGATGCCCCCCTCTCTCTCCGCCCCCTAAAAAAGAAAAAAAATACAATGCAACTTTTACAAAACCTTTCAATTTATTCAAATCTTTTAAAAATTTCGATGATGCTTTGTTACCCATCACATGACTTAATTTCATTCTGTTCTCTTAATCCGTTTTTGATGGATGCCAGAACAAACTTTTAAAGCGATTTTTACAAAATCTCAAAGTCTATGAATTATTTAAAACAATTGTTTCAATTAACTTACCATTCAATATAATTCCAAATTTCATTCTATTCCATTGAGCCATTTTTTAACAAAGGGCGAACATACATTTACACACAGTTTTCAAACAACAGTTTTAAATCGCAAAACTTTTAAACGAATTAGAAATTTTAGCACCTGCAGTTTAAATTAAGTTGCCACTTTGGTGTTGTTATAAAATTAATTTCATTCGCTTCAGTTGTTTATATGTGATGTGCAGACATATTTACACTTTTTGCACAGATTTTTCACAAGGTTTCCAGTTGGATTCAAATTACACTTTGTTGATGAAATTCAACAAGCCAAATACTATCCCACATTTCTAGATTGCATTCCTGATGCCAAAAAAATCTAACAAATCGCATTCTTGGTAAGGTATAAAGTTATTGACAAATCTAATTCCAATGAAATTGCAGGGGATTGCAGTCAAAAGACAACGATTTACTACCTGCTCTAGAACTCTTAAGAAACTGTAAAGATTTTTTTTTAAAGGAGCGTCGATTGGATGTTATTTTAAATTAAATGTTCTGTTATGCAAGAGAACTGACCGAAGAGATAGTATTCTGGCTAACACTGAGTTTATGCAGCTACGTAACATACTAATTTTGATTGCGAAGCACTAGATGAAGATCCTAATGATGAAGAGACTAGATGAAGATGAGATCTGGGGAAAGATCCTAAATTAAAATTCAAGATAGTTTTATTTTTTAGTAGACAAAGCTATTAATACCTTAGAATGCAGATTTAATTTAATAAATATCCAATGTAATTAGTTTAAATTTTTGCACGGCATATATGAGTTAAAAGATACTCCTAAAAAGTGCCAATTAAACATTGTAATACAGTATAACACAGTATAACAGTGAACACTGTATATAACTGTAACAAACACTGTAATACAGTATACTGTAACAAACACTGTAATACAGTATAACAGTGAACACTGTGTAAAGTGTAAACAATTGGAGTTAATGCTGACCGATGGAGAATCAGGGAATATAAACGCTCTTGATCTAGTAAATGAAATAGTGTCAGTTACGGCCTTATTAGGCAAAAAGGAAAGCCCAGTAGAAATTTTAAAGCTAATTTCAACTCTAGATTTTACACGCACATCTTGCTATTGCTTCGAGAATTTCGCTTTCTTTGCCGATAATTGTGGCAAGTGCAGAGAAGAGTTTCTCAAAATTAAAGTTAAGTAAAAATTTCTTATGTTCCACAACTCTTCCAGATACGTTAAATAATTTAACTACATTGGCTTTCGAACATGAATTAGTTGGAAAATTGATTTAAGAGAAAAAGTCAGGAATTTTGCGAAATTAAAAGTCAGAAAAAGAACTCTTGATTTTTCTCTCTTTCTTTTGGTTTTTAGCTTAATATGTGGTTTTTAATAAATATAGTTTTTTCTTATGCTGTGTTATGTTTAAAGAGCTCTTCCAGTTTTATAGGCATGCAAACAAAATCTGTAAACAATTTATTTCTTTTAATAGGAATTTTACTGCGGGGGGGGGGGGGGGGGCGGCATTTTATATTTTTGTCCGGGGTGGCAAAACTGTTAGGGCCGGCCCTGATTCTGTTGACAATAAACTTTCTTTATGATTGGTAAATAAAACTCTCCAGACACTATCAACCGACGACTGCAAAGTTCTCTTGTTATTCAAGAATATATGTATACATATTAGTTTTATATTCCATAATATACTAGCGGGAACCCCACTAGTCTTAGCGGGTCAAAGAGCATTCTCACTTAACTTAAAGCATTCGTATTTATAAAGAATCAAGAATTGACATAGATATACACAAAGCACCTGTATCAGAAGTCTCCCTTGAGGGTTTTGAGCTTAGAAAAGAGACAAAATTTTAAGGCAGTCGCCTTAGAGTATAGTTACAAACGATAACATTCATTTTAACTTCAATTCTAAATCTTCAATCACTCATTTAACATTTCTTCAGCAGGGGATAAATAGTATCCCAGGCAGGGATCCATTCATATTTCTCTAGCCAGGGATATTACATTCTTCAGCTGGGGATGATCCCCGGCATCCCCCCAGTCAATTTGCACCCTGCCTATGGGTAGGGCAGGGGGGAGGGAGTTCTATTAGCATAAAATTTGTGTAAATTCCTCCCCATCAAATAAGCGAACAAATAAATAAAAGGGATAACAAAACTTCCTGGTAGAGACTTAAAAAAAAAAAGAAAGAAAAGAAACTTCACGGGTGAAAGAGGATGTCTAATTTTTAATCATCGGGTCACTAACGTGAATCAAAGGGCAACAGGACGGAATTTTTTTTTAAAGGGGCATCGGGACGTGGCACCCTGCTGATCTCGCCTAGAATGAGCTCTGTAATTATGGTACTATCCTGCTTAGTATTTGGAATCCTTTAAGTACATTTAAGGGTTATTTTTGTGTGTTATTACAATTACAGGAAAAACAAAGTTCCTTGGTCAATTTTACTTTAAACTGCTAGAATTGACTTAATAACTGCCACAAATTAAAATGTCACCAAAGAATTCCAAATACTAAAGTTAACCATGAACTAAGCATTTTAAACAAATAGTTATGAAGGCCATTAAAAAAAAAAATTCATTAAAGGGTGCCAGTTTTACAGTTATATTAAGTTTCTGCATAGATTTGTATAGACGTATGCGTAGATATATGTAAATACTATCATTTAAATGTTTAAGATTATTCATCATTCTATTGTTCAAGAAAATGCAACATTTTTGGATATTTCTTTCTTTTGAGCATACTCTACTTACAAGGAACTTATTGGACAAGATGAGTAAATTTAAATTTCATTAAAGAGCTTTTCTATACATCTAATTTAATTAATACAGATAATTTAAATTTTTTCATACAACTTACTTATTACGATTAATCCTAATGTGAAAAACTGAGTCTTAAAAACGATAATCGCCATTTGCGACCATAAAAATTTCTATGGCGGGGTGGGGGGCAAACCAAATTTCTAATAATTTCAGCAGTCCCGATTTTATTTCACTATGCAATTTTACTAAGTGTACTTGCTAAATATGCAGAGAGGAGGGAGGGGTCCAAGACGGGGTAACCCCCCCCCCCCGTATGGGTGCCCACAATACTCGCAGAAAGTGTCACAGTTTTGTTGACAGATGGTAAACAGAACATATGTTACTAAATAACAACGGCCAACGTTTTAATAAAATATAATAATAATTGACATAATCAGTACTATTATAAAGGATAGCTCAGTTTTTACTTATTTATTTTTTTCTTACACTGCTTAGTTTTTTTGTGCAATGATTTATAAACTGCACACTGTTAAATGAAAGCTAAATTGCAGCATGTTAACAAAAGAGCAGCAGTAAGTTATACAGCAACATACCAAAATAACTTCAAAACAGATACGAAAAAAAGCTATTAAACGACAAATATTTTAATGAAATACTTTTTAGACTTACAGAATCAGAAAAATTTAAATCCAGACAAATAAATCTGAATCAATGGAGAATCAAAGGAAAAACAAATTTTGGTTTTCCTTTGCAGCACGCACAGAGTCAAGAAAAGACGTGTAACGTCATAAGGGATTTTTGCACGGTCTCTTGGTTTGAGACTAAAATTCGTCTACTGGCGTTATTTATTTAGGCTTGGACGGCTTGGGGGAAAGAATAATAATATTTACTATTCGTTCCTCCAAGTATTTACGCCCGCCAAATGCATTGAGTATCTATTTAAATAAATACAAATATTTATTTAAAACTTTCCACAACTTTCAAAGTATGATCTTTTTAATTATTCCCTAATTATTTTTAGTATATAATCATCAATAATATTTTAAACACCGAGAGGCTGAAACCAAGATACCAAAACTGGTGCGCATGCGGACTCAAATACCGCCAGTGACGTCTCAATCAAAAAGTGCAGTATTTTAACTGGATTTCCTTGAATACATCCAAACTTTATCACGACATCTCAACTCTAAGATGTAAATGGTTTGTTTTGTTTTTTTTTTTCTGGTGCGAAAGTGAAAGTCGCAAATTTCAGAGGAAAAAATTCATATGAAATGTAAATAATTTTCAGGAAATGATTACTTTCTGAGGTGAAATAAAATTTCATTGTGATTTTTCATTTGCTAAAGTATTAGAGGTCATTAACAGTATGGCACCGTACCCAGAGGAGATCGATGTTTTCTCAACACCTCATTCTAGAATGAAGCAATTGGTTGATGTCTACTCTGAAAAGGTATAAAATTTGATTTCATTTCTGCTGGAAATATCGTAACACATAATGATGTATATTGTATTCGTGTTCTTTTTGCATATTCGAATAGTGCGTAAACATTAACTAGGGTTACACTATTTCGATTTATTTTTCTGAAAAATCACATTTTTATGGATGATATTCTGAGTTCTTTAAACAATTCTGAAATGTTTCTTCTGTGAAAATTTTCTTTATCTCTGACCTAACTGTAAAATACCCTATAAATATTAACAAACTACTTCAGCAATGATACTTTATTTATGCTTTGTCATTGCATTAAAAAAAAAAAAAAATGAGAACCTTTTAAATATGTCATGGTTCTTATTGAAAATTGTTAAATACTTTCATCCATTAAAGTTGATTGATTTGTTTGATATTTCAGATCTTGCACATAGTCAGTGGCGTTGCTAAGCATGGTGTCACCCCCCTCCACCACCCCTCCCCCTGTCCAACCCCCTCCACTGAGCTCCATCACCCCAGTTTGGTAACACGCTTTACGCACCCTTTCCCAAACATCCACTCAGCTGCGTACATGACGTGGTGGGGGTTGTGGTTAACTCCCACCCCTTGGCAAGAAATTTTTAACATTAAGTCCATATATATATTCAATTATTAGCTTACAGATCTGACTACTCCTTTCAACATAAATATTATGTTTATACCACCCCCCTCCTTTAAGGAAGTTTTCCACTGGATTCACTGCCCCCCTCCACTCAACAGGAAAAAAGTTTTTTTAGTTACACTACTGGTTAATAGACAGGCAAAATATAGATGAAATTGCAGCAAATAAATTGAGAACAGCAAACTAAATGTATATTCATGTTTTGTGGGAAAATGAAAATATTTGAAATTTTTCAACTAAAAAAGACAACTAAGACAAAATAATCTTCTACAACTGTACAAAATGTGTTTCCATATTTACTCTTATTTCTAATCTCTGAAATTTTCTTTATTATCAAATTTGATTTTCTTTTTTTCCTGCAAAGTAGTCAAAAGTTTTAAAGTGAAAACTATTTTACTGTCACACAGACCTGGTGCATTTGCACTTTTAAGCTACCATGTTTGCTTTGGTGCCCTCCTTCTTTTCTTAATTCATATAATTTCGTGATGTGAGACATACACGGCCAAACCACAGAAAGACTGAATCGTGTTATCCTGTTAGATCAAAAGATCACACTGTCATTCTAGAATGCTTATTTTGCCCATTTTCTTAAATTACCAGGTATCATTCAATATTATGGTAATTTCAAATGAGATGGTATGAGCTCCGTGTAAACATGGTGACAGTCGCCAACCATTTTGCACGATCAACAAAGCAAACTCAAACAATTTTAACAAATTAAGAGTACACTAACAAAAACATATAAAAATGTCCAGCTCATTACAAAATAATTCCAAAATTTTCAGCCCCGGTGCATATTTAACATAAGAAAAACTTTGGCAAATTCAGCAACTCTCTAAACAGCTGATTTAAAATGAGCAAACATTGGTCTGTTTTTAACCTAAAAAAACTTCTAATGGATTAAGCAACCTAGTTGTGCTGTGCAGCTAATGTAAACTGGGCAATCACTGGCCTGTATTTAACTTTAAAATTTCTTTCTTGTATTTAGCTACATAGCTACACTGCTAATATAAAATCAGCATGATTCACTAACAAAAACATATCTAGTATAAGTTTCAAAATAATTAATATCCTAAAATAAATCCAAAAAATAAAATTCATCAAATAAGAGCACTTACCTTATTACATTTCCACTCCATCGGCTTACCCGTCACCTCCGATATAGAAGGCCTACGCACCGAATACAGAAATTGACACGATGGCGCATTCCGTAGTCCAAACTCCGTTGCTTTATTCACATGTTTACATCTAGTTTTGACGTGCTCGTGAATATACTCTCTGTCTCTAGAGTTGTCTTGTCAGTTATAAGCTCTTCGTTCAGAAGCTAATTTCTACAGGGAGAAGGTAAGTGGGAGTGATGACTCATATATCATTTTAAAGATCTTTCCATTACCAACAATTTGATACCAAATTTATTGTAAAATCATAAAAAATAACTAAGTTATGAATGTTCAAAATTTTGTTCAAATACGCAAAATTTTTTTTAATCGTTATTTCCATTATTGTTAATTGTATTATGACAATAGTCGCCAAGTTACGCGAATTTCAATGGCATAATTAAATTATTTAATAGAATTATGTGTTAAAACTTGACATGATTGGTTGCCATGATGCATGAATATTGTCTGTACTTAAATAATATGTAATCTTGCTTTTAATATTGCTCATGTGTTATTGAGTTATTTATAATCGAATTTGAAAAATCGCTTCGAGATAATGAGCCAAATGTAAATTTTTTACGTGGTATTTCCAATGGGGATTTCTTTTGTATCTAAAATGGAAGAGGCTAACAACACATAAAAATATTTTTACATGTTACTCACAATGCACTAAAAAGAGCTATTTATGGTGTATATAAATTTATTCGATTATATTACATGATTCAAGAGGTATAGAGCACTTAGATATAAGGAATTTTGTCGCCAAATGCCAATAAATCTCTAGCACTTCCGTTGTTCTAATGATTTCTAGGCTCATAAGAATAGCAACCTATCTATAATTTCATGTGTCCGGCATTTATCTTGGCGAAAAATCCTTTGTCTTGGCGGACCGCCGCCGGGATTATACGTAAATACCTAATTTTACATACATTTTTATTAGATTGGTAAAAATCTTGAAATGAGTGTTGTATTTATGCCGAAAAGAGTATTTTTTTTCTACCCAAATACAGTAGAAATTTGCATTTTGACTACTTAAACTGCTACTCAATTAAAAAAAGTGTTTAATATGAAAACATCTTTCCCTCTTGCAAAAAAGCTGAAATTTTGCTAATCAAGCATTGATTTTTATGGATTAAGTATATTCTATAAAAAAGTAATACTTTTAATAGTTTAAACCACAAACTTAATATGCTTCAGAGGACTTTTCCAATATATAATAATTCAATTTAATCTAAATGTGATTTCACTGCTACATAAGAATACTATTAAATAAATCCCCATGAAAAGACGTTGAATTTGATGTAATAAATTTATGAAATGGATATTTTTTTTTTTCAAATTAAAGTGGTAAGTTCTTATGAAGAATTTTTCCATTCTCATAAAGGCAGTTTCATGTGAATGGATATTTTATTTACTGTTCAAAAAGAAAAGGTTGGGCACTGTTTCGGTCAAAACTCATTCAAATGAACGCAGAGCACTGAACTACGGAGTCGGCCATTTTGAATCGGTGTGGAGGCCTTCTATATCGGAGGTGGCGGCTTACCTCATTCCTCCCTTTCTCCTTCATCAGCACTTAGCAGTAACAGATTGGTACAATCTAAATTTCATACACAAATCAATAACATACTTCACTCCTTTTGATTCTGTAAACATGAAAAACATGTTTGTGACAAAATTCTCAAGAAAGAAATTGACTTTTGTTCCAGAAAACGACATCATACTGACAAAGAAAATTAAACAGCTGATGCAGAACATATTCTCATATATTTCAAACAGCATTGAAAATATACAAGCTTCGTTCCGGTTTGCTATAATGTGATGATTCATTTGCTGACAGCATTCTGCAAACATCATTTATCACTCCAGCCTTTTTGCCAGTTAGAGCAACAATTTGTAAGCAAAAACAAAACATCATACCCTCTTTTCCGTTTAGAGTCATATTGCTTAGTTCTTAGAACCTGTATTTTTAAGACTGCAGGGAGAACATGCGGCGAGAGCTGGGTTTGAACCCAGGGTCTTATGGGTGGTAGAATGAGGCGCAATCTGGCTCGGCCAATAGGTTGGAGAGAGTGAGGGCGTTAAAGTAGGAATCAACCCATTACTTTATTATTGGTTCTAAAAAAGTGACCCAGATTTTCATGACCCCCCAAATAGTTATCTTACTAGTCTCCATATCCTTATATTTCAGAAGCCAGCTCAATCCCTGTAAATTCAATTTCGTATTTTAAATCCTGTGTTTTCTTTAGCTTGTTATCAGGCAATTCCAAACTTTAATATTGCTACTATTACATGCATTAACTTAGGGGTGCATAGCACATCAGGAAAGGGCTACTCGCAGAAATGACTGTATTGCTGAGAGCCACGCCTCCAGTTTTGTTTAAAAAGCTAAGCAGCTTCAGTATAAACCTGTGTCAACAATTTTTCATTCCACAAATGCTTGTTTTGAAAACAACTTTTGTGGAGCAAAGTCTATTTTGCTCAGAGACTATTTTGCAACAAGCAAAATAGTGAAAATAAACGTAAGTTTATAAATAAGATTGTATAAAAACCCTCTAAAAAGTTTGTCTTAAATATTAAAATCATTTTTTAAATACTCTTACAAAAGTTTTGTTGTTTCTATACAGGGTGTCCCAAAAACACTGACTTAAGCATTTATTCCTGAAATATTAATCATAAACACTAGGGATGTAACGGATAGTGATTTTGCTGTATATCGCATATCCGAAGCTCCTTTGGTTGCCCGATATCCGGCACTAATCATGTATTTAGTTATCAAGTGTGTTTTTTTTTTTCCATTATTTTTTTTATACTAGGGGCCAAGGCCCCTAGACACACTACGCTCGCTTTTCGTATGAGGCATTCAGCCCCTAATAAGGCTTATTCGTAAAAAAGACATAATTTATCAGACAAAACCCAAAGATTGGATCAGATAGAATATTACTGAGCTACACATTTCTTGGTTCTTGCATGTTCATTCATTGATACATAAAAATTTAAACTTCACAGTACAGTAGACCCCTCCCCCCCCCCCCATAACACAGTAGATATTTTGTTATAGGAATCCGTGTTGTATGGGTCCTGAGCTATACTCCACCTGGAGTGCGGACTCCGCATATAATCGCTGGAAAAATTATTTGCACTCCTCAGAAACACGATGATAATTAATGTTGCCATTCAAAAGTTATATTAATTAGGAGCTAAAGCATAATAAAATCGGAACATCTGTTCCAGCTGTATTTTTAATTATGTAAAACCTATTGGACACCTTGCAAATTTGCTAACCATGGTGATTTTTCATTATTTGGCGACTTGCGTTTATGTATAGTTAATAATTAGCTCTAAGAAAACAGTTCTTCATATGTTTTCTTTGATAAAAACTAAGAAAAAGCTAGGATAGCTTGTCACCAATGGCGACTTTTCATTATTTTGTGATTTACACATGCTCACAACTTATGATTACTGCTCATGTAAGGTTCCCGCAAAACCGTTATCCATATTTTCATATACATAATATTTTGCAGATTGGCATATTTAGCACCACGAATTATATCATCTCGTCACGCTGTACTACAACTGCTATAATGGCATAGTTAACACCACCAAATATGTCTACTGGTAACAATTACTCCAGCTGGACCAAATCGGCTTTAAAATAATCTGCATTTTAATTATTTTTCATTTTCAAGATACTGGATTCGAACATTCTGGAATTTGAAGTCAAGATTCACCCTGGTTGGAAAGATACCATTTTGCCGGATCATTCCTAATGACAAGATGGCGCTTTTAAAATCAGTTACAATTAGTTATTCTGTTTTGGAAAAACAAATAGTCGCTCATTCTAAACTCCTGTTGTCTAAGCGAACTTACTATTTGAAAACTGCCAACTTTGTGTAATGCACTTTAAGTTATTTATTTCATATACTTTTTAATTTGGCGTAAAATGGGTGTCATTCTTCTTCATGTTTGCCAATTTCATGCGATTCTACGTACTTGGAATTGCTTTGTTGCAAAGTAATATATGATTTTATGCCAAATCTGGCAACCATTATGTTTTATTTTTTCAGTTTTTTATTAATATCTTCTAAAATATTCGGTTTTTGAAATTTAAGTCAGCTTATCAGGTTCCTCGGAATTTTTCAAATCTGTGGTCACCTTAGTCGAAACTCAAATCCCTACGGTTTAGGAGGAGTTAGCCCAACAAACTTTGACAGCGTCCTTTACTTTTTTTTAGAATAGAGAGATAATGACATCAGAACAATAAATTGCAAACATGTTTCACACCTCATTAAAGTATTTTTTAATAATTGACTTATAATTTACAAAAACTGAATCTGAAAAAATGTTACTTAAAATGTAAAAAGTTAAAATATTCTTTTTATGTGTGCACTACTGGCAGAAGCAGATAAATTTTAACCATCACACATTTATTAATGCAGTATTTAAAATTGCAGATTATTTTCACAAAGAATGCATACTTTTTTGTTTATTTAAGAATAAGATATCTATTTTGATAAGATACCTGAGATAGATGAGTTTTAATTTTTTCCAAACATAAGTTTAATGCCTTTTTTCTGTCTTAATAATTTAATATTAATTTACATTGTCATTTTTAGTTTTAAATTAAATTGAGATTGATAAATAAAAAGTAAATCTCTTTTAAATATTTATATTAAAATTATCAAGCTTTCTTTTGTAGTTTTATACAGGTATGAAACAGAATTTTTCAGGTTATGCAGTAAATTTATTTAACCAAAAATAATATTTTTTTAAACTACCAATTAAGAAACAAAAATAGATATGTTTTATTGTTTAGCTTCTAAAATATACAATCATTTTTTCACGGTACAAAAATTCATATGGCACCATAAGGGGGGGGGGTGCAAATTCAAAGCACACACACACATGCAAAAAAAAAAAAAAAGATTAGTCAAAGTAATACTGTATGTATGTATGGATTGCTAATCATACCCAATACTGTAGTAGTATCTGAGACAACTATTTTAAACTAGTAAAATACCATATTACAACATAGCTCTCTGCACAAGCAGCCTTGTTATAATTTTCATTATTAAATATTTCACAACTTTTAAATGTACATATTTTAAGTAGACTTAACTTCAAAAAATCAATTGAAACTTGCAGAAAATCATAAATGAATTTAAATAACTAAATTCAATTAAAAATATGCAAAATAAAGGTTGATTTTTAATCATTAGGTATTGGAGACTTCAATAAAGGAATGCTCAGTAGAAGATAGTCATTTAGAAAAAGAATGGAGATTGAAAATTTCTCCCTGCCTCTGTAATTAATTTTGAAGATGGAATAATTGGAATATTTTGTTAATTATCAGATTTCCGGGGCAAATTAAAAATATTGAAGAAACTCCATGGGGAGAGAGTGTAAAATTAGATTATTTCAGGGATTACCATAAAAGAAACTGCATATACTGAATGCACATATTTTTCAAATGATACTCTACACAGTGCTTATATTAAACTTCCCCTATAAACAGCAGTCTACAGCTGAAAAGGATGAGAAGATCACCTCCAAATTTGAACATGAAGCACTACATGAGATGCACTTAGTCTTTTTTTAGTTCAAAAAATGTCTATTAAGCAGCATGAAATCAGCTCTAAATAAGAGCCTAACTGGTTATAAATGTGCTCAAAAACTACTGAACAAATGTTGAAATTGTTTGTTTATTTTGAATGATCCATTCCCAGTGTTAAATTTGATGTCTTTTCATGTTTAAGAACATTTTTAGCTCAAGCTTTTTAATCTAAATTCCCTAAGTACTTTTCATGTGTAGTCTATAAAACAAATTTGGTTACTATCTGTTCACCCGTTTTAGTGGTAGAACCCTGTTTATAGGGGAAGTTTTAGTTTAAAAATGTATCACTTTATCAAGAATGTTCAAATATAATTTTCCATCCTGCATATTATAGATAGAACTTTAGTAGTATATAGCCGGATATCCAGTAGCTATGATTCGTAAATCCGACAATATTTTGGCTATTGAAAAATCTACCAGATACTTGCCGGATATCCGTTACATCCGTAATAGACACATGCAATGTATTTCAGTTATGTAAAAATGGTACAAAATTTTATGCTATTGATTAAAAGAAAACAATGATTGTGTAAAAGCATAATACTTCTACTATTATTGGTAAGTATAGCTCCTCACCAATTTTGTTTAAACATGCCTTTGAGTCTTTTTATGTTGAAAGGCTGAAATTTCATTCATCATTTCATTAATGTATGGGGCACATTTTAGTATTTAGGAAAGTTTTGGTACTGAGGCCATATAAAAATTTAAATTTTGTATTTATTTAATCTCCTGAAAATTTTAATTGATACCATAAAATCCTGCACCTTTTTCTTGCGTAACTTTGTAATTTGTTGCAACTGTCTATGATCAGTATTTAAGTAGTACAAGCCTCAGGTCAGTGTTTTTACATCCTGTATGATGTATATTTAAATACTCTTAAGTTATATATCTTATATTATTTTTACTAGCTTACTTGCACTGACTTCACTGACTATGCTGCTTTGGAAGCATTGCTACATGACCTTCATAATACTTTTAATGAATTTAAGTCTCATGAACAAATTGAAAATAAATACATTATGAGAAAATTGAAGAAACGGCTCAAGGTAATAACTACAGCAAAGATAATTCATACTTTTATTCATAATCTCTACTGTATGTTTAGAAATTTAGGCATGAATTAAGATTTGCTTTTTTGCTGATTTTTCTTTCGCATAAAATAGTTAAATTTACTATTATTTTTTAAGTATGATAGTCTATTGCTTTCATCTTAATCTTATCTATTGCATTTGATAACCAAAATAGTACATAATCTTTAGATTAGTATTTCAACTATTATACTTTTTATCATTAAGATTATGGTAATCTTGTAGTTTTTTTTTCTTTTCATTCACATTTTAATTATTTTGCTAAAATTGGTGTGATAAAGCCTTTTTTTCTAGATAATTATCAAAATGTTTTGAAATACACTAAAGAATTAAAATTTTGTCTCATAAATGTCTGTCTTAAAGTATTGCCTGTTCAAAACTATGTAATTATTTTTAAAATAAATGTAAAAAAAAAAAAATCACTATCTCCATTTATGTGCAGATTGAAAAAAAAAATATGTTCTAATTTTAAACTTATGACAAATTAAAGTACTTCAAGAGTTGACTCATTACTAAAATGAATCCATTTTTGTAGTTTGCGAATTACATAATTTTGATATATTCAAAGCTTTTTTCAAACTCTGAGCAGTGTTAGAAATTAATAAGTTAGTAATCAGGAACTGCTTCAATTATGTCTAGAACACGCTTTTTATAGCTGGGTAATTTCCAGTAAAAATTTATTCTTGCTAAGACATTCTGTAAAGAAATGAAAGTTTCAGTACTAAAATTCTGGAGAAAAATAGAAATATTTAGCTTTTACAATATATGAAAATTTTTAGATATTCAAAATATTTTAAAAAGTATTCAAGACCAATCTTCTTAGTCATTAGTTTTTGTTATAAGTATTTATTAAGCCATATAAAATTCAGAGGTCTCAAATGCTTTTAAAATATTTTAAATTTTCATTGCTTGCAAAAGTGAAATATCTATATTTTTCTTAATATTGGAACCTTCATTTCTGTATGGCATGTCTTAGGAAGGATAAATTTTTATTGTATGTTTTTCATGGCTTCACAGTAAAAAGCATCTTTTTTTTTTTTTTTTTTTTTTTTTTTTTTTTTTTTTTTTTTTTGTGTGTGTGTGTGTGTGTGTGCGCGCATGCTTTCTAGCTACAAATAAAATATGTTTTATTTGTAACTAAAAAGCACACTCATAACATTCTAGAAAAATGTGAGTGTGGCACACACAGATGCATGCACTAATACATACACATCAATACAGTGGCAGTAGCTTGTTTTTAAGTATGACACAAAGCTGCAATGACAAAAATCTAATTTCAATAACAATTTTCTAACAAACTCTGCTTTCAAAACATTAGGTGCTGGAAAGCTTTGGACTCACTATCTCCTATTTACTTGACAGGCGCTTAAACCAACTGAGCCATGGAACCTTGCACGGCTAAACATTAAACAAAATAGATTTATGTAACTTATATAGTGTCGCCTTGTTTTTTAACATGACACCAAAACACGATAATAAAAACCTTCTGATAAAATGGCATAAATTAAAAACTGGACAATGGTATCTGATATATTTTACTTTACATTTAAAATTCTTCCTTTAATACCTTGTCCTCCGAATAGCTAAACTGCATAGGCATTGATTGAAAGATTTCAAATGTAAAATAAATGTGTTAAATGCTATTTTAGAGTTTGAAATTGATGTCATTTTATTGGCTGATTGTTTTCATACTTGCTCACCAAATTTCTATGTTTTATACAAGGTAGTTTCTAAATGAGCTGGTCGAAAAAATAGTAATGTAGGGAGTATAGGGAATGATTCTTACTAGGACTTCTTCCTAAATAAGGTTGACACCGTATTAAGAGATTGAACACATGAAAAAAAATCCAGTGGAAGAGGACTAAAAATTACTAATCAATATAAAAGATACTTCTTTTTACTATCAGTTAAATACTAAGGAACCTGAAAGATAGGTGATGCAAAAGTTCTTTGTTAATTATTCCAAATTGTAAAATCATTTTTAATATTGTCTTCAGCTCACTCATTGTACAATCTTTTATCATCTACTGTGTGTAGTACTTATTAGTTATTTAATTGCAGTGAAAAGAAACATCTATGAGATTGTTTATCAGTTTTAAGCTGTTTTAATTTAGGTATTGCTACTGTGAGTTAAATTACTAACAAGTGATCCATTAGAAATGTAATTAGCAGGTCATGAAAAAAGATTTGTCATGAATGAGTTTTATGCCATATAAAAATCCAAACACGTAATAAAATAAACAATATAGTAAATGATTCATCTTATTTTCACTTATATGCTGGGGTGTAGCCTGAGGGGGGCTGCAGTGCCCCCACCCCCACATCAAAATGTAATCCTGGCTATGCTACTGCTTATATGCTTTACATATGCTGCTCTGTAGATGAAAAAGACTGCCATATTCACTTTTATCGTTCAATTTATTTGGCAGCAGTTTCCCTTTGTTCGTATCCTTCATTCATTATCGTCTTTAAAAAAACTTTGCCATTGTACTTTTCATTATGTTTTAACTTTTTTTCTTTTTTTTTTTTTTTTACTATAAGTTGATTAGTGGGATAAAGAAAAATCAGTCTTTTGAATGATCGGGAAAAGAGTTTCCTTATCCATGTTACTAAGGTGTGAAAAAGTTGTTAGTAATAGCTGTAAAATTTTATCTCTAGAAAAGATCCTCTCATAAAGAAATAATTTAACCACTGTTCCAAAAACTATGTCAGTTAACCTTTTTAGGATGGGAAGAATTTTTACAGTATTATCAAAAAGCCGAGTTCAATTCTTCTTTCACCTCTTTAACTGAAAGTGACATTTATTCAGCAATAGGTAGTAAGTAACTTTTTCCCATTTATAAGCAAAGATTTTAAAGTCAAAGGATGTTGACATCTTTCCCTCAACATGGGAAGCAGATAAGCAATTACAGAGGTGATACGCATTGCTTGCTGACAGGTAAAATAATTCCATCTTTTTGAAGGTCTCTTGCTTGGTTTAAAACTCATTTGGCCATTCTAAAAGTTAAGCATCACTTTAAAAAGGTCAATCTATTAAGAAAATTGTTCATTTAGCTATGTAAAAGTTTTCCTTTTGTACTTTGAAATTTTGTTTTGTGGTATGTGCATTGCTATTTTTTCCCCCTTCAGGCATTATCAATACATGATGCTGCTGTATGTAACTGCCACTCAGATAATAAGTTATCCGATATGTTGGCTCTAGTACAAGATGGATATTCCTGTACATCTAAGACTGAAGCTGATCGCATAAATTTTGGCATCAAGTTGCAAAATGCTTTGCAAGATTTTACTGGCTCATTTTTGCCTCACATGAAAGAAGAAGAGGAGGTATGAAATCTGAAAGAATTTAGTATTTAGTGTAAATTAGGGAAAAGCAAAATAATAATCTTAATCATTAAAAATTAGAAGTTTAAATGAATTGATATTAATTCAACTAAAGAATGTGATAGCAATATTTATTTGTTCTTTTTAATTTTTTAGGTGTTTCAACCAATGCTGATGAAGTACTTTGAGTATGAAGAACTAAAATGCCTAAAAGAGCAAGTTTTGAAAGAACATAGTAAATGGCATGATCTTGAAAAGCATGCTTATGAAAAAGCTGAAGTTAAACCAAGTATGTGATGAATTGTTTTTGTCTTAAAGAAATAACACCCTCTCATATTGTATCATTGTTATGGTAGCATAGATGTTTTATTTTTCGGGAATAATTCCGTAAATGGGGGCAGGCTTAGTAGTTGACTTTTTTGTTGTTGTTGTTGCCAACATCTACCCTTGGCGATTTTTTTCTCACAAGATTTTTGCAATTTTAATACCTTCAAAATACACAAAATTTACACTAGTAAAATCAAAATAAAATCAGATCACATCACACACAGTTCAAAAATCCTTATCTATTTATTCATGTTGAACCTAAACATTGTATGGGAATTCTGCAAATCTGTAGCGAACCCATCTAACGAATAAAATTAACCATCTTTCTTAAAACCTTAAAAATTTCTATTTTTTCTTCCCAATTCACAAAAAATAACACAACATACTAAAACCTTTATATAATTACGAGATCATACAACAATAAGAAGTCTAAACTATAAACCAATATACCTTAAACCAAGGAATAAACAACCCAGACACAGCAAACTTGCAGCAAGCTTGATTTATCAAGTCAATAAGCTTGAATTAAGCTTGAAAATTCCAGTCGTGTAAGCTTGATGCAAGCTTGAATCAAGTGTTCTAGTTTACACTTGCCCAGCTTGCATTAAGCTTGACATTTCAAGCTTGAATCAAGCTTGACATATCAAGCTTTAAAAAATTTCTAAATACACGGGGCGCCCGCTGGCGAACGTGCCCCACATACTTTATTTTTCCGCACATTTTCCCCCTCTATGCTGTAATTTTAAGTTATTTTAATCTGTTTCCATCGAGTGTCCGTGGCTAGAATAGAACCTGGGACCTTTCGATTCGTAGCCGAGCACGTTATCCATTCAGCCACCGGAGCCTTGTGTAGCTATGACTAAAGTTTGAAGTGAATTATTAAGCGGTTTTCTGGCCAGATTGATAAGTGGGCGATATGTTATTTGTTTTTTAAGTAAAACTTCTTTAGGTGCAACTAGGGGGTAACTCAGAATTTTTTTCAGACGGAAGTAATGCTCAGTAAAGGAAATGACTTATCTTTTTCCCCCTTGCTTCTTCATTCCGCCATGACTGCAAGGACAAAAAGCCTGATAATTTCTACATCGTTTGTACGATCCCCTTGAAAATTTCCATAATCATGTATAAAAATATAGAAAACAATCTGCGCTACTTTAAAAATCTGAAAATCCACCCATTCCCTCATTTTTAAGCGATTTTTCGCTATTTTCAGCAACATTTCATATCCGAGAGTCAAGAAAGTTAATCATTTGCGTGACAAAATTAGCTATTGCAAGTGACTTCTACTTCATATTGACGTCACACTTAACAAGCTTTTTCCAGATTTATAAGTTTAATTATTTGCGGAACAGCTCTCGGGTGTTCGTTCCTGAGAACGTCGACTGTGCTCCCTGCGCGTCGACATTACTCCCTACCTGTTTTGAAGCAAGATCTTGTCTGATGACCCTGTTCAGTGGATAAAAGGACCGGCTCTTGTCAGAGCCACTGTGTGAAGTCTTTCGCTGAACAGGCGGCGATCCTGCTGACTGTCTCTCACTGTTGTTACAGGCGGCAACCCAACCCGTCACCTCCGATAAACAAGGCCTTCGCACCAAATACAGAAAGTGGCACTATGGTGCATTCCGTTGCTTTACTCACATGTTTTCAATGACATTAATACAATATTTAATGGAATTATGAGTAAAAACTTGACATGATTGGTTGCCATGATACATAAATATTGTTTGTCTGTACTTAAATAATATGTAATCTTTTAATGTAAATAAAAAACTTTGTAAAAAACACACATAAGATGTTATAGGTAAGAAGAATGTGTGTTTTTTACAAAGTTTTTTATTTATTTTATTGTTTAACACCAGTATTTTGAGTGTTTTTTCCGATGTAATCTTTTAATATTGCTCATGTGTTTTTGGGTTATTTATAATAATGAGCCAAATGTAAATTTTTAAACAGAATAATACTTCGAGCAAAAACAGCAGAGGAAAACAAAGGTTTATGAATACTGCCATAGAAAAATGCAATAATAGACCCTATGTGCATTCGATACCAACCGACAGAAGAAAACACTAGTTTAGGAACACAGTTAAAGAGAATACCACAACAAAGACATTCTCTCGGTTCAAATCCTACGGGAAAACATTTTAAGAAAACAGTGAAAGAATAATAGTTCAACACGGACACATCCCGGATGCTAACCCGATATTCAGACGGAACATCGGTTTAAGAACACGGGTATGTAACACTACAAAGAAACAAACACTGGTTGCAAAGGGTTTAAGATCAGAATAAAAGAATAACAAATGGACACTCTGTGGATTCTAACCCAACCTCAAGACAGAGCAACGGTTTAACACTGGGATGGAACACCACAAAGAAACGGACCCTGGCTGCAATCATTCCCAAACAATAGATAGAACCTGCAGTTTAAAAACACGGATACAGATAAATAATTCGAAACCTACCAGCAGACGAAATCAACGCTTAAGAATACTGTGATAGAAAAACACTAAAAAAATATACACTACCTGCATTCGAACCCAAGAATCAGGCGAAAACATCAGTTAAAGAACAGAGTTAAAGTATAATACTAGAAACTAGACTATGGACATTCCTCCCATTCAAACCCAAACTCCCTACGGAACAATGGTACAAGAAAACAGTTAAAGAATATTACTACAACATGGACACTTCCTGGATTCTAAATAATTATCATGAATTACCGGTGATTCTTACTGGAGCTTTTAATGTTAATTTTCACTACCAAGAATCTCAGACGTCAGTTGATTTTTAAAAAGAAAAATTGGATCTAACTATGAATACTTCTTGATTTCAATCAACAACGTGTTTCGGTACAACGATAGATGCTGTATTTTCAAGAAAGTTAACAAATTTAGAGAGTAAAATTTATGTTTCACAGTCTAGTTAACACAAACCTATAATTTCATACATAAAATATTATTGTTGCGGAATTACTCTGCTACTCCTGGGGTTCGTCGTTCTAAAGTCCAGTAGGTGTAAAAAGTTCAAGTAAAAAGGCACTTGTCAGGATGGAACACAAACTTTATTGCTTCTAGAACTTCGTAGAACAATCAGCTGCACACAATTCACAAGCACAATCTAGCAGTAACGTGCTTTTAACAATCCGCTTGGATCAGAAGCTCTCACAAATGCTGTATTTCTCACACAAAATAAGTCACTTTTACAGGCTAAAATTCCGTGGAAATATTCAAGGGATATAGTACACTATCCCTTAAGACACAGCAATGAAGAATTTACACACAGCACTTTAAAAACAGCTTCACAAAGCAAGCTAAAACACAGCTTCTATAGCACTATCAGTTCACACAAAACAAGCGTACTGAGAGCTCTTCACACATTGAATGTTCAACTCGCACTGACTGACTTCGGGGCGATGCCCGCTTCTATAAATAGCCGACGCAGGAGGTACAAGAGGTTTCCAGAAAAGTCAATTTCTCGAGGGTTCTACATAAAGCGTGAATTTTGATTACGTCATAGAAGAGAAATGTTAGGTTATTATGCGTTTTTAATGCAGGAAAAACAACTTCCAGGCCCCATTGGGAAAATCGCGCCAAATGACCAAAAAGTCGCCAAGCTTGGCGACTTTTGGCGAAATATCGCCAAATTTGGCGCCAAAAATAAGTCCTCAAAAGTGAAGAGATCTAAGCTCTAGGACTAATATTTCTCGAGATTTCTAGAAGCCCATAGAAAAACATATGGGAAAGCGAAACCTCCGTATCTCCGGTTCTAATTGGCCGATTTTGATGCAACAAAAAGCAAAATTTATCTATTTGAAGCGTAGAATACGAATTTTAAACCATTTTAAGAACCAGAGCAGCGGGTTGCCCCGAAAATTCGTAACATTGCCCCCTTCCCAAGGACTGCACGTCCCGGGCAGTACAATCCCCAGTTAGGAGGTCACACAAATATCTACAGTATATAACCATTAACAGGATCTTAACAACATAATTCAAGCAAATAATCAATAAACACAGTAAGCAAATGCACTCTAATAAATAAATAATATACATAATAAACAATTACACTAATAAGTAATCAATGTAATAAACAAATACACATTAATAAAAACCAATATATTACAAATATGTACACTAAACATGGCGTAAGTAGTGAGTGAAAGAGAGTTGAAGAAAGAGGAAGAGAAGAGAAAGACAGGAAAGGAATGAGAGTTGAAAGAAAAGAGGAATTACGCCATAGTGACCATGGTCTGAGCTAATTACAACCGCGGTAGATGGCTAGCCGATCGTAATGTACAACTCTTGGCTTCGAGTTTGGTGACTTACGAATCCGTACGATGACGTCATTCAGCCGGTTTAGGACTGTGTAAGGACCGTCCCACGGCGATTGCAGCTTGGGAGACAGGCCTTTCCGTCGAGTAGGATTCCATAGCCAAACTTTGTCACCTGCGTTGAACTCGTGTCCCGTAGCCTTCGTGTCGTAGCGAGTCTTCATCTTTTCCGTGTTCAGGTTGATCCGCTCCCGAGCAAAATGATGTACATCTTCAAACCGTGCCCGAAGGTTTTCCACGTACTCCTCTGGCGATGAAGGCGCATCTGGAGGGCGGCCGAACACTAGATCGGCGGGAAGACGAAGATCTCTGCCGAACAGCATCTGGGAAGGTGTGAAGCCGGTAGTCTCATGGACGGCACTCCTATAGGCCAGCAGGAACAGGGGGAGTTTCTTGTCCCAGTCCTCTTGATTCCTAGATACCAGGAGCGAGAGGTTGTTCAAAATTGTACGATTGAACCTCTCCACCATGCCGTCGGATTGTGGGTGTAAAGGCGTAGTCTGGGTTTTGTCCATTCCGAGAAGTTGGCATAGTCCTTTAAAGACTGCAGAGGTAAAGTTCGTTCCTTGGTCGGAATGAAGTTGCAGAGGGGTTCCATATCTGGAAATCCATTCTTGCACCAGTACCTCTGCTACGGTCGTAGCTTCTTGATCGGGAATAGGAAACGCTTCGGGCCATTTAGAGAAGTAGTCAATGACAACTAGGATGTATTTGTTGCCATCCGAAGTTCGCGGAAGAGGTCCCAGGATGTCGAGGGCAATCCTCTCAAAAGGCGCTCCTACATTATAACGATGTAGTCTTCCACGGCTTCGTTTCTTCGGGCCTTTACGGGCGGCACAGGCGTCACAAGCTTGACACCACTTTTCGACGTCGCCTCGAGCCCTAACCCAGTAGAAGCGCTCGCGAACTTTCTGCAGGGTCTTCATTACGCCAAAATGGCCTCCAGTTAAGCCATTATGAAGTTCTTCTAGAACCTTCGGAATCCTCGAACGAGGGAGTACTAACTGCCATCGGAGCATCTTGCCGTCCTCCGACTCCCATTTACAATACAGGACTCCATTCCTCAGGCGAAGCGAATCCCATAAAGCCCAGTACTGTTTTGTTGCCGGACTGTAAGATGATATTTCTTGCCAACTGGGCTTAGCGCTGGATTTTTCCATAAATTCCACAATAGGTTTGATGTCGCTGTCTGCTAATTGGTCCGCCCGAACATTTTCGTCACTCCAGGGATCTTGAGATGATGCCGATGATGTAACTTGGCGGACAACGGGATGTTTCAGATGGTAATTTTTCTCTGCCCTGGAGCAATAGCGACAACTGTCTATGCAGGGCCTTCTCGACAAAGCATCTGCATTTCCATGAGATGACCCTTTCCGATGACGTATCTCGATGTCATATTCTTGTAATCGCTGTATCCACCTGGCTATTTGGCCCTCTGGATTCTTGAAATTTAGAAGCCAGGTTAAAGAGGCATGGTCCGTTCGGAGCAGGAACTTTCGGCCGTACAGGTAATGATGGAAGTGCTCCACGGCCTTAATGATAGCAAGAAGTTCCTTTCTCGTAACACAATAGTTACGTTCTGCCTTTGAAAGGCACTTGCTCCAGTAAGCAATGACGTGTTCTTGGCCATCTATCTCCTGGGACAAAACTGCTCCAACACTCTCCTTACTTGCGTCTGTGTCCAGGATAAATGGCTTGTCAGGGTGAGGATACGACAGGATCGGCGAAGATGTTAAAGCCGTCTTCAGTTCGTTGAATGCGTCCTCACATTCCTCAGTCCATAGAAATTTCTGTCCAGTCTCGGTCAATTTGTGAAGGGGTCTTGCAATTTGAGAAAAGCCCTTCACGAATTTTCGATAGTAAGTACACAGACCGAGAAAACTTCTTAAGTCATGGATATTCTCGGGACGACTCCAGTTCTGGACTGCGGACGTCTTTTCGGGATCGGTTCGAACTCCGTGGGCGGATATTATGTGCCCGAGGTAACGTACTTCCCGACGAAACAAATTGCACTTCGATGGACTTAGTTTCAAGTTCGCCTCTTTTAATTTCTGCAGTACCTTTCGAATGTTCTCGAGATGCTCTTCGAAAGTCCTTCCGACGATGATGATATCGTCCAAATAGACGAGGCATGCTTCGTAGGAGAGTCCTCTCAACACTGTCTCCATCAGACGCTCGAATGTAGCCGGTGCGTTGCAGAGTCCAAAAGGCATAACTTTGAACTGCCACAATCCTTGTCCCGTGGTGAACGCAGTCTTTTCACGGTCATCGGGATGGATTTCTACTTGCCAGTAGCCACTCTTGAGATCCAGAGTGGAGAACCATTCGTTTCCCGATAAAGTGTCCAATGTGTCGTCTATCCTGGGAAGAGGGTAGCTGTCTTTCTTGGTAATGTCATTCAGACGTCTATAGTCAACGCAGAACCGGGTGGAACCATCTTTCTTTCGGACCAAAACAATCGGCGAGGCCCACGGACTAGTCGATGGCTCGATGACGTCATCACGCTGCATCTCCTCTAAAAGTCTGCTCACCTCTTCTTGCTTAGCAAACGGCAGCCGCCTAGGATGTTGCTTGATGGGAGAATGGCTGCTTGTGTCTATTCTATGTTGCGTTAACCTCGTACGGCCAAAGTCACCGGAAGTACGAGAGAAGAGGTCTTCAAATTCAGCTATTACTTTCTCTGCAGCGCTTCTCTGTTCTGCCGTTAACTCCACGTCTTGTAATAATTCCTTCGTCAGGCACTCGGAAGATTTAGCTGTCGTTTGGTTGATGTTCTTATTAATGCAGGTAACAGGAGTGCATGTCGCCAACACTTCATTTTTCTTTATCACCTTCGACTTGTCCGTCACATTTACTACTCTAACTGGAATTTCTGTTCTCGACAAGTCCACAAGTGTTGCTCCCACAAGTACTCCTCTGATGGAATCACTATTGCTTGGGTGTTCGATTAATCCAAAACGGAATTTATTGCTTTCTTTTACTGTTCCAGAAATTATTGAATCAGTTCTGGGAGGTAGAGTGATATCAGTCTGGGCTATTATTTGCTGAACAGGCAAAACAGTTTCATTTCTAATATCGAACGCAGCTATTTCTTCTGAGTCTGAACGAAGCTCATTATTCTTAAAGTCCAAGTTAAATTTGTGCGATTTTAAAAAGTCGAGTCCGAGAATAAAAGAGTCTGTAATATTGGCGACATATACCACATGGTCGTATCTGGCATTCCCAAACGTGATTTCTACTTGCGCTTTTCCGCCCACTTCGATCTTGTCACCTGTCACAGTCTGGAGGGTCAGCGAGGGCGGAGTCCAGATAATCTTCAAATTTAATTTCTTGGCCAGATCCGTCCTTATGATGGTTACGTTCGCTCCAGTATCAATCACCATGTGGCATGGGGAACCATTAACATATCCCAGTACGAAGAGTCCATTACTGCCACCATTCACTGATGAAATCTGCAAGACTTTTAGGTGGGGCTTTTGACTATATGGCAACCTCCGCCCCGCGAGATGGCCACCTCCTAGTTTCCCTCTTTCATGTTCTTAGATTTCTCTTGCTGGTCATAAGACTTTCGACCACAATGCTTTTGTACATGACCTTCGACGCCACACTTCCAGCATTTCACTTTCTTTCGGCCATCTCTCGTTCTATCGGATCTTAATTTTCGCTCTATGAGATCTTCAATTCTCTTCAACCTGTTCTCGACGCCCTCTGTGTCTTTGTCAGCTTCCTCTTGGACCGTGACCGCTCTAACAGCATGCCGATCTTTTCTCACGGCCCGCTGGGCTGCCTCTAGCTTCATTGCGAACACCAGAGCAGACTTCAAATCCTGATAATCTTCCAACATAAGTGACTTTTGGGTTTCTGGATCACGGATGGCTTCAATAAAATGACGCACCGCCATTTCTTCTCGGACATTATCAAGGTGGTCCATGTAAGCTAGATGACAAAGCCTATCTATGTCCGAAGCCAGCTCTTGAAGGGTCTCGCCAGATCTCTGCATCCTTGACTTAAGTTGGATTCTACTATATTCTTTCTGGCACTTCTCTCCGAATTTCATCTCCAAGGCACTGGCAAGGGCGTCAAAATCTCCTATCTTCGTCGCTCCGATAGTTTGCAATACATTAATTGCATCTCCGCTAAGGGAAGCGGCCAGTTGATTAGCTTTCTCGGACTCGCTCCAACCATTGGCTCTGGCGACGATTGAAAATTGGGTCTTGTAAGCTTCCCAGGGAGTCTTTCCGTCATAGGCGTAAGTTTCACTGCTGGGCGGTGTGAAGATAACCTGATGTTTTCTGGTAACTTTCCCAGCTTTACGAGAGAGTCCAATTTTTCTTCAATTTTAGCTTCACATTCTTCATGTATTTTCGAAACTATATTTTCTTTCCAGTCTAGTTTCTCCTCAATTTTATTCTAAATTCTTCCCGCATTCTGCAAATATCTTGCTGCAATTCTTTAACATTTTCTTCTATTTTTCTTCAATTCTTTGTTCATATTTCGTTTGAGTTTCTTCTATGAGCGACATTCTTTTCTCCATTATCTCTTGATTTTCCTGCACACTCTTTTCGAATTTCTCTAATTTTCCAAAGCAGTCTCCATTTTCTCAATCCCAATTTCATTCCTTCTTGTCCGGCTTCAATTTTCTTTTCTAAATCTGTCTGTCCGGCTTCAATTTTCTTCTCTAAATCCGCCTTCATCTGTTCTTGTGCGGCTTTCATCTCGTCTTGTCCGGCTTTCATCTCTTTTTTATCTCATCTTGTCCGGCTTTCATCTCGTCTTGTCCGGCTTTCATTTCTTGCATCATATTCATGAGCTTTTGAAGTTGTTCTTCCATTTTTTGTCTAGTCAAAACCATAAACTGGAAAATTAAAGTCTTTCTTTAGAACCCCGATTCTGACACCAAATGTTGCGGAATTACTCTGCTACTCCTGGGGTTCGTCGTTCTAAAGTCCAGTTGGTGTAAAAAGTTCAAGTAAAAAGTCACTTGTCAGGATGGAACACAAACTTTATTTCTTCTAGAACTTCGTAGAACAATCAGCTGCACACAATTCACAAGCACAATCTAGCAGTAACGTGCTTTTAACAATCCGCTTGGATCAGAAGCTCTCACAAATGCTGTATTTCTCACACAAAATAAGTCACTTTTACAGGCTAAAATTCCGTGGAAATATTCAAGGGATATAGTACACTATCCCTTAAGACACAGCAATGAAGAATTTACACACAGCACTTTAAAAACAGCTTCACAAAGCAAGCTAAAACACAGCTTCTATAGCACTATCAGTTCACACAAAACAAGCGTACTGAGAGCTCTTCACACATTGAATGTTCAACTCGCACTGACTGACTTCGGGGCGATGCCCGCTTCTATAAATAGCCGACGCAGGAGGTACAAGAGGTTTCCAGAAAAGTCAATTTCTCGAGGGTTCTACATAAAGCGTGAATTTTGATTACGTCATAGAAGAGAAATGTTAGGTTATTATGCGTTTTTAATGCAGGAAAAACAACTTCCAGGCCCCATTGGGAAAATCGCGCCAAATGACCAAAAAGTCGCCAAGCTTGGCGACTTTTGGCAAAATATCGCCAAATTTGGCGCCAAAAATAAGTCCTCAAAAGTGAAGAGATCTAAGCTCTAGGACTAATATTTCTCGAGATTTCTAGAAGCCCATAGAAAAACATATGGGAAAGCGAAACCTCCGTATCTCCGGTTCTAATTGGCCGATTTTGATGCAACAAAAAGCAAAATTTATCTATTTGAAGCGTAGAATACGAATTTTAAACCATTTTAAGCCCCAGAGCAGCGGGTTGCCCCGAAAATTCGTAACATTATGATGACATTCAAGTTCCTATTTCCAATGAATAATATGAATATAACATTTATATAATCTTTGTAAAGTACATGAATAATAAATATAATTAAATTATAATATGATTTTTATTTTAAGTTTAATAATTTCAGTGATATTTATCGTAAACGTCAAAGAAGATTTACTTCAATCGCGTGTAAAGATTACACGCACACACTTTTTTTTTTCCATGGGATGCATCAAAATTAAAATAATTTTATGTGTGATTTAGAGACTCTACCAATAGGGAAATAAACATAATATAAACTTAAGAGCAACACATGTTTTAAAACTTTCGCAACACTCATGAGCAATACTGTCGCTGGCCAAAATCGAGACAAACGACTGATTTTGAAATCAATTTTGTAGTATAATTGTATTTTATTTTGAAGAATTTCCATATTTGGAAAAATAGAAGCGGTTTACTTACTTAACACAGTGTTAAGTAATCTGAAATGAAAGAAACAGATAGTTAAACGTTACTTCGAAATGCTATATCACAGTTGCTAACATGTATGGAATACAAACACTTTAATCATTTTTGTAAATATTTCTTAAAATAACAAATAATTGAAAAATTTTGCTATTTTTTAACGCTAAAAATTCTCTTTACAAATGTGGTTATTTTCCTACATATTGGTATATGCTATATTGATATAGAGCATTTCGAAGAATTAAAAATAAGTTTAAATTAATTTATACAAATGTAAATTTGAATTATTTTCATTGTTCATACTTTATAATTAAAAAAATTATTTAACTTCTGATTTTTTTTTATCCTTTGTAATTTTATTTTAAAATTACAAAAGTGTAAGATGTAAGATTTTTGGGCCCTAAAATCTGTAGGCCCTGGGCAGTTGCCCGTTTGCCCTGCCGGTAATATGGCACTGGTAATAAAAAACCCATCCCTGTTAAAACACATCTTTTACGAACTTTCATCAAATTTGAGGGCGCTAGACAATTAATGTCCATTCTCTTTCACAGATGGTGCCATCACCGCACTTTGCAAGTGAAAATCCAGCTTAAGCCAACCTTGCATTGCCAAGCCAAATGTCAAGCTTGATTTAAGCTTGTGTGCTGTCTGGGAAAAGCACATACCTTAAATTTTGCATTCAATTCATTATTTCAGGCATGAAAATCTTCCGCTTTTCGGCGGATTTCCGCTTTTTTTGTTTTTTTTTAGAAGACCTCCGCTTTCCGAAAATGTTTTAAAACCTCACCGCTTTTTCAAAAAAAGAAAAAAAAAAAAACAGTGATTACCGAACCTAAAGCAAAACAAAGCGGACATAGAGTAACAAGAGGATGAAAATGCGCGCCTGGGATGTACATTTTCACTGCATCTCGCACTGCGCCTAGACGAAAGTCAGCTAGAGTGCAATGTTACTGATTTCCTGAGTTGGTAAATTCAAAACTTAGTTCAGAGGGGCAAATTCTTATTTTAGATCCTCGATGTTTCGAAAGGCATCTGATACATAATTATGTACTTGGCGAACTACTACACAACAATAATTATCTATCGAGACCTTTCGCCACTGGAAAACCGTTGTGGGTGAGCTATTGTTACTCGCGACGTGTTTTTATTGCTGTTTTGCGCACTTGAATCTATAAATTTTTTTCACGGACACGTACCAGCTTAACTGACACTTCTGTTGTGGATTATTGAGAAAATGGCAGATGTTATCGAATATATTAGAAAATGTGGATTGAAAACGAAATGTTTGTGGTCATTTTCGGATCCAAAAATTTGCTTCGTTTTGGAAAAATCGTCGGCCGAACGAGAACTTCCAGACATTTTATGAATGCTAAACTAGAATTTTTTTTTAAATAAAGCAAACTGACGGTCTACACGACAAATAAAACTTGTATAAAAGTGCAGCTTTTAGTAATGGTATTTAAAATATAAATCTTGTCGTATTCCTTTAGGTCTTCAACATGCAAAGGAAGTAAAATAATTTATGGTAGTTTAAATATACTTTTCTTAAATAAATAAATTATTAATAATAGTTCCAATAAATAAATACTTCGATATTTATAGCTATTAAAACGTATACGTCTTAATTTTATGCTGAATAAAAGAATAATGCTTTTTTAAAATGTGAGAGATTGAGATGTGAGTGAAGAAATCCGTAAGAAAAAAAAACCAAAATTTTCAGGGTTTTTTTTTTTCCATTTTCTTTTTTAAACAGTTACGCGGATTTTACTAAAAATATGTACCGTAACTTCGTGAAAAGTTAACTAATGGTAAGACCACGGACGGATTAAAGGGATTGAGGGGGGGGAGCGATTACTCCTCCGCTACAGGAAAAGAAATTCTATTTTACTTCCATAAACTAGACAAATTTCAACTAACCGACCATAAAATTGCATTAATCCGTCCTTAGGCAAGACGTATGGCCTCCTTAAATAAATAAAAAGATTACTTTTATTAATCATTTATGAAAATGTACATAACCAAGCAAAAAAAGAAAGAAAAGAAAAGATCATTACTAATTTTCATGGGTCAATCCACATAATACTTAATTTTAAACAACATTCAATTGATACTCTCTCTGGGTTGAAAGTTAACGAAATATGAAATTTAAAAATGCTCTTTATTAAAAATTCGCGTTCGCAATTGGAAAAAAAAGAAAGAAATTGAGGCGACTAGGCGACACAAGTCATGTTTTAACGTCTCAGCAGAATTCGCTCCGCCGAGTGAAGACAAAACAATAACAACCTTCTCGATGTTGACGCGGCGTCGGTACCTCGGTTTGTGAAGGCCCGTTTTCCCCCGTATTACATAAATTATTATTATTATTTTTTTTTTAAGCACATTCAAAATTTGGTTCTGCATATCGGACGGAAATAAATCTAAAATGGTTTCACGAAGCTTGTCCGCACCTGTAACTACGTCGATGCTTTAAATGACATAATGGGGGGGGGGGGGAAATTCAAATGCTCCCTGCATGCCGACGTGCCGTCACTTCAGCATCTATGGCTTTATTTTCTACAGAAATAAATTTGTTAGCATTGGCTTCACTGGAGCTTGCGCGCTAACTACAGATCAAAAAGCAAGATCAATATACTAAATTTTTTTGCAAAAGAAATTTATTTCAGCCAGATAGTCCGTGTTCTGGAAAAAAATCCCTTTTTGACATGCATAGTCCGCGGACTATACTAGCGAAATTATGGTAACTAACTATCCCCGATCTCCGGGTTCCATATTTGCCAACTGAACTTCAATCTATTTGCAGCCTTTTGGTAAATGAATAATTTTAAAAACAAGATGTAAAACAGAGTTTTTAATACTCTATTGTTAAATTAAAATTTAAGGCATTTTAGTAACTCAACAGAAAAGTATTATTTTCCCCATAATATGTTTATTGATTTCTGAAACATTTTCACTTCAATTTTAAAATCAGGAAAATCGCTATTTCGTTTTATTCTCATGAGCAGGTTTTTCTTTGGTAATTATTTTTACAGTTAATTTTAAAAAGCATAATCTTGTGAGTTGGTATTTTGCAGCTAATATAGGAAGGAGCAGAACATATGTCCCTGTCATAAGTTCCACTTCTGTGTGCTGATGTGCTGCAAGACTGCTAAGATTCTAAAATTTTACCTGAGAAAATATTTAGACATTTATTAAAGAATTATTCTTTTTCCAATAAAACAAGAAAACTTCACTTTTATTCTATCATGTACACCATTTAGTTTAACAGTGGTTGAATTTAAGCTCACACATTATTCCCCAGTTCCATGTTTTTGCATTATCAACAGGCGCGTTGCCAGGAAAATTTTTCGGGGGGGGAGATATGAACTTATATGTGTATAAATAGATGGAATTTCATCACTAATCCAAACATTTCGGGGGAGGGATATATCCCAATATCCCCCCCGCGCCTGGCTACGCCCCTGATTATCAACCTTGTTATATATGCCTGAAAATACGTGCACGTAAATTTTTCAATTTTTTTCTGGAAAATATGTCCACGTGTATTTCCTCTTTTTTGCTCTTCAGCTGTTTTCATGCCTGTTATTTAATAGCCCAAACATACGTTTTTATTGCCTTTATCGCAAAATAAGTCCATCAAGCACCATTCAAATAAGCAGAATAACTTTAGCATAACACAGGCTTGATAAATATTCTTCACAACAAACATTTTCAACCTTCTACCAACAACACATCGTAAATTAAAGCGATTTCATAACAGCTCTGCACAACTTTTCTACATTTAATATAAAAGCAACCAGAAATTTCACTTCCCCCAAAAAACCTTAAACTTCAGCCAGCACATAACAAAAACAAACAGACACTACAAACATAGTGCGGGCGGGTCAGATACACATAGTTCGGTTAACAGTTAAATTCTTTGACCAATCACATAATTTCTTTATGACAGAAGCAGCGACAACATAACTCTGCAAAAGGGCTGCTAAATAATTCAACACGACTGGCAACAATGTTATGCCTGTTTACTTATCGTAAGCTTTGGTGACGTATTCAGCTTGGCGATATGTCCCCATTTACAAAATATATCCTGATTTTTCTACCTTGCTGTCAGTAATAAAATAGATGTGAAAACTGAATTATGCAGTAGTAATTTTAATATCAAGATTTTTTTAAAGTTTCTTTTATATACAGGGTGGCCATAATTAAACTGACAGTGCTCACAGTGTTCTGTAGCGCGATCTATTTGCGAGAATGACGCCACATTTTGTAGGAAGATTAAACAAGACGGGGGACGAAGGATTCCGCGAAAAAAAAATTAGTTCCAAAAGTCACCGCTAGGGGAATATTTGGCACTGTGTAATAGAAAATAGAGTGTTAACAAATGCAAATTAATACGGAATAAAATTACCTTTTATTATGCACATTTTCTGATTTAGTTCAAGTGCAATATGGCAACACTTTTAAAAAAGCGTAAAATCTACATAAACACCGATAAAGTCTCGTGATCTGCAATATCACGTTACACTGAGCAGAAGAAGAAGTTCTTTGTTTAAATTTCATGTTACATCCATTGGCACAGTGCCAGCTGCTTGGTTTTTAAAAGGCAATGTGTTACTTTCCAACTGCATAGCCACCTCGGTCGCCCGATCATACCCCATGCGACTTCTGGCTATGGGGTTAACTTAAGTCCAAGGTCTATCAAGATGTGGTCCAGGACATGGCTACGTTGAAGGATAACATATCACGGACTGTACAGGAGATTCCTGCAGACATGTTACTTTCTGCTGTTGTGCATACTGTGCACAGATTGCAATATGTGGTCCACAACAACGGCAGCCACATTGAACCTCATTTGAATGCATAATAAAAAGTAATTTTATTCCGTATTGATTTGCATTTGTTAACACTCTATTTTCTATTACACAGCGCCAAATATTCCCCTAGTGGTGACTTTTGGAACTAATTTTTTTTCGCGGAATCCTTCATCCCCCGTCTTGTTTAATCTTCCTACAAAATGTGGCGTCATTCTCGCAAATAGATCACGCTACAGAACACTGTGAGCACTGTCAGTTTAAGTATGGCCACCCGGTATATATAGGGTGTCCCAAAAAGGTGGTAACAGGCTTTAATTCTTTATCTATTAGAGATAAGTGGGCACTGTAAATTGAAAAATTTTTCAAAATAAGGTTGCTAAGAAGATTTTGTTAAGGAAAAAATCCTCTTGTCCATTTACAAAAAGTTCTACTTATTTTATTTGTATACGACCCCCCCCCCCCATACAAAAACATTCCCAAATAGTAAAATATGCGCCATACACCAATGAGTTGATGTACCAAAATTTGAGCTTTTTATCATACAATGTCTTTAAAAAAATGTGATTGGGGACTATGCATAATTCTGAATATAATCGTTTATTGTTAGAGCAGGGAAAAAAAGATTCTTTCGTAATTTTCGTATGATCCCAAACAGAAATGCGATCATTCAACATGATTTTTTTCCCTTCGACAGACATTAAAAAGTAGTTTAAGTCAGCGTTATATTTATATTCATATCTCTGACACTTTTGAAGGTATAATTCTCAAATTTTATCCCCGCATTAGTGTATGGGGCACATTTTTCTAACTGGGAATTGTTTTGTACAGGGGTTGTATAGGTGTGATTTTTTGAAAATTAACAAGAAGAATTTTTTCTTAACGAAGCCTTATTTCTGACCTTATTTTGAACATTTTTTCAATTTACACTACTACTTATCTCTAATAGATAAAGAATTAAAACCCATTACCCCCTTTTTGGGACACATTGTATATATTTATAGGTATATTACAAAGATTAGTGAATTATTGTAAAAGTTTGTGACTTTTTTATTTTAATATCTTTTAGATTTCTGAATGCATTTCAGAGTATATATTCAATATCTTTTTCCCTCTCTTACAGAAACTAAGCCTGCTGAAAATGATGTAGAATCAGCTTTTTCCTTGTTGCCACCTGAGATTGTGTCCCATATTCTCTCATTTTTAACACCCCGAGACTTGCTACGTTGTTCTGAAGTATGCCATGAGTGGTATGATATTGCTCATGAACCATCTTTATGGAAAGAAATATATCCATGTTTCTGGGCTCATGGTAGTAATATTTTTTTTATTTTGATCTATTTCTTGTTAAAACATTTATTAATGAAATACTTTTGGCAATTTCTTTCAGGAATATGGAATGATTTTGATGAAAATCACGAAGATTGCATTGAAAGGTTTTATCCTAATTCTACACACAATAATAGGCAATATTATGATGAAGATGCTGATATTGATGAATATGAAGAACATGATTCATCTGAATTTGGCACGGAAAATTACAATGGACAAAACCAAAGGGAATTATATGTGCTCCAGTCAATTGTAAACCATCTTTTACCTCAAGTTGGGATAGGCGTCCAGAAAATTGTACTTTCTTCTTGCCGCTCCTTAACTAGTAATCTGGTGAGCGTCATTATTTTTATTCATACTATGCTTTTATAATTGAAAGATTGTTGATTTTTTGATAGAATTAGCATTGTCTGTGAAAGTAACAAAAACTATTGAAAATTTTGTTGAAGTTAGGGCGCAAGTTATGAATCTTTAATTTCACATTGTATAACATTAGGGTTTTTGGTCAAGAAATCACCAAATGTAGAAAATATCACCAAACTAGGGACCAATTCTTCCCCGATAATTCTTTTGTAACTATCATTATCTCTGCCCCACCTGGAGAAGGAGTGTTAAGGGGTTCTTGTGATAGGCTAATTAAGGTAAAAACAGTTATAAAAAGTGACTAAAGCAGTCATTAAAGAACAACTGAGTAGCAAAAATCCTAACCTAACCAAACACTGACAGCTTATAACTAGCTGAGAATAAATCACCTAAATTCAGTTTTGGAACTTTTTTTCACCAAATTTGGTGATATTTTGGAAAAAGTCACAAACTTGGCCACATGCTGGCCATTAAAGTATCCCAGTTGTTAAGGCATTGGGCTCGTAAACAAAAGGTTGTGGTTTCAATACTAATGTTCCATTAAAGACTACCATGTACAAGCACATTAAATCCGTTCTGAAAGTTCTCTCAATGATCGTTAGCAGTTTCTGAAGCGTTCCAATATTTAGAAGTCTCTCACCTTCTGATAATAAACCAAACTATGGCAGAAAACTGCAGGAAGGACGTATGTAGCTCTAAACGACACATTCAGTGATGTAAGCTGTCCTCTCCTGGCAAGCAAGCTTGGCAACATTTTGGAAGATGCATGCAACAACTATCATCAATTAGGTAATTATACCGGGTGATTCAAAATAGATATTAAGGCAATTATTTTTTAAACCGTAAGTGATCGAAACATACTTCCTATTAGAAAAGTTCATCAAATTAAGAGTAGCTTTCAGATATGGCATTTTTTTACTGAGGGTTGTATACATATTAAAATACGAAATTTAATTGTTATACGGTCCCTCCTTTCCTACCCTTTATATTTAGAAGAATGTTGCTCTTTGCCTAAGAAAATTAATAAAACAAATCCCGTGTCTCTAAGTGAAATAGTTAGCAAAAAATTTAATTTTAAAAATGATGACTTACACCAATTTACCTGCTGTGTTGGTGTCGGTTTTCAAGCGAAAAAATCTTTACTTTGGGGGACCAACTATGAGTTGATAAAAGTTAAATAAAGATCCCATTGTTGGGAAAAGCTATTAAATGCATTCAAATGCGTGAAATTAACAGGTACAGTTTTACCTAAAATTATCGTACCGCTTTATGAAATTAGCAATAATTTAGTCTTTTAGGGGGTCATCCACTAATTACATCACGCTTCTAAAGAAGGAATTTTAAAGTGTAAAAGAGAATGGCTAAATAATGGAATAGCTTACTATGTTGTGGTAAATTTCACTAAAAATAGCTAAACGTGCTTTACAGGAAAATTCTAGCTAAATTAGGATTTGAGGAGTCAAATGTGTTTATCGAGTGACTATTAACATAAATTAATGCCAGTTAAAAAGTAATTTTATTTTTCTCATTTTTGAGACATCCCCTTACTGCTTGGCGACCAATGCCAAAAATTTCAAATTGCAATATCTCTCTAACTATTCCACGTAGAGATGCAGAATTTGCTTTATTAATTTTCTTAGGCAAAGTTCAACATTCTTCTAAATGTAAAGGGTAGGAAAGGAGGGACCGTATAAAAATTAAATTTCGTATTTTGATATGTATACAACTCCCTGTAAAAAAAACTCCACATCTGAAAACTACTCTTAGTTTGACGAACTTTTCTAATTGGAAGTATGTTTTGATCACTTAAGGTTTAAAAAATAATCGCCTTAACATCTATTTTGAATCACCCGGCATAGTGTAATTCTTAAAAATTATTTTATGTCAAGCAATCTTAAAATAACTGTTAACTGAATTAAACTAAACTAAGCATTGGCATAACAGCCACTCATGGCCAAGATCTGCGTTGCCCACCTATGCCTTCACGACTATTGGTTCTTGGGTGCAGAAACTTATGCCTAGGCCTGGTGGTCAGCCAGGCCTAGGCATAGTCCAGTGTTTAGTTTCCAAGCAATCTTGGTCCTCATTTTACCGACCCACTCAAGGGATGAAAGACTGAGCTAGCCTTGCCAAGCAGGGAATTGAACCACAGGTCTGTGACACAGTAGCACTATGAGTTAACTCTCAACACCACTGGGCCTCAAAATAACTATTATAAAGTTATTATTAATATTTCATTAAAATTATTTATTAATGATATTTCAGAATTTGATTTAAAATTTTTACAATTTATATGAATTATCTTAATTAAGTAGTAAAAAAAAAAAAAAAAAAAAAAAAAAAAATGAAAGTACCGTTCAGTCTTTTTGAGACACCCTGTAGATGGATTGTAGTGCAATGTTATACAGCCTGTAACATTGCTCAGTAAACAGGCTATCTAATTCAAAAAGTTTTCAAATCAAACTTAGTTTCTAAAACATGTTCAAATTCTGTCTCATACATAAGTAACCATTTATTTTCTGATAATTTATTAGATGTGCTCCTTATTAAGAAGTAGTAAATTATTTATTCAAGATAAAATGTTTAGCACATAACTAATATGTAAATTTAATTTAATAAAATGTAAAATTTAGTTCACATTAGTTTAATATGTTCATAGGTAGGGGAATTAAGTGTTATTAGTAAATAAGGTTTTAAAAGGTTTATTCTTAAAGTAATAAATAGATCTGGTTCATTTGTTTCTATCGCTATTTTATTTCAGCTTCGTTCTATTCTTATCTTGTGCCCAAATGTTGTCCATCTTGATATATCCTACACTTCTGTTTTGGATTCAGCTTTCAAAGGGTAAAATTTTATTTTTATATAGCTATTGATTTAGTTCTTGATTATTAAAATTAACTGGTATGCTTAAGTTGAAAGATTTTCTTTCTTTTCTTTTTTTTAACGTTGATTACGATTTTAATTACGGATCAGTGTAAAATTAGTTTGTATAGTTGAAAAATTTGAAAATAATTTCTACTTATTTATTAACATGACCTTGTTATTCGTAGTATTTTTTTTTTCATTAAATATTGTTCACTTATCAAAAAATTTTTTATTGTTTTATTAATAATTAATAGGAATCGACCGATACCACATTTTCACCAATGCCGATATTTTACCTATAAATTCATTTTTAGAAATAGCCGATACTGATACTTTACATGATTTACTGCCATTTAAATCTACATCTGTGGGCAATTTTTGCAGCAAGAGTGCAGTTCTCGTTAAAATGAAAAACACCATGATGAGCTCATAGATAAAAATTTGAACCCAGTAGAAAGCATTAAAAAGAAAAAGCAGTGAATACATTGAAGTGAGTGTACAGTATTTATAGTCCTACTTTTCTATTAAAACATGCCGACCAATGGCCGAATTTATAAAACACTGAACATTGGGAACTGTCTGAAGTATGCAGGTTCGGGATTCTTTCTCCGCACATGGCTACCGATCTAACAGTCTAGAGTTTTGGGTAGTTTTCTCCAAATGTATCTTGAATATGCGTTTAGAACCACACAAAAAGTTCTCTTACCAGTGTTTTTAGAGAATTCACCTTGTCTAGGTTGTCAGACTATCTATAAAAATTACAGTATGTCATGTTTTTGAATTAGCCGGGTATAGTTAAATTATAATTTTACTCTGAGCACAAGACTTCTTTAATAAGTAAAATTTATTTTTAACATCAAATAAAAAAAAATTAAAAAAAAAAAAACTCATTACCCACAAAATTTATATGCTAAAACTCCAAATTGTTTCATGAATGCTATTCACAACACACATACCCAGATAGCACAGCAAATTTGCATCAAACTTGCAGTAAGCTTGATTTATCGAGTCAATAAACTTGAGTTAAGCTTGAAAATTTCAAGCGTGTAAATGCAAGTGCTTAATGCAAGAAGCATTATTATTGCTTAATGCATTAAGCAAGCATTAGCAAGCTTGCTTAATGCAAGCTTGCTAATGCTTGCGTGCTTAATGCAAGCTTGAATCCAGTGTTCAAGTTTACACTTGCCCAGCTTGCATTAAGCTTCACATAGCAAGCTTAAAATATTTCCTAAATACACGGGGCGCCTGTCGGCGAACTCGCCCCACATATTTTATTTTTCCACGCATTTTCCCCTCTACGCTGAAATTTCAAGTTATTTTAATCTGTTTCCATCAAGCGTCCGTGGCTGGGATCGAACTCGGAACCTAAGGATTGTGAGCCAGTGTCTAACCATTCAGCCAATCTGCCTCACGCTGGTATGACTAAAGTTTGAAGTGACTGTTATGGTTGTCACGCCGTTTTCTGGTGAGATCGATCAGTGGCCGATGCCGATCTGTTTCTTTTATTTTTCCATGGGATGAAGAAAAATTAAAATAATGTCACGTGTGATTTATAGACTCTACTAATAGGGAAATAAGCATAATATAAACTTAAAAGCAGCACCCGTTTTAAAACTTTCAATATCGCGACACTCATGTTGGGCAATACTGGCCAAAATCGAGACAAAAGACTGATTTTGAAATCAATTTCGTAGTATATTTGTATTTTATTTTGAAGAATTTCAGTATTTGGAAATATAGAATCTTTTTTCTTAATTCTATGCTCAAGTACATATATGACTGATGATAAATTATTTGCTATGTGGATGTGGCTTTCCAAATCAAGCAGTAATCAAGTTGTATTCAAGCTTGACAGTTCAAATGACTTCTCCAAGCTTGCTGCAAGCTTAAAATGAATTGAACTGTCAAGCTTGTATTAATACGTCAAATTCAAAGAAATGTCAAGCTTGATTTAAGCTTATGTGCTGTTTGGGTATTGTTATGAAACAGAGTGAATTTGGCATCAAAAGATCGCTATCGTCAAAGAATTTTTTTTTTTTTTTTCATGCAAATATCATGAAGTACACAAATTGAATGCTGATTCCACTATCGCATGTGTAATAATATTCTATGCTAGTTGTAAAATTAATCTTAATCCAAGAAATGAAGCGATTTCAAAAAATATCTCAAATAAATTACTTTTCCTAAATCGGGACAGATCAAAGAGAAAATTAAAGAAATATAAAATAACTCATTTTATTAAATTTTATTGTAAGATTTATGTGTTTGAGATCAAATTTTCTAAAAATTTCAAATCGTTCCAAATCTTTATCAGTGTCAGAAAAAGTAGTCTTAAGGGAAAAAGTTTGAGGATGCCCACTTCTGAAGTTTAACCTAAACATGATAGTTAGTTTAATGAAATTATTCCTAAATCATTAGTTTTTTACAGTTCATTACTTGATTAATATTAATTACAGTTTCGCATTTGACTAAGACAGTTTTTACCTAAAGTACCATAATTTTTTTCTGTCCATATTCAGTATTTACAATAAGCGTTTTGTGTTATAGAAAGTCTACACGATGGGAGTGCCTTGGGCATCAAACTTTTAAAGAGCATGTATCATCAGAATGTGTAGCCACTCAAAAAAGTATTTGAGTAATAGCCATATTTCCTACTTTCATTTTGTAAATAACTAATCAGTTTTTTATAAAAAACACAAATTTTAAAGAAATTTTAGAACTTATTGTTGTGTGACATGATTCGTTTTTACATGGAACAAAATTTTAAAGATGGAACTGGCATGGGACTTGCACTCGTGAATACTTTTTCGAAAGTGTGTAACTGAATCTTAAGGATAGTTTAGGTTTAATTTCTGACACAAAATCACAATATGAAATTTTCAAAGGACCAATTTAAAATTAATTATTTAAATTAGTGGCCACTCTATTTTTCCATAATTTAAAAGGTTGTCATCCCCTGAAATATCAAACGATGTCACGGACAGTCTCCTCCATCAGTTTTGATATCGATATCAACCCAAGCCGAATCAGATGTCCTCGCGCCAGTTTTCAAAATAAAAATTTTAATCCAGTTTTAAACAAAAATTTAAAGCCGATTCAAAAGCCATTCACCTCTTCCCCCCCCCCATAAAATTTATGTATATTATATAAATGATCCCTTTTGAATCTAAACAGAGAGAAAATAAACATTTATAAAGTAAAATTATAGCCTACGTCTCGACATCTGCTTTTTGAATTTGCTACAGTTCACATATTTACTGTTAGGCTCCAAATCGAAATATTTTAACAGAATAAACAACTGCCCTCTTCCACTGTCATCTAACGTTATCCATGCTTTCTTCCACACTTGATAATGGTACATCAATATTTAGTGATGGTTAGAAAAAAAAAGCAAAAACACAGTTCGAAAGCAGTCACACAAACAAATATGCCAATGAAACGACGCCTCTAATCTCAACACCAGAATACATTCTTGAGTGGTATTGCACCTGCGTGGTTTTTCTTCTGAAAAGCTAAGTATTGGTAAAAATGGATGAATGCATTGGGAACCGATACTTTTAAAATATGAAAGTACAGATACCTAAAAAAGTAGGAGGTATCGGCACCGATACTATCAGTCAATCCCTAATAATTAATTTTATTTGAATTTTTAGAAAGTTGTTTTTATTTTCAACATTGTAATTTTATAAAATTCAATATTGTATTATAATTTTTGAATTTACATGTAAATATGAGTAAGTTTTGCCTACATTGTAGGAGATTTAAATATACTTATTCTAGTAATATTTGAAAAGCTTAATGCTTTATGATATTTTATTGAATTTTAGTCCCTTGATCCATCACTTAAATCTCCTTTCCAAGTAATTCTAAAAATTTTCTTAGCCTAAATGTTTAAATTTGCATTGATTTGTTCCTTGTACTATTTTCTATATACATTTATCATTATCCAAATATTTCCTCTGTTTTGACGTAATTTCCAAACTTAAGTAAACAATTTTTCTCCCTCTCTCATATTTTGAACTAAAGATAAAAACTATGCTATACTGCACTGCCTTTTACACAAATAATCTTTCATATTATGCAGTGTCCTTCATATAGTGTCAAACACGACTCAGGCCAATAACACAAAAGGGTTAGTATGAGCCTTAACATAAAATTTGATTGGTTATTATTTGAAAGTATATGGGTTCAGCGGAGCGATTTTTGACCGAAATTTAAAACAGACTTGTATGCATATTTAACAAGTAGTTTTTGTAAGATCTTCTATAGCTGAATGAGACTTCTCTTGTACTTTTGACAGTTTTTCATGCCTACTTTTTACTCATGGCTTTATCTCATCTTATTTTAGACTGAAAGAATTTTCATCCTGTGCGCACCTCCAACATATTGACTTGTCAGGATGCAAAAATATCACTGATTTGGGACTGTTTCGTCTTGCGGATACCATGGCATTGTTACCTCCAAGTGTTCCAAATGGTACTGAAGATTTGCGTGATGTTTACCTTGAAGACTGTCACCGAGCAGTTTCACGAAATAATTCTGCTGAATGCTTGTGTGATTTAGAGGAAACTGGGCTCTGGCTTCAGCGTACCGATTCTTGCTATCAGTGCAGAGCTGATCAGTTCTGTTCCTCAGTTTGTTTTTGGCAAAAAAATGGTGTGATGTGCCACTTGGCTAAATTGTCCTTGCAGTGTCCATTTGTGAATTCATGTGAACAGCTTAGAAATAACTCATTTTTTGCACCAGGAGCAAGTAGCATTTTGAAGACTACTGCTACTCTTGTAAGTGATACATCTATCAATGGAGAAAGCACCTTTGAAGTCTGTGATCGAAAGTCCATTAAATATTTAAATTTGTCTGGCTGTAAAGAAATTACTGATGATGGCTTAAGGTATGTATTTTTAGTTATTCAGACTGTTTCATTTTATATTTGTCATTGATATTTGAAATGTTAAATTAAATGGCATGTAATGACAATATCTAGCTTAATTAGTTTGTTTTTAAAATTATGCAGTTCAGCCTGTCTATCTCATATCTCATGGGGAAGAAAAATATTTAAAATAAAGAGGTTTTAAGTTATAGAGCTTTTAAATGGGGTCAATTAAAAAAACATTTAAATTGCTTCCTTTTTGTTGTTGTAGAAAATGCAGTAGTATGGTCACAGATTTATATATGGTTAGATTAATTGGTACTTATATGTTATACGGACAGTAAAAATTTTTTTTTTCTCCAAATACCTACGGGATATTTATTTTGCATTTAGCATTTTCAGTGCCTTGAAAACAAACATTTCAACACAAAATACACATAATTAAAAATATAAAAAACAGATTCACCAATACATACGGCAAAATAAATTTAATGAACGTTAAATCCTCACACCAACAATAAATATAAAGTAATGCTGTTGTAAAACTAAAATAATTATTTCCAAACCAATTACCAATTCAAATGCCAGTGCTACATCTGCAAGATTTCAATTTACATTTCTAAGCAATATGGCAATTAAAATACTTACAGGAAATTTTGGGGGGCAAGTTAATTTATTCACATCTACAAGGATTTCTTCCTGCTAATTGCATTCAGCATTTTCTATAACCTGAAAACATAAAATATTAGGTTGTAACAAAAGTTCTCTGCCAAATCTGCTTGAGTCAGCTCATGCAACACCCAGCGATTGAACTTGTATATCAAGTTTATGTGATACATAGCATGACTAATGGGCATGGCATTTATGTCTAACTCTTTAGCTAGCTCTCAAGTGGTTAAATACTGATCTTTCGGGTGGCAAGTTCTTGCAGGTGGCCCTCATCAAGATCAGTAGGCCGGCCAGAACGCTCTGCTCCTTGAATGTCATAGGCCCTGTTTTTTAACTTTCAGTTCCAAACCTTCACAGTGCCATATGATACAATAGAATCTAAACTACACACATAATTCTTTTACATTCTGTAGCTAATGTTTGCAACAGAACTGGAAGTAAATGATGGTTCTAATCCAGTAACATAATAGTTCCATTTTAGAAACCTTATACTTAATGATAACTATATTTTTTAACAACAGAGTGTTCTAAAGCAAGTCTCTTTCTTTCAAATGACAAAAATTGTTTGACAAAATATAAGCAAACACACCAATGTGAACTGTTTGCAGACGATATTTGTGGTGACGGGAAACTTTCATTACAACTTAATAGACAATTCTACACAAAATACACCAATAAAAATATTGCAAAATATACTCACATTTTCAGCTTTTTCTCACAAGTTTTCACATTCATTAATTCTTCACACGTACAATAAATACAAATCTTACGCTATTTTAAAAGTTATTTATTACTTTTAAACCAATTTCCAATTCTAATGTCTCATGTACAGTTCATGTTGTACTTCCAAACAATTCTACTATTGAAAATATGCAATTTCTTTTAGTGTCACATAAAAAACATGTTCACATAAAAAAAAGCATGGCGTTAACATTTTATGTTTCTAAAAAAAAAAAAAAAACTTGTTAGAAAAATAAGAATTGCCTGGAGTATTTTTTAGCCATTAGAGCTGACGTCACTTTTGAGCCGCACTCGTTTTTTGGGGGGTCATAATGCATCCATAAGATAAATAAGCAGTCATTCTTTACAATTAACCCTTTCTTTCAACCAACTCACAAAACTTTATTGTATCTGCCTCGTTTGACAGTGCCTCACCATGGCACAGTGGTTGTGTCACTGAAAATGGTAGACGGTTAAAGTGTGAAGGTCCCAAGTTTGGGTCCCATGATGTGGCTGTCGATCTAGGTAGGAATTTAGGTAGGGAGGAGGTCTGGAGTTTAGGTAAGTTTTCTCCAGATGTAATGTGAATATGTGTTAGAACCCCTTAGGAAGTCCTCCTACCAAGGCACTCCCCATCCTTGGCAGATCGCCCTAGTGTAGCGTTACCATAATCACACAAACAAACATTTTTCAACATTTCCCATAAATTCATATTATCTAGAAAAAAAAAATTAAACCAACACTCACCAAAACTAAAATAAATATTGCAATGCACGTTAAACTATGCGGATGAATACAAAATGGGAACAATATGCTTTTGTTTGCTATTCAAGCACATGCTCAGCATCAATGCACGATCAAGCAAGGGTTGGCAGGAAAAAAAAGGTCGCCAATTTTCGCACTCCACTACCCAAGAAAAATCACCAAATTTAGCTGGCATTCTTTTAACAGATAAGTACTCAGGGATGTGCCAGCTGCTTCAATTGCTCCAAATTGTGCCAAATCAATCCTGATGTGCCAATCTGCTACAAAAAGATCGTTTTGGGACATTTTTGCTCCAAATTCAGCAGAACTGCTACATTTTTAATTTTTCCATCTATGTTTAAACGTTTGTAAATCTCCCGAATTTTTACAAAAGTCATCACACATTCTAAGCATTCTAATTTCAATCTTTCTCTACTAATCTTAAAAATGAATATTTTTTCTTTGGCATCCCTTTGTTTAAACCTCCAATACCTTAAGAGTAAAAATTGACCTCTGTTTTAAATTTAATTTTTTATTAGCTGCTGATGGTAGTTAACCCATTTGTGCCCAGATATTTTTGAGACTTTCTTTGATTTTTGCTAATACCAGCAATAATAGACAAATTTCTGATGTCAACTTCTTGAGCAAGGGATGATTTCTTTTAAAATCATTATGTATAAAAATTGAAATGTCAACATCTTAAAGGGTCATGTTAAAATATCATGTGGAGTTGAGGTTCTATACTCGTGAATAAAGGCTAGGAAAAATAAATAACTCTTTCGACTGATAGCAAAAATGCCGTCCCAAAAAGGGTACGCTAGGCATAAATGGGTTAATATAATTTAGTAAATATTGTATTTTTGATTTAAAATACATATTTTGTATAGCAATGTATAAAATAACAGAAATTTTTATTTATTTCAAAAGCTTTTTACCCCTCCCCCCACCCCGAAAAAAAAACAACTGGTTTTTGTTATAAGCTAAGAGTTTTTAAGAACCTCCTTAATTTTCATTTTTTTTTTAATTGGCATTCTTTAATGACATTTCTCTTTCCCTTCAAAATTGACATTCTTATGCTCCAAAAAGTGACTCTTTCTTGCTCCAAAAATGTCTTTTTTCTTGCTCCACAAATTGCTCCAAAATTTAATTTCAGCTGGCACATCCCTGAGTACTGATTAATTAATACTTTTTAAAAGTGCATACACATCTTTATAAGTAAAAATAGTCCTTTGACATCTAATTTTCTTTGTTTCTATTAGTTTTCTAAGATTAACAAGTGCTGCAAATCCCTTGTAGCCAACATTTTCCTTAGATTTAGCCATTTTGACATGGAGGAGCTGGCCACAGTTACATATTTGTGATTCAGGGAAGTTTTCCACAATTTCGACGGAGTCTTAGATGCCCCCAGTAAGCAGCAGTAGTGCCAAGGAAACATTTTGTGGATGCTGCCAGTGGGTGGCATGAGTACCCAAAAAATATTTCGTGACTGCCACCGGCAAGTAGTGCAGAAAGGGCTACAGCTATCTCAGAATCTTTTGTTATCTCTTTAAGTGCATCTGTGTGCAACTACTGTTGTTGAAGAAAGGTGATCTTTGGGCATCAATTTATGTAATTTGCACTTTGTAAAACTAGATAAGAGGTTTCGAAGAATTTTTTTTTTTTTTTTGAGAAAAGCATAGAAAACCCTTTGATTATAGATTGTAAATGTAGGAAATTTTAGAAATTCCAAGCTATAGAGCTTTTTGGGATAGACAGGTTCGACTTTATATTCTTAAAATTGTAATAAACATTTTCAGTCATATCAGCTTAACATAATTTCATTTAAGCTTAGTGGAATTTAATTTCTAATGACACTACATAGTCAAATTCAATATATTGTTTAGAGACAAAAAAGTTTAAATTAATGTATAATATGTATATGTGTAACATTTTTAGAAGTAAATATTAAAAAGCAAATTAATATTTTAACATATGTTCTTGTTTACACAATCTTTTTAAGTGAAAACCTTTTTCATTTGAGACAATGAAATCAAGACAGTGGTGGCCTTTAAATGAAAAAGTTTGAAGAAACTATTAACCTTAAATTAATAAATTATAATTAAAAAGTGATTCATTAGAATGTTGTTGATTGGTGCAAATTGATATTAATAGTTAGATTACAATTAAATTTTGTTTTGTAATTAATATCTACTACTAGCATTACAATACTCCATCCCTTCAGCTTTTTTTTCTTTCATGAAATTTTTAAATACCACCTTGTAAACAGCTAATAATTTTCCAGAGCATGCTCATAAAATAATTTTTTGAGGTTGACTAGGTATCTGAATGGTCTGGTCTACACATCAATTACTGGAATAAGGGGCTCAAATCAACTTTGACTGTGACAACTTATCTCTACCTTTTCAAGTAAATTGTAGATTTTGCTGTTGCAATTTTATGTCGTTAAATGACTGAGATGTAATAGAACCAAACCAAAACAGTAGGATGTTGCTTTTATGTTTGATACTAGCTGCGTACCTGTTCTCCGTACGGTAGGGAACGAAACTTTTTCTTACATGTATAGTTCGAATTGATTCCGGTGGTTTGGGATCTAAAAATAAGCAAAATGATTTGACTCTTGGCGTAAAGTTACTCATTAGTTATTTGTAAAGTTAGTATAAGTACTGACCTGAGACCATTGTTAATATTATGACACAAAAAACTATGTCGGTGTCATTCGCAATTAGAAAAGAAAAGCATGACTTCGCAGTGAAAATTCCTAATATTCAAAATGTCTCATTTCTGCATCATACTCTTTTTTAGATTTAAGTTATGCCATTAATACCTTAGATACATGATGTGGAGAACCATTTTATTTTATAATTAAATAGTTGTGTACCCGCTCTTCGCAAGGCAAGAAGAGAACATTTTCCAAAAAATGTGATCATAACTCTTGTGAGAAAACAGAATCTCCAAGAAAAAAGAAAGTTCTGTTATAGTCTTTTTTGTTGAAACTACCGCGTGATATATTAACGCGACGTAGACTTACTTACTATTTTGTTAGCTGTGATGTAAGACGGTTGTTGAAGAATGAATAGAAGGCTTAGTTTCACGAAATATTTATTAATGCGGTATATTGTGCTTTGATCGATATTGCCTTAGCATATCTACTTACAATTACTTTTACTATCTTTTACTGATACCAATACAATATATTTTTGTTTTGCAACCGTTAATGCTTAAAGAAACGGTTTAGATATTTGCCACGAATATAGGCTTTTACTCTTTGGTGATTCTTTGCAATTTACTCATCAGCATAAACGATAATCATTTCAGTTTATGGTTGCCACTAAATCAGCTCTTCATAAATTTTTATGCATAATTCTTGTCAGATTGGTGTATTTAGCACCAGGGCCCTATTATATCATGGGCAAATCGGGACTTTGCCCAGGGGCCTCCGGCTCGAAATGGTCCCCAATTTAAAATGTTGTTCTTTTTTTACAAAAAAATTTATGAAAAATAAAACAAATTTCATACATGGGGGCCCACAAAATTCATCAATGCCCGGGGCCCCCTGTTGGTCATAATCAGGCCCTGTTTAATACCGCAATATATTTCCTGCTATTCGAAAACGTGACCCGTTTAAAATCTCAATCGAAAATAATGCTGGATAATTCACTGGTGAAAAAACAGCATTCAATTATTTATCTGGCAACGTAAAGTAAAATATAGAATTATTTCATGCGTGGCGTATGTTGTGCTTGTGAGTCCGTTATTCTGATTGAGTTTCAAAAGAAGTTTTAAACTTATGACATCAAAATCGCGCACTTTTCACATGCAAAAACTCAGTTATTTTAAAGTATTTTTTTTTTTTTTTTTTCAACTGGCAATTTTAATAATTGTTACTGTCTCCAAGACAACCAAAACGCAAGATATCATACCGAAAATTTTAAGCTGCTGCTATTGAAATAAAGAAAATAATTCTTTACTTAAAAATTCGTAAAAAATCTCCTAATTTATATTTTCCTCTGGTTTTTCTTTTAAAAGAGGGCACAATGTATGCTCTGTCATTTGACAAAATATAAAAAAGTTATGACGGATAGAATTCAAGATGCAGCAATTTTAAAAATATTTTACGAAAGTCAGCGTCAAATTTAATTTTATATGAAAAATCCCCAAAAATCTGAAAATTATGTTACACAGTCCAAACAAATAATTTTTAAAAGAAAATTTTCTCTTCTATCCGATGATGTAAATTTCGTTTTCTTGCGAGTGTAATTACCGGCGTTATTATGTATTAAGCGAGAAAAATCGGACAAAACATAAAATAAAACATTTTCTAATTCGAATTTCGAAAAAATCGCTCCAAGGCATGTTAGGATCTGTCCTAGTGAAGCCGTATGCAAAATTCGGTAGGTCTGCGACCCACCGTCTCGACGCAATGCGATCGAGAGACGCGCGCAAGAAGATTGGTGGTCACAAACTTACCTACCTACATACATAGCTACATACAATGTTTACTCTTGGATTTTATTATATAAGATATTTTTCCAGTTGAATAGCAGCCTAATACTTTGTATATCATTTCAGCTGTCTGTTGGAAGCTGGCCTTCTTCAAGGTTTAGAATATTTGGATGTCTCAGGATGTTGGTTACTGACTGGTCCAACATTGTGTGCTATAACAGACTCTTTGAAATATTTAAAACCTGAAAATTTATTTTATTGTGATCAAATAACAGATGGCCCTTATTCAGAAACAGCAAATGGATGCCAAAATCTGGAAAGCAATTCACGGGCTTGTTGCTGCAGAATGGCTTCATAAGCTTGCTATCTATATTGTGTAAATATGAATATTATAATGTAAACTGCTTGTACAAAAATTTAAAAAAAAATCATTATGTCTAAATGGTGGTTCTCTTATTCAGATATAATGTTTTCCATTGAATTCTGTTTTAAAAGAATATGATTTCTCAATATTAAGGGATTACATTACTTAGGTGCTGAAAAAATTGGCATGAAAAAAGAAAATAAATGATTTATCTGTAAAGTATTGAAAAAAAGAGGGGGGTGCTTAGCTATTGCTAAATTCAACATAGATTGATGATAGGTAAAAATATTTCTTTGCTTTGATGCTTGTCAGCAACAAAAAGTGCTCTGTAGCACTGTCATGATTCTCTTAAAAAAAGGAAAGAAAAGAAAATGAAAAACTCTTTTTAAAAAAACATAGTAGTAAATATGTTGCACAAGATTTTTTTTTTTTTTTTTTTTAATATATATATAATCAGTGATCTCCCTAGAAATTTTTGTCAGCCAGGTCTTGCTGGACGGTCAGTAATACTTGTTGGACAATGCTCTCAACCAGAAAGGCCTGGGGGGAACCCTGTATATGTTTTTTTCCCCGCTTTCTGCCCTTTTGAGGATAGGTTGTTAAAAATGAATTACAGCATAGTAATCAAAAGAAGCCAGTACCACTTTGCACGTAATATTATGAAAAATATGTGATGTGGTATCCACTTATAAAAAGTTGCAAAAAAAAGACAAGATAATTCAGGAATTACATACCATATATATCATCTGTGGTCCATATATTATTTCTTATAAGCAGTCATGTCTTCACACTCTTTTTAGTTCTCTAACCTTTTGTTTCTTGTTCCACTCTTGCATCCTTGGTTGATACTCATTAATTTTCTGTGGATGTTTTTTCAATTCATTTAGTAAAATTGCTATGTTTAGTAATTGCATCATTAATGGAATATTTTATACTCAGCCAGACCCTTTTCAAATCACTAACTACTTTGAAATATTTATGTTTCACCTTGAAAACTATTCTTAAAAGTGCAAGTAATTGATTTTAAAAAAAGTTAATGGTAGTGTAATCCTTTAATGAATTTGTATTTTTGAAAGGATAAACAAATTCTGTCACTTAAATAAAAATACATTAGGTACTTATTATTCAGTTTATTTTGGTTATTAAAAAGCTGAGAAAATGATTGAATATATGAGTATAGTAGATATAACATGCATATAATTCCATAGTATCATAGTTTTTTATTTCTGTAATTTCATTTAGTTACTTTCTTGAATTTTACCTATGTAAGTTTAAAAATTGAATGTTTTACTTAATTAAGTTTGCTTCTTATAAAGCAATATTATTCAACCCAATCCCTTATTTCACATCTGTATTTGAAAGACTATGTTCTTTACTAAATGTATCAATCTTTTATCGTATCATGTCTCTGAATATTGAACATAAACTGTTTAACATTTTAAAAGAATTCATTTTTAAAAATGTGCAAAAGTTTTTTTTTTTTTTTTGTTTTTTGTTTGTTTGTTTGTCATGTTGATAACTTTTTCTTGGTAATTTTAGAATTGAACTTGTAAGCATACAAAACTTTTGTATTCTCATTTCCAGATTTTAATTTTTTAAAATCTGTTTCTCTGTTGTTACTATTGTCATATCCTTAAATATTTTCATTCAAAAGTGCACTTTTTGCTTGTTTTAACAGGGTGGCCACCAACCAAAAAATTTTTTAAAGAAACCCTTGAATTTACAATTTTTGAAAATATCAGGAAAAAGTCAGGGAATGTAATTAAAAACAAAGAACATAATTGGTATTTTTAACTCTAATGTGAAGGAGGACCTTTTGAACCCCTTGAAATGTATGTAAAAAGATTTTTATTTGTTCACACTAACCTTTTTGAGTGGTTTAATTTGTCAGTAGAATTTAAGCTACTAATGTTTAGTTTTTATTTTTCCTCTTTGGCATTTGGAAGTGCAATAGATTTTTAAATTTATCATTATGTTTCAACATTTACTTTTTATTCTTTCCTTTTCTTCTTCTTTTTTTTTTTTTGTTTGTTTGTTTATTACAGTTTGTGACATAATAATATTCATTTAATTACTGTTAAAGTTTTATGCTTTCCTAGCAAAGTTGAGTTGTGGTTTCTAAATCTAAAGCCATTTGAAACCTAATTAACCAAGTTACTGGTGTGACGTAGCGCCACAGTAGTAGTGTGAATCTCTGAGGCTTTCATTAAAATAATATGTTTTATTTACATTAATATTTACAGCAATATGTACAAGCAATTGGATGAAACATTACGGGAGTACTAAACCCAGAGCAGTTCGTACGGAGAACTTGCCTCCTCTGTAGCTAAAAGTCATCTCTCTCCTCCCTTCCAAAGCCTCTCACTCCCCATTCTTCGGGGGTCAGCTCTCTTGACCCCAGGGGGAGAAGGATGCTTTCTCTCGAACGATGTGGATCGATGACCACACTATGCTACACTGGGCTATTCCAGTTCTACTTATTTTAAAGTTTGCGTGAAAGTTTAACTCAAACCCAGTAATCAGGGAATTTGTGATTGATAGTGTGGTAGTGTTGTTTCTAATACTGTCTAGTTAACCACATAATGGTACCAGATCCTCCATATAAGTCAGCTGTGCCCTCTTGAGCACACCTCATAATTTCTATTCAAAAATAAGATAAGGAGACCTACCTTCTCTGTATAGCCCGCATGATGACTGAACAATACCTTCATCGTCGTAGGCGTCAGGGCTGCTGTTTGGTTTTTAATTGAAGGAATTCTAATAGTCATAAAAACATATTTCTGGATTAGATATTTACAGATTAACTATGTACAAAGCAATACAGAAGACTTTATATTCGGCTGCAGTTTCCATTTAAATATGGAAATAGCTATAAAAAATCATCTTAAGAAAGGAGGGGGGGTCGGTTTTCTCAGCTGTGTCACATGTCATCGTAAAGAGGGCGCTGCACTAGAGGTAAAGGCAGACAATCTGGAGCAACAGCAGTGGGCAAAATTCCATTTTATGTAGCCCCAGTGGAGAAAGGCCTGACTTAGCTCATGGTCTTCTCATTTTGAACCAATTGCAGGTAAAAAACCTGCACCTGTGTTGGAACACAAAGAAGTTTTGTTTCAACATACAAGAAGACATTGGAACCAAAACAGATTTTATGTAAACCAGCTACCTTTAGCATATGTAGTCTCACAGCAGTCTAGTCAAGAGAGGTTGTCAATCTCCCAAGTGATGATCAAGGTTGGTGCTGCTTCCTTTTTGGTGTGCTTATGGGAATTGAGCTTCAACCAACTGGGACACTGTGGAACACAGTCAGGTGAACATAATGATAGTGAAATTTCAGAATTCACAAATGATATTTTGGTGGCCAACCTGTTCAGGCTTTAATAAAGAGGTACAAAATACAGTAGAACCTCGATTATCCAAAGTGATTGGGACCGAACCTACTTCGGATAATCAAAATTTTCAGATAATCGAGAATTCATCAATAATCATCCAGTTTAATATGTAGTATCGTCATTGAACTGTTATTATGACTATTTTAATTGTTCAATAAATTAAAATTATAAATGAAAATAAATTTATTTCTGAAACAAAGGCTTAAATGATTTAAATGGAAGCTTCGTCTGGTGTAAATTGGCCATCCTTTGCAGTGCAGCTCTATTCCGAAGTTTTTTTAGAAGCATGATTTCAGAGGAAACACGCTGCTCCTGTTGTTCTAACCAAAGAACGCTTTTTTAGAAACACTCAAAAGCATCATTGTTGCTGATCTTATTTACTCCAGGATCATTCTCGTCTTCATCATCTTCTTCTTTTGGAGATTTTCGTACTTCTGCTATTAATTCCTCATCATTGAGCAACTGGAAGTCTGCATCTTCCACAGCACAATTCAACCAATCGGTGATTTCTCTATCCCCACAATTTTCAAGAATTTTTATTGCCCTAAAAAGGCTCTAAAACTCAGTAACACTATCTTTCACAGTGTCTGTAGCATTTTTATATGCGCCAGTTGAAAAATTCGGCAAAAGTTTTGTCTAACTTCGTCTTAGTTTCAATTGCGGCATAGATTCCCACGCGTCACTGATCATATAAATGTGGTTTTTGATATTGACAGTTTTCCAAAATTCAATTATTGAAACTGCTCGAGATTCTGAATCTCCTTCAAAAAGTAATTTTCTGATGGGGGAAAAAAAAAAAAAAAAAAGTGAACAAGAAACCGACTTCAGTTAACGAAGAGTTTCGGTTAATCGAGGTTCTACTGTATATATATTTAAAGATTTCATTCTTCCTTTTTTTCTCTCTCTCTCTCTTTCTCTTTTTCTCTTTTTGAATATCTTTGTCATTTTCAAACATTTTAATCTTGTTATTTCACTTGTTGCTATAGAAACTATGTAAATGCTCTCATTGTATAGGATTTAAAATAACTACTGTGCAATAATATATTGCAGGGAAAATTTCTGTAATCATAACTGAAAAATGTGATCATATTGATCAAATAATGATTTAATCCCACAGTATCATGCTGTAGATACTTAATTATGGTGGTCATTTTTAATTTCCAATTTTTTAGCACAAAAAAAGTAGCTAAATAAATTAAGTGATATAAAAAAATTTTTAATACAAATTTGCTACTTTTCACACATTCACTACATTTTGGAGAATCACTGTAACTGTTTTCTACATTTACTTCAGTTTTTTTTTTTTTTTTTTTTTTTTTTTTCCCATGTTTATATTGTGAAAGTCATTCATTTTTTAACATACTTGTTTAAGGCTGGATAAGTAGAGTTTTGAATAATCGAACCTTTAGAAAACTAAAAACATTTGCCTCTTTATTATTATTATTATTAAGATGGACTTTTCAGTAATACTTCATTTCATAAAAATGATATGGCTTTTTAAATGTCATTGCTTATGTTGAGTTATTAAAAAAATTTCACTTTGTCATCATATCCAGGGGCAGCCCGACACAGTAAGCATCACATCAGAGTGCCATTTCGAACTCAAAAACTGAGAAAAACTTGATCTGGAGCATAAAGGGGGCACCTTATTTATGTTTGAAGATGGGTGCCACGTATCCTTGGGCTACCCCTGATCATACCACATCTCTTCTGGTACACATGTGCATTTCATGTTTTCACATTGTTCTGTTTAATTCATCATTTTCCCGCACTTCTTTTGTTTCATCAGTGTATTGCATTTTTTTTAAGCATCTGTGGATTAAAAATAACTTTTTTCTCAAAATTATTTCACTTATTTCTCAAAAAAAATTTTTGTACTTCCATTATCTGAATTAATAATCTATGAAATTTTTGTTGAAATCTATGTTTGAATCTAGTCTTTATGTGTTATCAACAATTACTAAAATTATCAGTATATCTGATATTTGTTTGAATCACATTAATATTTTATCTTTCTTTTAATACCATTAGCAAACCTGTTTATTCTCAGAATTTTTAAATTGTTACAAAATGTAATGAATTTATGCTGTGAAAAATTATTTTGTATTATGATTTTCAGATCAATAAAATGTACTTTATCCTCTAAAAATGTGTGTTACTTTTATGGGGACTTATTATTTTCATGAAAAGTTTTTTAAAAGTACATTATTTATAAATTTGTATCTTTAAACTCAACATTCTATTTTTAATTCACTGTTATTTTTCTTTGTCAGTTAGGTTTTGTAGATATGAACTGTTACAGTCAAGATCTTTTCAAATGTGTTTGCCAGATAACGTGGGGGCAGGGAGTTAATGAAATGTCTAAAGTCGCACAAGGTTTTCAATTTTTGGTGATTGATTGCTAAGTTTGGTGCCAAAATGCGACAATTTATTATAAAGGGTTAGTATAGTTACAGAATGCCTGGTGACGAGGCGGGGATAGTTGTGACCTCGCACTTCTAAGGACCTCACATCACATAGCTCTCATGAAGGGATCTTGGCAAGGCCGTACCCAGGGGGGGGGGGGGAACCAGGAAGTCCGGTCCTTCTCTTCCCCCCCCCCCCCCCCTGAAATTTTTTTCTGGGTACGCGCCTGGATCTTGGCATGGTCTTTAACCTAGGTACTTTTACATAAGAGTAGAACTTAGAATCAAAAAACTAATAATTTGAAATCTGATTTCACCATAATAATATTTGAATGTTCCTTAACACATTTTAAAATAAAAATCATGCAAGTCGTCCCCCTTTTCAGAAATACTTTCTGGTTACGGGCTTGTGTCTCTGACATAGTTACTGTATATTTAAAAGTGCAATTCGAAAGAACAATACCTGACCCACAGTCACGGTACAGAAATTAAAATAAACTAGGGACTCAAAAAAATTCAGAATGAGTCTTCATAAGCTGCATTACACACTATAATAAATGAAAAAATTCTTAATCTTGGAATTGCACAGCCAAAATGTTTACAAAAGTTGCAGATTTTGTAAAATGTTCGATTTTTAGTAGTACTTTACTTTAGCAATCGCAATCTGACATACAAGGAAAATGTATTTTTGCCTAAAAAATGATCACTTACATTATTGTTTTACTGAGCTGAGAAACATAGTAAGCAGTAGTGACATCAGAACAGAAACTAATTTCAAACATGCCCCTATAGGCAAGTTGCTATAATATTGAAGGTTTATAGATGAGTGAACGAGGAAAAAAAATATTTCAATACTGTAGACTTCAACAGCCCCGCACGTATATAGGTTTCCGTTTGGGAGGTGGGGAGGGGGCGATCGGGTACTTTAAATTTTTATTGTTACTAGAGTTAAAATAATTTTTTTTAAAGAAGCTGTTTTGTGATAATCGCTTTACATTTTTGAAGGGGGCCCAGGCCCCCTTCGATCCATCCCCTTAAATACGCCAAGGGTTGTCAGTACAAGAAGTTCCTATAACTTAGTTCAACTGTATTTCGAATTTGGAGAAATCCTGGTTAATATGAAGGCTTAAAGAAAAGAGGATATGAATTTTGCAAACAGGATACTCTATTTTTATTTTAAAGAGTAATATTTCTGGGAAGAGAGAGAAATAAATAACTATGTTATCAAAATTTATTCATTCTACAGGTTTTTTTACTTTTTAACTGGCTGTACTATTATTTTTATTAATATTATTATACTATAACCAGGATTTCTCGCAATAAGGAAGACCACATACATCAGAAGCCTATGTTCACGTTTCTATATTTTCTGTTGGCATTCGAAATTGTCTGAGATTAAATTCTGCAGGTTTAGTAAGAAAGAGTCAACCCCCTTTATTTTTGTACGAAAGTAAAACCTCCAAAAGGTAAAAAATTATCCACGCTAGGGATCTAGACCGAGGGTGGATTGCACTCCGTAGGGGACCAAACCCGTATTTATGTGAAGTTTCGGAGAAAAGCACGGAAAACTCCGAACGGTTAAGTCGGCGGGCGCGACCTGGTTTCGAACCAGTCACCTTCCATCTCCCAGTCCAAAGCGCTAGCTTAACTGGTAACCCCTAATGTCAGATATGTCCCAAAACTCAGTGCACCCCCCGTCCCCCCAGTAATGTGAATGGTCCAAATGTCCGGTCTCTTGTCCCTTGTGCAATTCTTAGAACACAGGCAGATGCAGCTTTAGCCTGGTTTTTTTATACATAAAGTACATCTGTTTCTTGTTTACAACAGGTACTGTTCGTCCATAAACCTAGATTTAGTAAAAAGCTCTCTCCCCTCCCCCCTCTTGTCAATCGATAATTTTGAGAACTTTATTCCAGAAACTGCGTGTATGGCTGGTTAAAAAATTTTCAAATAAGGCATTTCTCAGCCATTAAAAATCTTTACTGCATTTTTTTTTCTTTGAACTAGCGACTCAACTCTTATTTATGTTGAAAATTCAGTATCAATAGGCTTTATTTTTTAACACTATAATTTAATGATCGTCTAGTGCTCTACTTCCCCTGTTTAAAAAAAAATGCTAATATTGCTATGACATTTTTAAAACGTTAAATTCAAATTTTGTTTTGCTTTTATTTCTTTACAAAAATATTGTCAACCACTTAAAATGCAGAGTAAATGAGAACGGATTCACAAACAATCTTATATTTTATAATTTTACAAGTTAATAATGTGAAACATTTAAAAAAGAATTTAAATTCTGAGTTTTAAAAATGATTATGTACCCAAATTGAAAAGATATCGAAAATGAAATTAAAAAACGCGATGGGGAAAAAAAAAAACCTACTTTAAAATTGTTTTTAAAGCAGTAATTCTTCTTGTATAGTTAGGATTCAGCAACCACCGGATCAATGCTCTGTGCCCTGAGCTAGAAAGACCCGCAAGTGAGGAGAAAAATACATATATGTTTTTTATTTGAAATTTTCATTAAAAAAATTAAGACTTCACAAAGGATTTTTAAATTTTCCTTTCTCAAACTAAAGAATATGGCTTTATATGCAGGGTGATTCAGAACTCTTGTAAAAACGTTGTAAGAAGCACTTGAACTAAAATTGATTATTAACGGGAATTAATAATAACAGGATTTATTATTAAAGTAAGGATTAAATTACAAGGGCGTACCTTAAGCCATAGGCTGAAGAGCCCCCCCACACACACACACAAAATAAATTATTTTAAAAATAAGATGAAATATTTACAGATATAAATTTCCAGTTTTCGTTTTTTTAAGGAAACAGCAGAGCATAAGTGATAAAAACTGTTTTGCAACGCTTTAGAATGAACTGGCTGAAAAATATGGATGAGGCAAGAGGCATCCAAAAACTTAAAGTGGGATTTTTCATAGCACTCGTTTCTTTTCCCATTGAACTCCTGATGGACCCTTTACTTGTAAATGACTGTAATACCATAGTTTTTTTTTTTTGATTCACTGATATTTTAAATAATTACATGCTCCTGATAAACTACTACTATTATTAGATGTATAAATGTGAAAGTTTGTCTGTCTAGAATATAAATCCAGTTGTTTTATCGATCAGCTTGAAAATTAGCACAGATTTGGAAAGTGATGTGGAAAAGGCCACAGGCAACGTTACAATTTCGAAAATCTACCATTTCTCCGACTTTTCAAGTTTAAAGAGCTTCTCTGATACCCTATCAAATAAAAAGTGATAATACGAGATTTTTTTATATATGTAAAGCTAGTTACAGAAAGTGAGATTCATGTCATTTTGATATCAAGAGTTTATAAAAGACTTAGAAATCCAGTTATGTTAACAGACTGTAGTGAAAAAAAGACGTCAAACATGAAATAATTACGTAACTTCACAAATTCTGATTAGCATGAGAGTAGTTATTTTTTATTTATTTATTTATTTTAATCTTCGTGAGGCATGAATTATTAGATGGAACTCCTTTGTCTTCTATTGAAGCTATAATTAACTTTTAAATTGCAAGTGAGATTGCGAATATCTTACGTCACGATTTTAAAACCTACTTAGATAACAGTTTTTTTTTTAAAACTATACCTAATGTGCTTGTAAAAATTTGCAATTTTTGATTGATATATTGCCCAATCTCACGAAAAACTAAAGAAGTAATTTACATGCAACAAAACGTCAATTTTCAGCATTTAAGCATTGAACATTCTTTCTAGCCCAAATTAAGCTTAAAAAATCTCGAGTGACTCTACTCAACTTTCCAAACATTTACGATTAAGATCATTACCAAGCATTTAAATAAACGCTAGCGCATTTTCAAGAATTTCAGTCCATATGCCATAGTGTAAAAGTAATTATTGAAACTACATTAATTGGCAACCCAAAGTAAATAAGTAATTTAATGCTGTGCTTACATGTTGTTCCAAATCGCCATTTTAATTCTAAATTACGGTTGCCACATAAATACAGAAAATCGTCATGGTAACTCCATATATTTCACTATCGTCACATTGGCGAGAGTCGGGACATTAAAGTAGAAATCAATCCAAGAAAGACAAATACGGCACACTCATGGATTATGGTGCACATTCCAAATAGTATTTAAAACGGTGAAGTACAGTTGGAATATGCTTGGCGGAAATTGTAAAACAGTTTTAGTAGGCGATTTTAAGATAGATTTCGATTCCAAAGATGTGTTTTATGGAATATTGTAGAAAAATACGATACTCATGAATAATGATACACTATCCAACTTAATATAGAATAAGGAAAGAAAATAAGGAAGACACATGGATTATGATGCGCTTTTAAAACATAGCACTTTAGAGTGTATTTAAAATCTGAAAGTGTATCAGATATTCTCCCCCCCCCCCCCTGCAGTCGTTTTGTGTTACGAAGTGCTTGAAACGGACAGAAAGCGCAACATTTTTTAATTCCAACTAATGTATGGACAAAAGTCTATATTTATACTGACCTTACGTGTATTTTTATCTTTGCAAACCCGCCTTGCTCTGCTAACTACTGGATCGGTTATTAATTTCATTACTAATAACAATGCACTTATAATAAATAATAATAGCCCCAAGTATAAAGCGGTATGAGCGTGATAGGTAAGTTTATCGTGAAAAGCCACTTTACGCCGTAACACCCTGGATGCAAGGACGTACGCAGGGGGGAGGTCCAGGGGGTCCGGATCCCTCCCGAAATTTCAATTTTTGTTAGCAAAATAATAATGATGAAGTCTTTTTGTGGGAAATTCTCCTTTTTCACCATTTGGACCCCCTCCAAAATTTTTTTCTGGGTACGTCCCTGCCTGGATGCATTGAATATGCGAAAGGCAAACCGCGGTACAGAGAAGATTAACAAATATTTCTAAGAAAACTAGCAATCTCTCAGATTTTTGAGTAGAAACAGAATATTAAGAAAATTCCTTTCAAACTGAATACATTAAGCAGAAAAAATTTTAAAACTGAAATTATACATTAAAAAGTAAATGAATGTATAAATCACGGTTTTAAAATAGATGAAAATTAATCTGTTAAACGAATCATATCGCTCAGAATGACGGTCTGGAAAACTCAATTTTGACATTGTATGATAAGCTTTGGTAGTAATTTGAGACGTCACAACTGCGCATTTATCAAAAATATTCGTAGTAAAGACATCTGTTGTTAAGTGTTTTTATCTTTGATTATTTGAAGATGGAATGAAGAATGATTATGAGAAAGTGATTAGAGAGTAGCCCACGCTTTCTCCCGATTAGATTATACTGGATTCTCTTTTTATACTGTTTCAAAATAACACGATGTAAAAAAAAAATGACAAAAAACATTTTTTTTTTTTTTTTCGATCTTGTTTTACTGATGCGCTACGGTTATTCTATTCTTTTTGAGAATTTTCAGACCTGTTGCAGATATTTTCATTCTTTATTGAAATGTTATTATTATTATTTTTTTTTAATTGTATTGCGCGGAATGTATCTGCCGTGTAAAACGAGAATCCGGTGTAAATTATATTCATGCTTATTTTTATGGATTCTTTATTTTTACAATAAGCTTTTAATGATCAAATTATTCGGTGTTGTGGATCATTTTAAAAGTTCTACATGTGTTCTTTATTTAAAAATGATTTTATATAGTTTTAACTCAAATAAAAGTGTTTTTAACTATCAATTTATTTAATTTTGTAATCAGAGTTGAAATTTTTATATAAATAAAAAAATGCAACTACTTTAAATGCAATAAAATTCAAAAGATATGATTGATTCTAAATATATGGGAATATTTTTATTCCATGTTTATATATATGTATACATGAATGCTTATAAAAAGTTTGAGATATTTTTGCATTTTTTTAATTATGACTCACAACTATACAAAAAATTTATTTTTTTTTATTCAGTGAAAATTAACTATTGCAGCAAAATCCGATAGATATAATTTTCACAGGGGTCTGAAATAAAGATAATAATTGATTTTTTCTTCCCTAGCACTGAATTAGTATATGTGAAGAACATTAATCACAAAATAATTATAAAAATAATAAATGAAACGAAATTCAACATGGAAAAAAAAAAAAAAAAAAAGAATTTAAACTTTTATCTAGGTATGGAAGAGACAGAGGCGCAGAGAGCCAAGTGGTGGCCCCAGGGATAAAATTTTTTGGGGTCCCTTTGTAATCCTTTTGCTGTAGCTTAGATTAATCATTTATACCTAATTAAAATTATTAATCATTTAAAGAAACTTTAAATTAACTGTAATTGGAAAATAATTAATAGAATAGAAATGATTAATTTAAAAGAGTATTATACTTCAATAAACATCCATGCTCTAAAAAATACCAATATTTTGTTTGGAAGGTTTCGTCACCTCCATAGAGAAACTGTACTTGAAACGTTAACATTTTTGCATGGCATGTTTCCTCAGTATTGAAAAAAGTAATATTTGTATTCATACTTCCATGCAAGCAGGCAGCCAAAAAAATTTCAAAAGCCCCAAAAAGTGGAAATTTCAAAATTTCTCGTAGAAAGTCTTGATCTTTAAACATTTCGTTAAGGCAAATTCAAAATTTCGGAGGTTGGGTGAGCCCATAGTCTCTCCTCTGGCTATACCCTTTCTTCCACTATTTAACAATGTGTCTCGGGAAAAAAAGAAAGGATTTCTTGTTAAATAAATCTTTCCTACTTTTAGTTATGGCAAACCGTTGAATAACACCATAAATGTCTACTTTTCTTGCAAAAAAAGACTCAATCGCTAACACTCGTCCTTTTATGCTCTAGCAGTGGTTTATGCTATCTGGGTTTTTGTAATTTCGTTCAAAAATTAATTTGAAACATCCGGGGACATAATCTGAGTTTGGACTTTTTTTTTTTTTTAACAAAATTGACAACACACAATTAAGTATCATATAAGCAGCAAAAGCGGGGCCCCTTCACAAGCTGAGGCCCTGGGGATTTTTCCCCTGCTCCCCCTCCCTCTCTGCGCCACTGGGAAGAGAGACGAAAAGTAGACATGTACAGCCGAAACATTTTGTCTGGCCTCGTAAAAAAGCTGTAAATCTTTGTCTTGTCTCGCATCCAACCCTGGGATTATCTATCATCCACATGGCGAAAAAGTATTGATTTTTTTCTCCAGGAGATTTCGTTCTTTTTAAATGACAACACCTGAAGAAAAACAGTACATTATAATTTGTTATTTCTGTCAGGGATTACATTTTGCTGTTCTTTGAATATTTTGTGATTTGGAACAAGTTAAACTTAATAAAGTGTTCCTAAGGTAAGTGTTTTTAAGGTACGTGTTTTTAATCCACATCATTCACTTGTCTTTTAGAAATTAAGTAAAATATCGATATAAATAAATTCTGATTGCATGGCATTTCTGGAATCACCTGTATAGCAATGTGTTGAGGAGAGGGGGGGGGGGTTTGAACGTTAGAAAGAAAATGCCTCGACCTTAAGCTCAAACGCCTTAGTTGGGCCCTACAAACAGAGATGGCCTAAGGAGTGTAAGACAAGTGCGGTCACACACAAGATTTAGAAAGGGGCTCCGCAATTTGAAAAACTGTAAAAAATAATATGGTAAAAAATCTTACATCTACTTATGTAATACGCTAACGTATGCGATACCAAAATTGACGATATTTCCACTCTGCGAACGGCAACAGCAAGATGCGAGCATTAGTGCAATAACAATAACGCATGTGCAAAAATCCAAATCAACCGTTCAATGACGCCAAATGGAGCAAGCATATGTCACGCAGTAACTAGATTACAAAATAGCAATAATGGATGCACAAAAATGCCAGATCTTTCGGACTTTTTCACAGCTTCAAAATATCGAATTTACAATACTTGGCACATTAATCGCCCATATAAAAGATGTAACCAGCATTGGGCTAAAGCACATTTTAGCCATTTGCTGTTTCAACATCGGCTTTTATATTAACACCCGAGATGTGTAGCAACCCTAACCTAAATAAATTTAATGACAAATACTGTTAAAACAAAGAAACATCATTTTCATTGAAATGAGTCCAGAAATTTAGTCAACACTGCACTGAGTGTAAAGAACAGTAAGATATGGGGCGGCGGAGCTGGCCGCCTTGGCGGCTAGTTTTTATATAATTGCAAAGGATAATTTATGCAAATTATCCTTTTGAATACGTTGATAACTTTTGTTCAGCAAATGAAATGTTATTAGGAGTTTTCTTCTACACACAAATTTAGTACAGTGCACCTATGATATATATATATATATATATATATATATATATACCGATATACATCTATATAAATAAAATTACACTTTTGTCTGTACATATCTTGGAATTCAAAAGTTTTGCGATTTCTATCCGTTTCAAGCACCTGGGAATCCGGTGCGACCCTCAAAAAAAAGTTTGTTTGTCTGTCGTTCTGTCATTCTGTCCGTGACGCTTTTTTTGTTCAAGCATCACGTTAAAACGACTGAAGCGAATGATATGAAATTGGGGTCATGATAGGTGGTCACTTAACTTAAGACATAGGCGTCGAATTTTAAAATATCTTAGATTTTGGATTTTGATGAGCTGATTGGATTTTGAGATTTTGCGAAAATCCTTTCAAACTGCGTAAATTTGTGTTCGAGCATCACGTATAAACGACTGAAGCAATTGAAATGAAATTTGGTATCATGCTTGGTGGTCACTCAACTTAAAACATAGGTGCCGATTTAAAAAAAAATCTTGATTAGATTTTGAGAATTTGCGAAAATCGTTTCAAACTGCGTAAATTTGTGTTCGCACATCACGTAATAACTGCAAAGGTGAAAAAATGATATTTGATGAAATAATAGGTGGTCACTCACCTTAAACTATAAGCATCTAATTAAAAAAAAATCGATCAGATTTCGAGATTTTGCGAAAATCGTTTAAAACTGAGTGAATTTTTGTTCACGCATCACGTAATAACGACTAAAGCGAATGATATAAAATTTGGTCACATGATAGATGGTTGCTCAATATAAACTATAGGTGTCCAATTTTTTAAACACTTTTATTAAATTTTGAGATTTTGTGAAAATTTTCTCAAAATACGTTTATATTTCTTCAAGCATCACGCAATAACGAATGATACGAAATTTTGTGATATGATAGGTAGTTGCTAATCTTAATTTATAGGCGTTGAAAGAATTTTTAAAATATTTTGATTACATTTTGAGATTTTGTGAAAATCGTTTTAAAATGCTGAGATTTTGTTCCAGCATTACGAAATAAAGACTGAAGGGAATGAAACGAGATTGGGTGACATGATAGGTTGTCACTCAACTTAAATTCTAGGCTTCCAATTTTTCAAAAATATTGATTAGATTTTGAGAACATTATTTCAATATGCATAAATATTCGTTCGCGCATCTCATAATTACGACTAAGGTGAATGAAATGATATTACTTAGTTACTCTCTAACCTGTAATATTTTAACAATATATAAAAATTATAATTTCGCTTTCTTTACTTTGGCAACATACTTACATCCATTCTGTGTACTCCTACAATGCTGACGAAAGTTCTTGCTTTTTGGAAATTTTCATTCAGTACTAACCCGTCAACGACGGGTACTTCAGCTAGTATATATATATATATATGGCCGTATAAAATATGCAAAAATACGGAATTTTGGATAATTTACAATTCTCTGCATAAAACTACAACTTTCCGCATAACACCGCATTTTTTTGGCAAACTTTTTATTTCTTAATTTTTTCTCGGCACATTTTCTTCAAAAACCCTTTGTATCTCAATTCGGGACCATAAATGGTAAAAATGCCACAAACAGTAGTGAAATTGAATGTTTATTATTGTCCAGAAATGGACGTCTCCGAAAAGTGAGAACCTAAGTTTTCCCAACTTGGTTTGAAATTCATGAAAGCGGCTCGAGTGTTTGGACCAGACCAATTGTCCAACGTGTATATTGATGATGAACTCTTCAACAATATTGCAGCATTTGATGATTCACAAATAAGGTTTGAGTATGCTGCTTACAAGGGGTATGTCAATTAATGTTTCGTCGAAAACTTAGTAAGATTTTAGAATTCAGAGGCTATTTCACAGAGGTTTCCAGAACTAACGCTCAAAGCAAAGCAAGTATTCTCGATTTTACTTAATTCTGTAGACTGTGAAAGAGCAATTTCATGTTACGGCCAAATATTTACAAAACAGAGGCAGAGTTTGACGGAATCATCGGCTGCCGGACTAACAGCACTTTATTTTAATAAACTTTAGCAAAAAGAAAAAAAGACGCACTTATTTGTTTTTAACTGTAAATTAAAATATTTCTTTTCCTTTTAATGTAATTATTTCCCTACTCATCCGCATTATTTCAATAATTTTTATAAATACCGCATAATCTCAATAAACTACCGCATCGATGCCGAATAATTCCGAAAATTTTCCCGCATATTTTGTAGGGTTATATATATATATATACCGATATTATTCATTGAAAGCGACACAAAAGATCATTCTTGCACACGTTGCATTTTGCTCTTAGGCCGGTACTGCCTACAAATTGATACCAAAAAAAAAAAAAAAAAAAAGAAAGAAAGAAAAGAAAATTGATGAAGTTTTCACGTTTATGATTAGCAGTAAATTCATTATGATGCTTTTATTGTCGTCACATACTGCTTCTTTCTTTTCCGTTCCTGTAAAATAGATATATAAAATTCCAATACGTCTTATATGTTCCACAAGATACAATTACAGCATGGAACATTCTCAAGTTAAGAAAAATGTAAAAAAAAAAAAAAAAAAAAAACTACTTTTTAGCTGATAACAGGCTATTATTGAATTTTAAATAAGAAAAAAATCTGGAGTGACCCCACTCGACTTTCCGAACACTTACAATTAAGATTATTGCCAAGCATTTAAATAAATTTTAATCAATGAATAATTCAATCATATATACCAAACTGAAGCTCAATCGAATGCGCCGTTTAAACGCTAGCGCACTTTCAATAATTTCCCCCCATAGGCCATAATGTAAAAGATATCTTTGTCGTAGCCCTGTATAAAAACTATAAGTCCTATAGACATCAAAATCAATACCGCTCTTACGATGGTGGTTTATAACATGTATATCCAATTTGAGCTCAATCGGATGTACCGTTTAAACGCTAGCGCACTTTCAAAATTTCCTCCCATAGGCCATAATCTAAAAGAAATCTTTGTCGTAGCCCTGTAGAAAAACTATAAGTCCTATACACACCAAAATCAATACCGGTCTTGCGACGGTGGTTTATAACATATATACCCAATTTGAGCTCAATCGAATGCCCAGTTTAGGAGCTATCGTGTTTACTCACACACACACATACATCTCTTAAAAATAGCATAAATGAATTCAAAGACCTCAAAACGTGTAAATACACCAAAATCTCGAAGTCGAATTTTTTCATGATTACAATACTTTCCTTACATGGTACATGTTCGGAAAGTAACAAGATATTGAAAGTCTTACAAAAGCTAACATATTTAGCAAAAATTCTAAAAATTTCAAAATCATAACAAATGTAAATAGTCTGAATCAAACAGCCTCGAATGCTTTGAAATTTTTACTGAAAGTTAACTTCTAGAGGCTCTCATTATCTTGTTTTCTTACATTTAAAGGTGTCAATAAAGGTATGGTACAGAAAAAACACTCAAAATACTGATGTTAAGTATTTTGAGTCAAGATTAAATAAATAAAAATTTTGTGTAAAAAACACACATGAAGTGATTTTTTTTTTTTTTTTTTTAAGGTATGGTACCTTTCAAATTGCTCCTTTCCGGAATTATTACCTTTTTTTACAGAAATGTTTCCCCGATTCATAAAATTTTAAGAGAACAAAAAGTTTTGAAACGTTAAAACAGTTATTATTTGAATATATAATAAGAAAGATGGTGCCGAAAGTATTGATTATAGAGCATTTTCCAACACATTCTTATTTATGCATGCAGTACGGCGTAATGAATAGTTAAAGTGTTCTGTTCATTAGTTGTAAGAGGCAAGACAGAAGAGATTCGTCCTGTACCATCATAGCTTCCTAGCTTGAGTATTTAAATGCTCTTGCTGCGGCCTGGAGGTTGAGCTTAGCTTGTGCGAAACTTTGTTAGTAGGTATTGAAACCGTAAGCGCACTTTTCAACTCTATAGAATTAGAAAAGAGTTAAAAGAAATAAAATGCGAGAAAGATTAATTAGTTTCTCGCATTTAACGTGCGGAGAAAAACTTCCTTGACGTCTTTTTCAATTGATCGCGATTCGGATCGGATATTAAGCATCACCAGCTTATCCCGAGCTTCCGCGAGAGATCGGAACGTCAGACAAATCGGCTGGATTACGGGGATTTGGTCACGTGACGGCTTGCGGTGGATGATGTTCCATCCCCCTTTTCTTACGTTGCGCAACCGGCTCTCCATGATCCTTCCATTCTTACTTACTCGATCGCGCCACTTGTTCCATTTTTTTGACAGCAGAAGCGTTCGACGGCAAACGATGTCTCCTGGAATTGCAACTGGCAGCAGAACAAAACCTTTTCCCGTTAGAGGTAAGATAAGTTGTTTCTTATGAACAACATGAATTATTGTTTTTAGTCTTTGTGATGAATGCAAAGTTTTTATAGAGTTTTCTTTTTTACATTTTTTCCTTGAAAAGTTACAAAAACGTCGTGATTCCTGCTCGTTGTTTTTAGAATGTATTTTACACGCAAAATTTTGTGTGTGTTTGATTAAAACCAATCGTTCAGCATTTCTTATCGGATGGATGTTAAATTGATAAATTGTTGAAGGATAAAAATGAGTTCTCTCGCTAATATTGTTAGACCATCAAATATTTTATTGCTCTATTTTCAGAGCCTTATTATCGAATAGGCAAATCGGGACTTTGTCCAGGGCCCCCCAATATCAAATGTTGTTCCGAAATATTCTTTTTTGTATCAAAATTTTATGAAAAATAAAACAAATTTTATAGATGGAGGCCCCCAAATTCATCAATGCCCTGGGCCCCTGTTGGTCATAATCAGGCTCTGTCTATTTTTTGTTGTTTTATTTTATTTTTATTCACACATTTATTTATGTTGGCCGTGCGTGTGTATATGTTGTATTTAATGAGCAGTTAGGGACTTATTTGAGTCTCATCTAGTATCACTTGTCCATAGGCTCAAAAAATATTATTTGCAATGCAAGTCTAATTGATCATTATATTTGAAATATTAAAATATTTAAAATTAAATGCCCATTCTGTGAAAAAACAAAGGGTTACATGTGTTTCAGTTACATTTTTATTCTAAGCTCTGTGGATGTGGATGATGCAAAACTCAACTTGCGTGTTAAGTATCAAAACACCGTAATGTGTACGTAAACAAACTCGGGAGAAAGGTTCATGGATGATGGGGCTAATCGACTGGAGATACGGAGTTCGTTGTACGTCTTAAGATATGTTTCCACTTTCAGTCCACGGTCTTAAAGAAATGATGCGTACAGAAGGGAAATTTCCATTTTATGTTTGCACTGAAGAGAGTAAACAAAACAGGTTAATTATTCGTTGCTATAGTATATGTGAAAATAAGGAGACTATTGGGAAGTGTTTTGTAATCAATGCATTCGCGACATGATTTACATTTTTTTGTTTCATAGGTGTTTAAAATTTACAAGTTTATTTAAAATGTAATGCAATTCTTAAGCTACTAAAACAAAAAATTCTAATATTTAATCAAAAATGCTGATGATATTTTGCACATATTGCATTGTGCGCGCGCGTTGTAACTCATAAGGCTAGGCATGATTAGTTATTTTCCGTTTTGTGTTAAAGCAATGTAGACGTTAAAGTGTGTGAAAAGTTAATTTTGATACCCGGATGTTTATGATATCGAATGGCTACGCATTTCACAAGAAACTGAGAAGAATAACATTAAAACATATCTCTACCAGTTTAATATTGTTTTTTCAAATTCAGCCTTCAGAGAATGAACCCTTAAAAAATTCACTTCTGGAAAATTAATTAGGTCGTTCTTCTGAACCTTCAAGAATCACAGCCTAGCATTAGTCCTACAAATTTTCGGTGGAGTCTAGATGAGGACTTTAAGTCCCAGAAATGTTTTGCTTAATTAATCTGCTATACAAATTTTCAGTAAAGTCTTGACTGGAACCCCTGAAACCTTAAATTTCGGAAGTGTATGGAATTTTTTTATGTTTTAAAAGATATTTTTCCCTTCAAAGTCCAATGTCCTAAAGCAACGATGGGCCCAAAAGTGAAATCTCCATCATGTGTTTGCAAGGAAGAGAGCAGGTATGTCCCTAAATTTGAATGCATCGCAGACTATATTTTTCCATTAGAGCCGTCAATTTCTACGCGCAATAGTTAAATAGAGGTTTCCCAATCTTTTTCTCTGTTGGAACACATTAAAAGTGTTTGAGCTTAGACGGATAATTTGTTACCCTAGAGCTAGTTTTCGAATGCTATTAACGAAACTGCTACAAGGCCGCTCTGTACTGTTTTAAAGATAATAGTGATACCATGTTTATTTATATTCATACATTCCAGAACTTTGTAATTCCAGGCTGCCGTCATATACAAAGCTAGGAAGACCAGTGATGCCAGTAACATTAATAAATTTTTATTTGTACTAGCCCTTGTAAAACCCCGTCCTCAGGATATGACATAATGCATAGAAACAATTGCCATCGTGTAAATTTAACCCGGAAAAAATCTCTGTTTTACTTAAAATTGGGATCAACTGAGAAAACGACTGTCGCATGTTTGAATTAGGTTGCAGGTTGTCGTCCACCTTAGCACTAGTAAGAAACCATAGTCTGCCAGGCTTGCTGCCAGGGATGCAACGGATATCCAGCAAACATACTACATCCGGCCTATCCGGCCAAAATTCCGGGTAATTGGCAGTAGCCGGATATTACAAATAACCGGCAGTATCTGGTCTAAAATTATATAAGAGAAAAAACATAAATAAAAATAATAAATGAATAAATTCTAAAAACTGCAATAATAAAAAAGCAAAAAAAACCCGAAGTTTTTTGTGAAAATATTTTGTTTTCAATACTTTTTTAGAATGTAATTTTATCATGTATAGAAGATTGGGGCGGGGGGGGGGGGGGGTAAATTAAGTACCTCTGTCTTTTTTTAAGATTGGAGTAAATTATTACAGGAGAAATTATTGTACAAAAACACTGTTGTTTTTCAATCTTTGTAAGAATTCGGTTACCTTTTTTTTCCACCATAAATTGACCCTGCTGAAGACAATAGTGTACTTGCTGTAGTACTGCTGGCTGGTGAGAAAATGTCCTCCCCCCTAATTTTGAAAAAGTAAGGAAATTTATTACACTGATTTTCCAACAGTTGAATGGAGATGTCTTTCTTTCACTCTTGAGGGAGAATAACCATGACATTGTTATTTGTATGACTTTAACTGCAGTAAAACTGGTACTAAATTCATAGAAACAATCCCAAAAGGATTTCTGATTTTTGAATTGAAATAAATGATTTGAAACTAATAATGAAATTTAAAGAAAAAGTAATAGCTCAATGATATAAGAAAACTATTGAAAATAAAACAAAAAAGAAGAAAGCATACTGATTCCGGATATCCCGCTTAAAGTGTGGCCGGATATTCGGTATCCGACCAAATTGATATCCGTTGCATCACTACTTGCTGCGATTGGTTATTAAACACGTGTAGCGTCAGCGTGAATATACGTAAAATTATTACGGACATAATATTGAAAAAAAGTTTTGTCATCAATGATTTTTTCCCTGAGAACAGTTTAAGAAAGCCTGCCGTACATAAAAGTGGTATCTAAATCTGAATGCATCGCAAGTTACTTGCATTATATTTATCCAAATGAAGGTAGTCAGACTAGTACCGTATCAGCCCAAATATAACACGATTTTTTTTTTTTTAAACTAATAATTTCCTCTTAAAAACCTGACTCGCGCTAAATTCGAGGTCTAAATATAGGCTTTTTCTAATTATCTTGATGAAAAAGTTCCGGGTCGCGTTGTATTCGGGATCGGTAGTTAATGTATCGGTAAAATTTAATGTTTGCGAGTTTCTAACTGGACCTCTGAAGATCCACGTTTTTCAAATGCACTTTTTTTTATTATTAACAATTTTCACTCATATTATTAGTGCACTTCATGTAGGAAAACCAAAGCGATTTTCAAAGCTACAAATCACTAATTTACATTATTGAGAAATTTTGCTTACAGAAAAAGTTACACACAAACTAAGATTAAAAAATTAGAAAGGAGAAAAGTCTCTTAACTTAACGATGCGATTTTTATCGCATGATCAACGTATGAACTGACCTCACAATTTCTTCTTCAAAGAATTCTGTGAATTAAAAAATTATGTAGGATAAAATTCTTGCGTTATCTGGGCAAACTTTTTTTTTATGACTTCACTTCTTATTGCGCTTTTTATTGAAGCTGAAGATGAGATGTAAAGTCATGAAACTAAAAGATTAAATCAGCTTTATTTACTTTCAAAATATCTGTTAGCTACAAAATATTAGAGTGCAATGAACATAAGTCAACTATAATCTAATGCTGTTCGTTATTTGCGTGTACCAGCATGCACTTTTTGTTCAGCTATCAAGAAGAAAGAAAGGAAAGAAGAAGAAAAAAAAATGAGAATGAAAAGAAGGAATCCACACCCTCCTGTTATTTCGCGATAGTTTATCATTGAATGAAATTAAGTTATATCAATCGTTTAAGAAAAAAATATACTTTAGTTTGCTATACCTAAAATTTGTCGTAAATATTTAAATGCAACAAACTTTTTGTTCACTGGCAGCATCGAATTTTTATTTATTATTTCAGAACCTCAGATAAAATTTGTAGGATGCTATATTCCAATAAAGCTCTAATGAATTATAAATATACAAAATTTTCTTCCCCTAAACATTTTTAATGATTTAATCCATATTTTCTTTGTTCCTCCTCTTCAGTAATTATTTTTTCTATCGGTCCAAAAAAAAAAAAAAAGAAGTCTAAAGATAATTTTCTATTTCATTAATTTTTTTATAAGATAGCCTTATAAAGTAAAAATATTTTTTAAATGTCATTTATTTTAATTTTTTCTGCTTACTCATGCGCTTGAGAATGCTTTGCTGTGACGTAAGAACGTTGTACCTCTTGAAGCACACGTACAAATCTGACCTGCTTCCGACCTCCCCACTATTCACCGTCTCATTCTGTCTTCTAAACCTTGTTACTTATTTATTTAGACTATTTAGATTTTAATTAAACCAATTTCTTTCCTTTTTTTAAAAAAAAAAAGAAAGAAAAATAAACATTTGGGGTGTACGAGCGAACGAAACGCAAATTTCACGCACTTATAAATCCTATTTTTCTTAAGTCGCGTACATACACGCGTGTATATATGTTTACGCATTCAACACACAATATTTTCATCTGTTAGAAGAAGTAGATTTACATTTCGTTCAGTTCATTTAATGAAAGTCGACACTCTATGCAAATTCTCTGAATTTTGAACACCGGTCTAATTTGTGCACATAATTCAAAAAAATATATTTATATGTTGGCATTATAAATTAATATGAGCAATTATTAGTGCAAATGTTGAACAATCCCGAAGTGCGATTCTAAGCTGAACGAAAATCCTTTTCTAAATGGTACAAGCGTTCCCGGTAAACATGTTCAGAGTCCTCTTGACGGTTATTAGACCTTTTTTTTTTTCTTTATGTGTGTGTTTGTTTTGTTATTGTTATTCAGTAGTTTCGTCTGTGTATTGCTAATGTTTATCAGAATTATGCAGAGAAAAAAGAGTACTAATATCTAAATATAATTTAGTGATATCGCTACCGTCTCTCACTCATGAATCCTACTTTCATCATATATTAGAGGTTTTTAATTCTATGTGAAATTGATGGAATTTTCAAGACAAAATTTTGGAATTATTTTTAATGGTTACTCAAAATCTAGTTCGATATAACTAAAATATTAGTGAAAAATATTTTTTTTTTCTTACATTTAGATTTTGCATTTTGTATAGTCAGAAATTTCTTTTTATCATAGTGCCAATTTTTAAGTATGCAGATGCTTTGCAAAAATTCAGACACAGTAGGGCATTGATCGTGCAACCAGTAGAACAAAATAAAACTATTAAAAAATACCTAACACGTGAAATTCTTACGCTAAATTTCCTGAACATTTCGTCATTTCCGCAAGCGATACGTCACCCGTGCATCGCGTTTCTCTGGAGTTCGTGTTTTGTGGTCGGCAAAACAAATCGGATGTGGTCGTATTTTTGGCAAGACTTTCTAACCTTGAGTAGTTTAGCTAGCACGTGCTAAACAGGTGAAACCATTCATAGTGCTGAGACGAAGTAACAACTACGGCACCCCTTTCTTCAGTCAGCTTATTTTTAAGTGGCAAACAAGTGGATTATTCGAATTTTTTCAATTCTTTCTGCAGATTGGCACATTAAAGCGTCGTTGAAATTTCAAAAATAATTTCCGCCTCGCACGAAATTATAATTTCTGTTTCACACGAAATAATAATTTCTCTCTGACACGAATAGATTTTCTCGAAATTTTAGTATGCCGTTTAAAGCCTGTGTCTGAGAATTTGATATAAAATTTCGTTTTAGTCTTGGAATAGTTATTAGATTCGTTTAGTAATCATAGTTATGTATTGCTATTGTTTATTAATTCCTGGTGTCTCCAGGAGAGTTAAAAACTTGCAGGATTGATTTAAAATGCTTCAAGATATGCTAGAAGTCGGAAGCATGGTTTAGAATTGGGGGAAGTGGGAGTGTCTCTCTTTTCCTCGGAGGTAGCCAGCGGTGGACCTGGATCCCTCCCGAAATTTGGATTTTTGTTAATTGCAGGGTGTCAAGGATTTAAATAAATTTATCTAAATCAAATTATTTAAAATAAACACACAACCTTTGCCCCACGGACCATTGTTGGCTCATGAAACCTGTCCCATACATCCGCCAACCCAGTTGCACGTTGAAAACCTTCACCTTTAAATTGTTAAAATCTTCATCTTTAAAGTAAGTCAGTATATGATCAGTCAATTTTGCTATGCTTCCAAAATCTCCCACTCGAGACAAAATTATTTATTTGCATACCAAAGACTATTTTATTTGCAGATTTATACTTTAAACAGCTAGATATTTACCAGTTGTCTATACTCTTTATATAAAGTAGCTAAACTTATTTTAAAAATCTGATCTAATTATTTTTTAATCTGACTTTAAAATTCAGATTTAAATAAAAAAATCAGATTTAAATTTTTAAAAAAAGATTATTTTGATTTTTTTTTCTTAAAAAATCATTATGTTTTTACACCATGGTTAATTGGCGGTCAATAATCCCACTTTTTCTTGAGAAATCCTGTCTTTTCTAACTTGTAGGCCCTCAACGATTTTTTTTTTCCAGGAAAAGTGCCTGCCCTTTCTCAAGACCACGAAAGAAATATTGACCACTACATCCTTTCAGATTAATAAAAAAAATCTAGATTCATATAATTTCTCTAAACTAGTTATGTATAGTGTTTAGTCCAAAATCATTAAATATAACTGATGGGCTCTCTTTTATGCATTTGCGAAATCTTTCCCCCTACTTAAAATATATTGGCTTCGTGCCTGCTATCTGGTGAATAATTTCATTCCACATGTATAACGGCATTTTTTTATTTGTGTGAATTTTATGAGAAGTAGAAAAGTGTCCTGTCCAATCCTTTACGTTTTGTTATAAGAGGTCCAGTCGTGAAAGAGAATTCATTAATGATTGACATGAAATATTTATTTTAGTTATTATTATAATTTACTTAGATCTATTGTACTGTGTTCCATACTACAAAATGACCTCTAATAAGAACGAATCTTGTCGTTGGAATACTGTCGATGTGGAATACTGTCAATGATTTAAAAGCGCTTTCACACAACTGCGGCGGTTTCGAGTTGATTCTGTGTTTTTATTTTACTAGATACTACTCCAATAACAACGTATAATCCTCCTCAGACCTGACATAAATTACCCATCTCAAATTAAAGAAAAATCTCATAATTAAAGAAACTATTACACTTAATAAATGCATATTTTCTAATATTTTTCGAATAAAAGCTTAATTCTCAATCACTGTTTTAGTATTAAGAATTTGATACATCCCATGAACAGAGATTACCGAGAAACTTTTAACGATAAATGGTCCTACAGGTTCTTTTAAAACTACATAATTTTTTTAAAAATCACGAATTCCGCATAGGAAATTTGATTTACATTCATTTTATTATATTTTTTTACTTATTTATCTATGTGTAACTACAAGCAAAAATAAAATGGAGTTCTGGGGAGAGAGATTTTAATTTTTTTTTTCTGTCAATAAAACAAAAATGCGCAAAGTTTTCACTTTGAGATCAATTAAAATCCTTTTATCAGCAATTTTTTACAGAAAAGTCTTTAATTAAAGATAAGGCGATTATTTGTATCACCTGTGATACATGCGAACTGAAGAGGTTATGTATTACAACATTCTCATTTATTGTTTTCATATGGCAGAAAAAAAATCAACTGTAATGGTAAGTTGCTTTTTCTACCACGTCTTTTCCCCTTGCTTAATTTACATACTTTTTTTTTCATTTAATTATAACTAACCTCTCCCTCTTTTTTTCCCTTTTAATAATGCAAATTGCCAAAGCATATAGAATCCTGTATGATAAAATGATGAAACCTGGAACAAAAGGAGAGAAGGGGCGATGCAGAACGCCTGCTGACCAAGTAGGTCAGTAGCAAAAGTTGCTTTTTTTTTATTTTTAAACTCAACTTGTGATGTGAGTAGGATCACGTAGCCAGACGATAATAGGCACTCAATGAAGCATTTGCGTGATACTGAGAAACCTGACAGTATAATAGTTCTAGATACAGAAAAAGAAGCTGCATATTTTCCTCTTTTTGTTTTGTTACGAAAGTACATTTGGCATTGACCTTCGAGGTGTAGCGTTAGATGGCATTGCAAACAATTTATCCATTCACAAAGGGATTTACTGATTCACGCCGGAGCACAATCACTGTAACGTACGCTTATTTCTTTGTTCCATAATTTGTGTTAAGTATTACTACTTTTTTTTTTTAAATAAATATTTTATAATTGTATCCGCTATGCTTAAATAACCAATATAATATGTACTTGGTTTCGATATCACTCTGGAAAATCAAGCATTTCTCGAAGCTTATTATTTTAATAACTAGCTGCGTGCCGGTTCTTCGCACGGTAGGAAAGGAATATTTTCATAAAATATGATCGTAACAAAATCTCAAAAAAAAAAAAAAAAAAAAAAAAAAATTACAGGTAGTCCCTTCTGTTGAAACTATCGCGGGATATACTAACGCAACGTAGAATTATAGTTTTGTTAGTTGTGTGTGTGTTGTGTTTTAAGGCAAACCTGCACGTGAGGTATTTGCCTAGGATGGGGGTGCCTTGGTAGGAGGACTTTCTAAGGGGTTCTAACGCGTATTCACGTTACATATGGAGAAAACCTACCAAAACTCCAGACCGTTAGATCGACAGCCGCGCGATGGGACCCGAACCCGGGACTTCTCACCTCGGCCGTCTACCATTTTCAGTGGCAAAACCACTGCGCTATGGTGAGGCTTTTAGTTAGTTGTAAGACAACTGTTGAAAAATGATGAATAAAACACTTTTCATTTCACTAAATATTTACTAACGTGGTACGCTGTGCGTTAATCCATATTAAGCTAACAAATCTACTAATACTACCTATTACTTAGTATAAGTATTCATATGCTGTTTCTTATAAAAAAAAAAACAAAGTATTCGGGTATCTCTATGTCAGTCTGAACTCCCACCCCATCAAAGGCTTTGGTATTTATGAGATTTGTTGAATAAATAAATAAGTTAATTTTATAAAGATATTTACATTTATCTACCCATATACTGATTATATTAATTTTCAATTTAATAAGGCTTCTACAAAAACTATAAATTATTTTAGGCATAATGTACAATTTCCATACTATTCTGAAACTTGTGCAGAGCTGAAGACTCCTCTAAAAATGTGTATGCAGAAAAAGAAGATGGTTGTGCAACTGCATTTAAATTTGTTGATCTATTTAGAATGGAATGACCAGTCTTTATCAATTTTGTGAACATTAGAAATTTTTAGACGTGTGAAATAGGTTTTACTCAGTTTTATATCTAACAAGAAAGTAACTGAAAAATTGTTTACACTGTATAAACAAGATAAACAAGCTAAATAAATTTTTGCTAGAACTTATTTTCAAATAATCAAAATAAATTGTAAATTTTACTAGTTAGTTTTGTATTTCAAACATGATTTTAATTTAAAAGTGTGGTGCATTACAGTGTAAACTGTATCCTAATGAAAGGGAAAATGACATCTCGGTAGACAAAAATAATTTCCTTTAAAGCTTAACCGAGGAAAAAAAAAAGAAATTTCATATGACTCTTGAAAATTTTAAAAATTAAATAAACAGAATCATATATTATAAAATTCAAAGTACTTTTTTCCCTCATACAAAACGGATAATGCATTCTTACAAACTATAAAAATCCATACGCGGGTCATTCCACGTCAGTTCAACCAAGCCATGACACCCATGATCACGGATTTTGATAAAATTTGGCATGAATGTTCCTTATGTGGTAGTAAGAAACCCCGTGAATTTTTTTGCCCCTGGTGCTAATGGTTTTGGTTTTATGGCTCGTCAAACTTTTGAAGATTTCAATTTTTGGATCATTTTTGATCAAGATTTTAAGGCAACACTTCTAAACAAAAAATCTTCTCATTTGTTCACTAACTAATTTATCTTTTTGAAATTTTGTACCCTTGTTGATTAAAGTACAAGAATTTTAGAAATAAATGTCTAAATTTGATAAATATTTTTTTGTATTTTTTAAAAATGCTAGAAATTGATTTTTGAGAAAATTTTAGTGAGTTCACTTAAAAGTGAAAACTCACTAAAAGGGAAAGCTATAATCAAAAGACATTTTGTTCAGGAAGAAGCTTATATGTATGCATTATCTTAGGATGAAATAATATTAATGGTTCCGTCATTCCTTCAGGTTAAAAAATTAGCATTTTTATCATTTTTGTTATGAAATTCTGTGTAAATTACAAGTCAAAACAACAAATAAAATCCATTGTTGGCTACAATGTTCTTGGATTTTCATGAAATTTGTCATGAATGTTCCTTTTACTGTAGTTACAACCCCTGCAATTCCTTTTTGTACTGGTGTCAATAGTTTTGATTTTATGGGCAGGCAAATTTTGATCGTTTTCAATACTCCACTATTTTTGAGTCACATATTCATGACATTTGGCTTGGAAAATTATTTTTAATTTTTACACTAATCACCCAATCTTTCTGAAGTTTTGCTCTCTTGTTAGTTAGAGAGTAGAGATTTCAGAAAAAAAAAAATGTGTGAATATATATATATATATATATATATTTAAGCTGGTTTTTGATATGTCTGTTGATTTAAAGGGAAAATTTTCTTAAAAGTATGATCATAAGTTATAAGCTCATTATCTAAGTTTCTTACATAATAAAAATATAAATTAAAGAATATCCCTTTGTCAAAAGCACACAAAATATACAAAATATATCCAAAATTTAATGAAGCCAAGCCTCCTCAGAAGGGGAATTTGACTGAAAATTCAGAGACTAAAAAAAAAAAAAAGTCAATGTCATAGTGTCTGACTGTATAATTTATCTTTTGGTAGGTTTATTTAAATGTAAAAAAGTATTTAAATAAAAAATAAGATCTTAAAACAGTGTCTGCAATGAAATCACACACACACACACTTATGTAAACTCTTTTGCATATTTTAATGAAATAAAATTATTGGATTTTTTATTACTTCAGCTATAATTTTGAATGATCTAGTCTAATAATATTTTGTTAATGCTAGATTTTTTTAAAGTAGTTGTATTTAAAAAAAAAAAAAAGTTATGTCTTTGTACATGCATACATACAATATACATTAAAGTTACCTTTTCTTTTTGGTAGATACATTAAATGCAATAAAAGAACTAAAAGAAAAAGAAAATATTTTTTAAATGAACTCACACACATATTAAACTGTTTTGCATAGGTTATGTACTTTGACAATAACATGAGTTGTTCTTTCATTAAAAAAGAGAAAAAAGAAAGAAAAAAAATACAGCATTTTTAGTTACATAATTTATTCTGTTGTTGTTTTTGTACAAATTTCAACAGAGAAAATTTGAGGAATTTTGGTGTAAAAATAAACCAGTAGTTGGACAAATTTTAGAATTTTATGGTAAGTATTTGGTATTTGATTTACATGTACTTCTGTGAACTGGGAGAGGATATTTGCCAGAATAAGCCAGGTGATAGATATTCCTCATTAATTAAAACATTTCTCATAATGCACCCTTTACACTTGACTAGAGTCAGAGGCAGATGCAATATCTTGTAAATTATAGGCTGCTGCAAACAGATATGAACAGAACATCCGCATTCTTATGTAGGTATATTTTAGCAAATCTGTCAATCACCTGTTTAGTCATAGTTCACAGCAGTGTTCATTTTATATGCTTATTATCTGAATTTTAATTTTCCTGAATATTCTTATATTCAGGATTGAGGAATTAGGATGAGATTCTTCAGCTCTTAGGCTGATTCCAGCTTTTTGTGAATTAAGAGAAATTCACTTTTTTGTCTTTTTTCTCTGAAAATTCTGCTTTTTTTTTATAGATTTCTGATAGTAATTATTAATTAACTGTGCAATATTTTTATCCTGTAGCATGTTCTAATGTTTTACTTCTTATCATAAGTAGGATAAATCTTTTTTCTACATGCATTAAAAACAATTATCTTATGTAGAAACTATTTAGAAAATCATAAATGTCATTAGACTATTTCATTCAGAATCACATCTGAAGAAATAGAAAATCCAATAATTTTGTTTCAGTATAAAATACTAAACAGTTTACTTCGATATGAGAGTTTATGACAAAAAATATTTCAAGATCTTGTTTTTACTTTAAATGTTTTTTCAACTTTAAATGAACCTACTAAAAAATAAAGTGATGTAACTTTAACATATATGTATATATATAGAGATTCAGGCATATATATATTTGAATTTTCACTCAAATTTCTCTTTGAAGCTGCTTTAAGTTTTGTTTTATTTTGTGTACTTCTGAAAAGATAGTCTTTCATGTATAAATTTTTTATGTCCCCGAAATAGAATTATATAAACATATGTAAAAAAAAAAAAAAAAAAAAAAAAAAAAAAAAAATATTTTTAGGAAAACTACTTTTAAAAATCTAGCATTAACAAAATATCATTAGACTAGATCATTCAAAATTACAGCTGAAGTAATAAAAAATCCAATTATTTTATTTCATTAAAATATGCAAAAGAGTTTACATAAGCGTGTGTGTGTGTGTGATTTCATTGCAGACACTGTTTTAAGATCTTACTTTTTTATTTAAACACTTTTTTACATTTAAATAAACCTAGCAAAAGATAAATTATATAGTCAGACACTATGAAATTGACTTTTTTTTTTTTTTAGTCTCTGAATTTTCAGTGAAATTCCCCCTCTGAGGAGGCTTGGCTTCATTAAATTTTGGATATATTTTGTGTGCTTTTGACAAAGGGATCTTCTTTCATTTATATTTTTATTATGTAAGAAACTTAGATAATGAGCTTATAACTTATGATCATACTTTTAAGAAAATTTTCCCTTTAAATCAGCAGACATATCAAAAAAAAGCTTAAATATATATATATATATATATATTCACACATTTTTTTTTTTTCTGAAATCTCTACTCTCTAACTAACAAGAGAGCAAAACTTCAGAAAGATGGGGTGATTAGTGGAAAAATTAAAAATAATTTTCCAAGGCGTATGTCATGAATATGTGACTCAAAAATAGTGGAGTAGTGAAAACGATCAAAATTTGGCTGTCCATAAAATCAAAACTATTGACACCAGGACAAAAAGGAATTACAGGGCTTGTAACTACAGCAAAAGGAACATTCATGACAAATTTCATGAAAATCCAAGAACATTGTTGCCAACAATGGATTTTATTTGTTGATTTGACTTGTAATGTACACAGAATTTCATAACAAAAATGATAAAATGCTAATTTTTTAACCTGAAGGAATGACGGAACCATTAATATTATTTCATCCTAAGATAATGCATACATATAAGCTTCTTCCTGAACAAAATGTCTTTTGATTATAGCTTTCCCTTTTAGTGAGTTTTCACTTTTAAGTCAACTCACTAAAACTTTCTCAAAAATCAATTTCTAGCATTTTTAAAAAATACAAAAAAATATTTATCAAATTTAGACATTTATTTCTAAAATTCTTGTACTTTAATCAACAGGGGTACAAAATTTCAAAAAGATAAATTAATTAGTGAACAAATGAGAAGATTTTTTGTTTAGAAGTGTTGCCTTAAAATCTTGATCAAAAATGATCCAAAAATTGAAATCTTCAAAAGTTTGACGAGCCATAAAACCAAAACCATTAGCACCAGGGGCAAAAAAATTCACGGGGTTTCTTACTACCACATAAGGAACATTCATGCCAAATTTTATCAAAATCCGTGATCATGGGTGTCAAAACTCCATTTTTTTGGTTGATTTTACATGGAATGACCCACGAATGATCAAATTTCTGTGGGGTGGGGGCATTAAAATAGATTCATCTAATGCTCCTTTAGTAAAATATTGTATTAGTGCCACTATACTGTATTTATTTATTTCCTAATTTTAATAGGTTTACCCAGGGGTGCAGTCCTAAAACAAAAAGTGACGGGGTGCTGTAAATAAGGCCTGCCCGTCGCATGCGAAAAATTTTTTAAGAAGGGACGTGGCCAATGTTTTCTTTTTTAATGAAGTGTTTATAGAATCACAATTTACCTATTTACAAGAACAAACTAGAATAAAACAGTTAATTTAGATTTTTGGGAATGCGGCTGATTATCTAAATGAGGAATCTAGGTCGAAGGGGGTTGTGTACTCCGTGGGGAACTTTCTAAGGGATCCTAACCCGTATTTAAGCGAAGTTTCGGAGAAAACCACTTAAAACTCCGAACGATTCGGTTGACGGGCGCGACCTGGGTTTGAACCAGGCACTTTCAGCTTCACAGTTGAGAGCTCTGTGCGCTCGGTCGGTTAATAATTAATTTAGAACAATGACTACAGTTCCTCTTGTCCTTCAGTATGACTTGACCCGAGTTTGACCTGGCGAGACTGGCTGTCTTCAGCACTTCTGTGTCGAAGCAACCACGTTTGACATAAAATATTCGATTGCATGCGATTGTTGAAGAGGAGTAACATTAAACTTAATAAATATTAAACTTAATAAATATAATAATAAACTTAATAAATATTTAAACTTAATAAACTTAATAAATAATAAAATGACACATGTTTGACAAAATGTAATAATCCGATCTTTAAAAAAATAATCGTCAAGCACTTGTCAACTAGGCCATTCGCCACTACATCAACCCAAGGTATTGACCATTCTATTATGGGGGCACTCAATGTACGGCCAACATTACCCCCTATGAAGGGGCGACGAGTTAACACCCAAATCCATACCAGGAATCGAGACTGTACCCATGCTGTGATAGAGGCTGCATTCGTAAACGACAAACACGGTTGCACTAGTTTTCGTTAGAAAATCGGAGTGCGTTTGTTTAGTGCTATCAGTTTCTTGTGACTTTATAAACAATTTCAATTTATTTAGTTTCGTCGCCTAAGAGATGTTCTTGTTTACAATTCGTATCTGTTATTATTTTGGTCGATGAGAATTTTTAGAACATATTCAGTATAAATCTGATCGAAATTTAGAATTTTCAACTTGCATTTTTTCAAAAGTATTTAGCAAGAGAAGTTCAAATTTCGCTAATAATTTTTCAAATCAACTTCAATCTCAACACTAAAAATGAAAATTTACTAAAATGAAAAATTCAAGATAATTCTTACCTTTGAAAATTTCTGTACCTTCGTTGCAGTTTTTAGCCTGAGCTTGAATTTTCTCCTCGAAAAAAATAATATTTACAGCTTCAACAAACGTAAAATACTTGAAACTCTAACGCCATTTCACAACAAGAATAACGTTCAGCAAATAAATCTTCTAAAAACGAACTAGATAAGCCTGCTTCGTGCTCAGTTTACTTAGTTTGAAACTAACCGTAGTCAGTTGTATATGAACGCTCTTGTTTATAAACTGAATGCACTCAGTTTCGTTTGCGAACAGCTTAAACGGAAACTTGTAGCACGAGTGTTACTGGTTTGTCGTTTACGAATGCGGCCAGAATGGTTTAGCCACTACACCACCTGGTCGGAAATAATCTTTTCTAAAAGAGATATTTTTCCTATGCGCTGTACACATAGAAACGTGTGGGGAATAATTGAATAATCGAAGAATAGAAGACATAATTAGGTAGCCCACTCGTAGGAAATGAAGTGCGGAGAAATTTTTCAAACATCTGCTCTGCAAGTTCTGGGATTCATTGCCTACAAAATTTAATATCACATCTTACATTTAAAATTTAGGACTTTTTTTAACGCCTGATATTTTTATTAACCTATTTATGCCCACCCAGCAAACACACACAGGTTCTCTGAACGTCTATTAACGTTCAGAAGATGTTTTCTGAACGTTAATAGATGTTCAGAGAGCCTGTGTGTGTTTGCTGGGCAGATTTTTTGAGACTTTCTTCGATTTTCGCTAATACCAGCAATAATAGATAAATTTCTGATATCAGCTTCTTGCACACTGGATGATTTCTTTTAAAAATCATTATGTATAAAAATTGAAATGTCGACATCCTACTGGGTCATGATAATATATTTTGTGGAGTTGAGGTCCAATACTCGTGAATGAAGGCTAGGAAAAATGAATTACGTTTTCGACTGATAGCGAAAATGCCTTCCCCAAAAAGGGACACTGGACATAAATGAGTTAACCCATTTATGCCTGTTAGCCCCATTTATACCTACTAGGCTGGGCGCCGCCCTGCCTTGAAAGAAAGCACCTGGGCTCCGCCCTGGACCCACTGCACCCCTGGATTTACCGTATTTAAGAGTACATGTCCCAGCTCTTGCAGATTCTCTCTAAAATTTTCGTTGTCTCTAGCTTAACAGGTTCATGTTTCGAACTATTCTTCAGTTACACTATTTGTTTAGATTCTGAATGGATGCTGCAACATATTATTAGCCCATTTCTTTTGTTTCAAGTACGATATAGACTAAATATACTTGCTCAATTGTTGTTATATAGTTTCCCAAGATTATAGCAGTAGATTTTTCTTTCTTCTTTTCACAAATTATGAATTTTCTCCGACAAACGATTATTTTTTCATAACAAATATTAATCATCAAACATAGCGTATTGACTCGAATATAACGCGACTCATATTTTTCAAATAATTTTTCATTAAAAGAAATGATCAGTCAAAAAACACCGCATTATATTCGGGCCAATACGGTATCTCTCTATTTAAAGAAAAAGTAACGGCCGCTGTCAAAAGCTTGTTCTGCTATCTCCTCCGAAACCATGGGGATTTGAATTTCGACGAAGATGTCCACGGATTCGGAAAATTCCGGGAAAGCCGGTAAGCTGACTCAAATTTCGAAATTCTAGTTATTTTAAGCTTTTCCCCCCCTAGCAATTAAGTTTTTTATTTAGATATTAATAAAAAACCGAAAAAAATAAATATAATGGTTGCCCGGATTGGCGATTTTCGCCAGCATAAAATCATTCATGCCTTTGCAACAAAGCAATTCCTGCGTGAAATTAACAAACATGAATTACACCATTTTTACGCCAAATTAAAAAGTAAGTGAAATAAATTAGTCAAAGTGTGTTGCACAAAGTTAGCACTTTTCAAATAGTAAGTTCTCTTAGGTAACAGGAGTTTAAAATTGACATCAGTTCGTTTTTCTAATATTTTTTTCTAATAATAATTGTAACTGATTTTTAAAAAGCGCCATTTTGCATCAGGTACGATCTGGAAAAACGCCATCTCAAGCTGGGTGAATATAAATACTGCGTGTGTTCCAAAATGTTAGCACCCAGTATTTGGAAAATGAAAAATAATTCAAATGCATGTTATAGTAATCCCGGTTAGGTCCAGATTGGGTATTTGCCACCCGTAGAAATATTTGGCGGCGTAATTATGCCATTATAGCAAGTATAGCTTGGATATTTGCCAGCGCGGCGAAATGATATATTTCGCGGTGCTAAATAAGCTTATCTGCAAAGGATTATGCATATGAATGTATGGATAACTGTTTTCACGGCAACCTAACATGAATAATGATTATCGATTATGAGCATTTGTAAATCTCCAAATAATGAAAAGTCGCCTTTGTAGCAAGATATAATTTCTGTTCCGTAGATTTTATCAAAGAAAACATATGAAGCACTGCTTTCTTAGAAATAATTATTAACCATACGTCTACGTAAGTCTCCAAATTATGAAATCGCCATGAACGGCAAATACGCAAGGTGTTCCATAGGCTTTACACAATTAAAAATAGTGTGAAGTTGTCAAGGGCGGCTTCAGTAAGGGGGACTATGGGGGCTATGGCCCCCTCCGAAATTTTGTCTTACAACTTTATATTCGCATACTTCATGATTTCATGCGTTCAATTTATATTTTGGACAATGTATAGACCTATCTGTAAAGTTCAATGCCCCCCCCCCCCGAAAATTCAGTCTGGAGCCGCTTTTGGAAGTTGTTCCAAGGAACATGCAAGAACCAAAGAATGTGTACCTTGGTAACATTCTATCATATCCAATCTTTTGGTTTTGTTAATTATGCCTTTTTTACCAATAAGCCTTATTAGGGGGCCGAATGCCTCATACGAAAAAAAGAGCGTAGCGAGTCTAGGGGCTTTGGCCCCTAGTGTATATTATAGAAATGTAAATCAAGCATCCTCGAGGGGGTGGGGGAGTTTTTGAAAAATGGAGATTTACACTTTTACACTTTTTTGAGTATGACCATTTTTTAAGATGTCTATATACTTTTATTTTTGTGGTGGTAAAGAATTATAACAATCGGTTAAGTTCAATTTTCTGCTTTCGACGTTGGAGTCCACAACCTTAATTTAGTTTTGTTCTTGAAGCTTCAAAATTGAAATATGTTGCTGACATTGCAGTTTCTGTTTATTAAAAGGTGCTTTTAACCACTATATTTTTAGTAGCACTAAAAGATAATTTTAAAAAGTGCTTCGGTTAAAATTATGTTCTTAAAATTTGGCAACTCTTCTTTCTCCTGACGTGATATTTATTTTGGGGACAGTACATTTATAAGTATTTTATCGTTTTATTTATTACTAGCCGCGCTAAGGCGGCCATCTTCGCCAACCCATACCTGGACTCATTTCAATGAAAATCATGTTTCATTGTTTTAACAGCATTTGTCATTAAATTTTTTTAGGTTAGGGCTGCTGTACATTTTGAATGTCATCATAAAAGCCAATGTTGAAACAGCAAATGACTAAAATGTGCTTTAGCCCAATGGATGGTGACAGTTTTTAGATGGGCGATGAATGCGCGAAGTATTGTAAATTCGCTATTTTAAAGCTGTTGAAAAGTCCTAAAGATCTTGCATTTTTGTGTATCTATTATTATTTGGTGATCTAGTTACTGCGTGACGAATGCTTTCTCCATTTGACGTCATTGAACTGTTGATTTGGAATCTTGCACATGCCTTATTGTTATTGCACTAATGTTTACATTTAGCTTTTGCCGTTCGCAGTGTGGAAATATCGTCGATATTGGTACCGCATGCGCATACGTTAGCGTATTATATAAGTAGATTATTCCAACTATCATCCAGTTTTAACTATCCAGACATTTTTAATATTCATTAAAGTATTTTCCCTACATTAAGCATGCCTGGATTAAATGATAAATGCATGTATACGTTTCGTATTACATACGTACTATTTGAATTTTTTTGTAAGGTAATACTTTTGTGTCGCGAATTCCTTAATGGCTAGTTTCTGCAGTCATGTAGGTCTCTATCACATACCTATTATTCCTCTCCTAAAGTTATTCCTCTTCTACCACCTTTACTAAAGTTAAACCTTAGGAGAGAACACTTACCTTAGAAAGTGGGATAACGCCGTTGTTGCATATAGATGGTGCAACACCTCACTCGGTAACTGTAGCCATCGAAGAGAGGCAATATTTAAAAATTGTTTATTCATAATGATGATTGCACTCAAAAAACAGTATTTACATTTATTTCTTCCGGCGGTCAATTTTCACACAGCATTAACTTCCTTCTAAACTCATATTAAAATATTAAATTCATGTTTTCATGTTACATAAATAACTCAGTGATAAACTCAAAGCCATTTTCTGGTGTAAATATACACCGTAGCAGACGAAAAGTTTTTTTTCTCCAGTCACGATATACGCACTCGTTAACAATCATAAACTCAATATTTTAATCAGCTCAAAATAGAACATTCCCCCCCCCCTTTTTTTAATTCATTCATTACTAAGGCAACCACGTAAGCAAAAGTGAAAAAAATGATTAAACTTTTGTGCTGGCGTTCATAATCTCGTTCACATGCTAGGTTGGGAAATTAAAAACATGTAAAACTAGCTAGCGCATTAAATGTTTTATTCTTTCACCGCTCGGCTGTGCACGCTACTAGATTTCCAATGTTTACGTATTTGAAACTTAGTTTTGGGTGCCACAAATCCTAGCAAGCAGCTATGGGGAGTGTCTAGTCCACTGCTGTAATATATCTCCGTAGTCTATATGAAAATGAATAAAATTAATGTCTCATATCAATGTTTGTTGTGTTGCTCATAATGTTTTGTATAAACATTTGAAATCGTTCAGAAAAGAAGGAATAACTATACTTTGCAATATGTACAATAGATAGTATTATGCCTGTAAAACTAGTTTTTCCTTTAAGCTTTTCTTATTGTAGAGAAATCAATGCATCGTACATGATTTAGTAAAATAGTTGTCATCGAATAATATTTTTCATTTAATGCTGTTCCTGTAATAAAAACTTGTATTATTAAAATTCATTTATTCTACTAATTTTAAAGTGATTGACGTATTTTAAAAAAGCGGACGCAGACCCACACCAGTCCTTTTTGAGAAGGTTTACAAAAGAAACTTAGATAGCATAGCATGCACAAAAGGAAAGTAGGGAGCACGAGAGAAATGTCTGCTTTCAATAAACATTGGGCGTAATTAATGTCTTTTTTCCCTTAAAGGAAGGGGGGGAGGGAGGGAGTATTACGTAACAAAACATACTCAAATATTGTTTGTGATTGTGGGATTACGGCCAATTACCTACACCGTGGGGCTCTTTCTAAGGGGTCCTAACTAGTGATTCCCCGAATATTCGGTTGATATTCGGTATACTGCCTATTCGGCAGACAAACCAAATATTCAGTTCGGTCGAATACATTAATATTCGGCAACCGAATAGTAAGAAAATTTAAATATTCAACAATTCGTAAAAAAACATATATTTTTTTACACCATAAATGAAAGTTATAGTATAGTACCATAATACTCAATTAATTCAAATTGTTACTTATTAATGTCACATTCAAAGTAATTTTAATGTAAGACAAAACACTCATGTTAAATTTAAATTTTGTGATTTTCGATTTTTAATTCTTATGACACATTGCATTAACCTTACTATTATTAACTCATTTAAATATGAAATCGTCACCGTAAAAAAAAACTTCATAATATTAAGTGTTCATAAAGATGTAAAGTCAATTTACCTCTAATTTGTGAAATGAAGATAATTTTTTTTTTACCTGCATATTATAAAATATTCAGGTAAAAAAATTATCTTCATTTCACAACTGTTTAAAAAGGGAATTAATAATATATAAAGCAAACACTTGGATATTAAATTTTGCAGTATTTTAATATCTGAAGTGTAATTATACCATATGAAATATTGAATATTGTTTACAAAAAATAATAATTAAACAAATCATAGTAATCAAAGTTTAGTAACGGTTAAAAAGTTTAATACATTTTAACCAAATATTCGGTATTCGGCCGAATATTCGGTTAGAATTATAAACGAAAATTCGGTATATTCGTTTAGCATAAAAGAGTGGTCTGGAAGGGAGGCCTTGCGGGAGCTTTGCGTGACACTGCACTGTGCCATGCTGGGCATTAGGTTGGAAACAACATAGACTATCGCCATTAATATAATCGCCACGTTTTTTGCTGGTGTGCATGAGGTAGTGAATCAGAATAACAGACTGTCTCTATCACGAAATTAAATCTTTAGGAGGGGGACACTTCCCTTAGGAAGTGGGATAAAGTTTGTTGTTGCATATATATGTGGCACAACACCTCACTGCTGATGTAGCCATCGAAGAGAAGACAATATTTAAAAAGTGTTTATTTGTAATGACGATGATCACACTCAAATAAACAGTATTTACATTTATTTCATGCGGCGATCAATTTTAACATAGCTTTAAATTCCCGCTAAACTCATATTAAAATATTTAGTTCGTGCTACATTAAAAAAAGCTCAGTAATGAACTCAAAGCCATTTTCTTGTGTAAATATACACCGTGGCAGCCGAAAAGGTCTTTTTCGTCAGCCACGATCCAAGCACTCGTTAAAAAATATAAACTCGATATTTTAATCATCTCGAGATAGAACTTTTTTTTTCTTTTTTTCTTTATTCACTAGGGGTCGGGGCCTCTAGACTCGCTAGGTTCGCTTTTCGTATGAGGCATTACGCCCCTAATGTGGCTTATTTGTAAAAAAGGCATAATCTTTACAGACAAAACCCAAAGATTGGATCAGATAGAATGTTACCGAGCTACACATTGCTTGGTTCGTGAATGTTCCTTGAAACACAAAAATTTAAACTTCTCACTTTCAACTATGTAAAAACTATGGAACACCTTACCACCTTACGTATTTGCTATCCATGGCGGTTTTTCATAATTTGGCGACTGGCGTATGCGTAAGTTAATCATTATTACTCTTTAAGTCTGCAAATAAAACAGTACTTCATATGTTTTCTTTCCTACAAACTACGGAACACAGCTAGGATATCTTTCCCCCAATAGTGACTTTTCATTATTTGGCAATTTACATATGCTCATAATCGATAATTATTTCTCACTTAAGGTTGTCATATATTCGCATAAATTTTGAATGCAAACAATTCAAGAGAAAGAGAAATTTCCCATTAAATCAACTTTACTCACTTGAATTGCTGTGCAAAACCTTTTGGGACTTAGAACAAGGAATATACATATGAGAGCAGCAGCCACGTAGAAATTTGAAACTGCTGATCAATAGCGCACACAACGAAAAGGGTCCAGAGGGTCTGGACACCTCCCAAAAAGTTATCAACTTTACTTCTTTAAATCCAGTTTAATTTTTGACATTTTAATGTATTATAAGACTCTATGAAGTTCTCATTTTTAGCAGTTAAGATAAATGAATAAAAATATAATTAAAAAACACGTAAGTATATTAAAGTCCTTTATAAAACATGGTCGCAGAGAAAAGAAAAATGCATTTTTTCAGGTGGTTTTTGTCACAGCTTTATGACTTGGACCCCCTCCAAGTGTACGCCACTGCTGCTGATACCTTTCTGTAGCGGAGTAACGAAATAGTTTCATTGCACTGATCAATCTCTAAAGCTGTTTTTGGCCAAAAAAGCATTTTGAATCATTTTATATTATCGGAAACGTTCCGAAACTCTTCACTATGATCGAGTTTTATACGTTTTTCTCCGTAACACCAACGTATCTGTGAATAAAATTTACAATACGGAAACAAAAAAACAAAAAATCTCCAGGAGCTTTTACATTCTTTTCTAACTTACGTATAAGATAAATGATAAACAAAGAGAAAAAGGAGGGGATTTTTTTTTAATGTAGCGCAATAAATTTTGTCGTAAGGTTTCATGGTTTGGTTTGGGAATACGGCCGATTATCTATACGAGGTATCTAGTCCGAGGGAGGAGTTGCTCTCCAGGGGGACTTTCTAAGGGATCCTAACCCATATTTACGTGAAGTTTCGGAGTAAACCACGGAAAACTTCGAACAGCTAAGCTGGGTTTGAATCAGACACCTTCCGTCTCCTAGCTGAGATCTCCATGCGCTCGGCCACAGGTGGGGCACTCAAATATTGAACTTTTGTGTATGTGTGTGCATGCTGGCAATTCGGTGCACACATCCGGCACACAAGCGCCCATACGAGTATTTTTAGAAAGAAGGGCCCATCTTAGTTTTTTAAACACTTTAGTGTTCTATAAAATTGTTCACTATACCATCTGCTAGGAGAAAGGCATGTTTATCCGCATTTGAGCGCCATGATCCGGCATATGCAAAAAACATTTTTGCTGGATATTGAGCAAAAAGTAAAAGAAACAGAATTCCTCACAAATGAATTCTTATAAAAATTTCTTTTAAGCTTTTTTAAATGAAAAAAAAAATCAGTAGGAGGTTGTTTTCCAAGGCAGAATAGTGTAAGAAACTATGAAAAGAAAGAAAACTCACTCTTCGTGATAAAATATAATACAGCTATCTCTCATTTTCCCCCTCTTGTAACATTTCTTACATTATTTACATGCCCCACCAGTGGCATAGTGCGTTCCGCACTGAACTGGGAGATGGAAGGTGCAGGGTTTGGAACCAGGTCGCGTATGCCGACCTAACAGTGGCGGCCCGTGGTCAAAAATGTTAGTGCAGCCGGAAGCATATGAGCCCCCCCCCTTTCCTCCGGAGAGGATTGGAAAATCTTTGTTACTGAATTCGAAAGCTGGCGGATTAAGCCCTCACCGAGGAAAAAAAAAGAAATTACATAAAAAATGTCAGAGATCCTATTTTACTTCCATAAAATGGACATAAATTTCAACTAGCCGCTCTTATCCTCAAAATTGCATTAATCCGTGTCTGATTCGAAGTTTCCTTAGAATTTTCTTTTGTAACGATAACTTGAGAAGAAAAAAAAAAAGAAAACTTACTTATTTTTTATAAGTCAAATCAATCCTCCTTTCTTTTAAACATGCGAATCGGTCAGTGATGTCCCCATAAAAAGGCGTTGTTTTAATTCAGATATCAATAATTTTAAAAGCTCTTTAAAATTTCAAATGTTTAAAGAATTTTCTCGCTCGCCATATAAATGCCAGTTCTTGCTTACTTAAAAACAATACTGCTTTGATGGGTAATTATCCATTCTTAAGCATCTATTCAGGCTTACCTTCTTGATAAATTCAGCAATATAAAGTCCAGAGTTTTCCAAACATATATTCTCCTTTCCCCCTCCCTCACTTCTCGTCCGAGGGAATCAGTTAGTCGAGTTCTCAAGTTCAGCCGCCGTTAGAAAATCTTCCATCGGCTGTATCAGCCGCATACTCCCTATGCCGGAGAGGCTGCTGACGTAGTTGTTGTCATGGCAACGGTGCTGCCAATTTTCTTTTCAGCGCTCTGGGCTGAACCAAAGATTTTCCTAATTGAATTGCGGGAAGATTAAAGTGTTTTTTTTCTGCATGAGCGATCCGGCCACAATACGTTTTTTTTTTTTTGTTTGGTTTTTTTCGGAGATTTTTTTAATTTACCGTAGGAATTCCACAATTCTAATCTGAATTTAGGAAAATTAGTAGAATAAATTATTTTAAAGTACGTGCTGATAATTTCGAGTGCAGCCCGGCTGTACTTGCTGTATCCCACGAGCCGCCACTGCGACCTAACCGTTCAGAGTTCCGTGGTTTTCTCCGGAACTTATCTTAAATACGGTTTAGGACCCCTTAGAAAGATCCCTGCGGAGGGCACCCCATCCGCAAGCCTAGATCCCTCGTGTAGATAATTGTCCTTAATCCCACAATACATTATTGGCATACACGAGCCTATTTCATGCAATTTATCTGCCTTTTTAATAAGCCATTTATTAGACATAAGCATTCCAATTTATTCAGCAAGAAATGGAGATGTCGTTTCCTTAAACGAAGCGTCGTATTATGAGTCATCAAGGTTCGCTAGCGTAGTACTTTCCCAAAACGTTTTTTTTTTTTTTTTTTTTTTCCCCTCAATTATTTCTGCAAGTCTGAATTGAGTAATGTACATCGGAACGAGAAAATAATTACTTTATGTTTTTGTTTCTTCGATTTCTTGAATAGTAAAAAGTCCCTTTTTTTTTTTTTCCTCTCTTTATTGCATCAATGTATCATTTGGATATTGTGCTACGAAGACAGTATGTGAAAATGGAATTATTGCATGAATTAGTTGCTTTCTTCTCGTTCACTCTCTCTTTCTCTTTCAAGTGAACTTTCTGTTTAAAAGAACTCAGTACCATAGGCTTATCTCACTAAGGGCAAGGGGTGGGGGAAAAAATCAAGAAAAATCATTATCACCTTTTAAAAATATTTTGTACGTTAGGAAACATTTTACCCTTCCTCCAATGTTGCATGCCAATTTATTCCAATGCTGAGTGCACGTATTTTGCATTATCAGAACAATACTCAAGTGTAACTGAGACGTGAGTTTCTGTGTTCTGGTTCTAACGAATTATTTGTAGGTCTTTAATTTATATACATAACTGAATGAATATTAAAATCCGTATTTCATTTTAAAAACCATACTCTTTTGCATGATACATCTTTCAATGAATGTAGAAATTTTAACATGCACTTCAATACTTACCGCCCCATAAGAAAAAAAAAATAATAATAATAAATTCCCTCCACAATCAAAGTGAGATGCTTAACTTTCTCCACAAAGTTGTTTGACACCTTCTTTGAATAATTTTCTCATTTGACAGCTATTCACTGAACCACAAATATCTTCATTGACCCAGTGTACCCCTGACCCACTGTACCCCACTGTCCTCTATGTATAACAATTTTAAAATGAATAAATCTTTCTTGTATTTCCATTCTAAGAATTTTTATTTCAATTTTCAAAAACTATGGCCATCTATCCTAGACAGAGGCGCAGAGAGCCAAGTCGGGGCCCCGGGGATAAAACCTTTGGGGTCTCTTTGCTATCCAGAAATCCTTTTGATGTCATATTAGATGAATCATTTATTCCTTACTAAAATTATTAATCATTTAAAGAAACTTTAAATTAATTGTAATTGGAAAATAATTAATAAAATTAAAATTATTAATTTAAAAGAGTACTATACTTTAATAAACATCCATGCTCCAAAAAATACCAACATTTTGTTTTGAAGGTTTCGTCACCTCCATAGAGAAACTGTATTTGAAACGTTAATATTTTTGCATGGCATGTTTCCTCAGTATTGAAAAAATTAATATTTTTATTCATACTTCCATGCAAGCAGGCAGCCAAAAGCATTTCAGCAGGCCAAAAAAGTGGAAATTTCAAAATTTCTCATAGAAAGTCTTGATCTTTAACATTTTGTTTAGGAAAATTCAAAATTTCGGAGGTTGAGTGGACCCATAGTCTCTCCTCTGGCTATAACCTTTCTTCCGCTATTTAACAATGTGTCTCGAAAAAAAAAAAGATTTCTTGTTAAATAAATCTTTTCTACTTTGAGTCATGGCAAACCGTTGAACAACACCATCCATGTCTACTTTTCTTGCAAAAGAAGACTCAATCACTAACACTCCTCGTTTTTGTAAAGTGGGTGGTTTATGCTCTAGCTGGCTTTTTGTAATGTCATTCAAAAATTAATTTGAAACATCCGGGTACATAATCTGAATATGGACATTTTTTTTTTTTTAAATTGACAACACACAATTAAGTATCATATAAACAGCAAAAGCGGGGCCCCTTCACAAGCGGAGGCCCTGGGGATTTTTCCCCTGCTCCCCCTCCCTCTCTGCGCCACTGATCCTAGAGTTACCCTATAACTTACACAGAAAGCATACCTGCAAACTCGATGAAATCCCGATGTTTAGGCGGAAGTATTTGTTTCGACAAAATAACAACAGATGGCAGCACTACAGGAACATATAAAAACGTCCCTCCACCCGATAAATGAATCGTCAGTTGGTTTTTCCCTCAAAATTTCTCCTTTCAGCATATCCCCCCCCCCATTTTAAAAATCTGTAGTTCTGCTCTCTTTCTTTAATTGTTCTAAGCATAATTTATCTTTATTTAACAAATAATTCTTTATTACTCCTGCCCTACTCATTTCAATATCACATTTTTGAAAATTATGTCCCCGTGCAGGAAATACTGATAAGAGACATGTATTTAATGCAGTTTAGTTGTAAGCAATAAAAAATGGCGGGGACTCCTCGTTTAGATATGAAATTATTTTTATGTGTATCTGCCGTGATGTTTGTCTACCTTAAAGTATCTGTTTAAAGCTATAATGGTCTGTAATTAATTACGCGTCCTGCTATTTTTTGTCGTAATAATTTTGTCTTTACACATTTTATGTTAACACTCGTTGTTAACAGACTAGCCGTCAATGGCCGCTTCGCGACCAAAAAGTGCAGCCTACGGGCTACCTGCCTTCGGCGACCGCCTGGTCCGCTTCGAATAATAAAATGTGCAACCTACAGGCCGCTTTCCTTCAGCGACCAGTTGAATGAAAGCTCCGTAATCGTATATTTTTTTTTAAATTCAATATGCTGCTCACGCGCGGGACGTGTGCAACGACCGCACCTGATACATATTCCCTTCTACATGTCACATGAATCATACTGAAAAGTAGCGATTCATTACCCCTAGTGGTCGATCGGCGATTACCCTTTACACAAAGGGGGTGGAATTTTGTGGTTATTGTGACCCCTGTCCCTTTATTCCACGCTGGAGTTTTCTACTGTCACAATAATTTTGATCGTTGTCGGGTATACGATGATCAGGGAACTTTGTTTCATAATTTCTGTAGCCACCCTGTAAAACCTTGTAAACCTTTTCTGTTCGGATTATTAACCGCAGTAGGAAAACAACGTGTTTGGCATACATGAATTGTTAGGTGAATTCTTTTGCTATCCCTTATCTCCCCTTAAAGTTTGTATTACTATTTATGGGACACCCTTTATTGTGTGATTTATTCTAAATGTTTCTCCTTAAATTAATTTACATTATTTTTAATTTAGATACCAAGGAAATTCAGTGCCACTGGCTGTACTTCTAATTGTAACAAATATTCGTCAGATAACCACGTCTTACAAAAGATTAAAAAATAAATACTGTAGCAATACTTTAATTTTGTATTGGTCACACAATTGTAAATATCAAATATTTCAATTTCTATTTCAGCACCTCGTCACATATTCTGTTTATTTATTAATTAGACAAGATTTAATAAAAGTAAATTTAATAACTATTAGTTAATTTTATTTAAATAATGATAATGGTTGTAACTTCTTTGAAAATGTGAAAATTAAGCATTCAGTATAAAGAAATGCATAAAAATGAAATGTCTATAAATAAACTTTCTCATTTGTGTATTTGTTTATTTTAATGTATATTAAAAGTTAACTTGAAGCTAAAATAAGCAATCGTGAATCATGCGAGTAAGCACTATTTTGTTTGTCCTCCAAATTACAAGAGCCTGTTTGCCGGCAGGGCAACCGGAGCACTTGCCCTGGGCCCACCAATTTCAAGAGCCCTAAAATTTCGTACTTTTCAACAAATTTTTATAAAAAATTAAATTCTCAAAAAAAAACTTTGTGAAAACAATTTAATTGCCATTTTTAAAAACTGTTCAAGAGAGTTAGCGGCTAATTCTCTGGCATTTTACTCCACTCAGAATTTTCTAAAACCCATCAGCATTTGATCATTATTCGTGAGACCAATGTCTGAGTCTCTCTTTGTAATATTTATTATAAAAAAATATCTCATTGTTTTTAAAATGCGTACGATGAGTTTTGCAATCCATTTCATTTATATTTTAAAGAAGTTTATTTATGTAGTTAGTATGTGTATTGTTACGAATTTTCGGGACAACCCGCTGTTCTGGGGTTTAAAATACTTTAAAATTCGTATTCTATGCGTCAAATAGTTAAATTTTACTTTTTGTTGCATCAAAATCGGTTAACTAGAACGCGAGATACGGAGTTTAATGTTTCTCTATTGGATTCTATAGCATTTTCTAGAAATCTCGCGAAACATCAGTTGTTGGCCTTCGCTAACTCACTTTTGGGGACTTATTTTTGGCGCCAAATTTGGCGATACTTCACCAAAAGTGGCCGAGCTTGGTGACATTTTTGTCATTTGGCGCGATTTTCCCATTGGGTCTTGTAAAGCTAGTTTTCCTGCATAAACATCACCTAATAGCTACTTCATTTCTCTTCTATGCCGTAATCAAAAGTCCCGCTCTATGTGGAATCTTCGGGAAACAAATTCTTCTGGAAGCTTCTTGTAGCTTCTGCGTCACCTATAAATACAGGCATAACAGATCCCCTAGTTCTGTGTGTTATTGAGCTTCCGATGAGTACATTGCTTTGCTCTGTGAATGGATCTACAGTTTGCTTGCTTGAAGCCTTGTTTTAACCCATTTATGCCTAGTGTCCCTTTTTTGGGACGGCATTTTCGCTATTAGTCGAAAACGTTATTTATTTTTCCTACCCTTTATCCATGAGTATTGAACCTCAACTCTACAAAATATTTTAACATGACCAAGTAGGATGTTGATATTTTGATTTTTATGCATAATGATTTTAAAAGAAAGCATCCCTTGTTCAAGAAGTTGACATCAGAAATTTATCTATTATTTCTGTTATCAGTAAAAATCGAAGAAAGTCACAAAAATATCCAGGCACAAATGGGTTAAAGTGCTGTGTGTAAATTCTTTATTGCTGAGTCTTGATGGACTGCTTACGATTTCCCTCGTATACTTCCACTGAATTTTTGCCTGTGGATGTGTGTTACTTTGTGTGAGACACACAGCATCTGTGAAAGCTTCTGTGCTAAGCGGACTGTTAAAAGCACATTACTGTCTGATTGTGCTTGTGAATTTTGTACAGCTGATTTTTCGACGAAGTTCTAGAAGCAATAAGTTTGTGGACTCTTTACTAGAACTTTCTACACCAACTGGACTTTAGAGCGACGAATACAGGAATTAGCAGAGTATTCTACAGCAGTATAAATATTTATTTGGGAAAATAAATATTATTCTTGTATACATTACAAATTTCCTTTAATATTCTTTATTGCAATGTACTTACACATTTAGTATCTAAGTATTTAATATATTTTTGTAGCTATTTGGTACCAAAACAATTTTAATGCGCAATATGCAATTTCTCACAAGTGCAGAGGCCCAAAAATTTGTATTTGCCCTGGGACCAGTATCGTGATGTTCGGGCACTGCAAATTACATGCATCTATTTTCTTTATTGTCCACATGTATCATAGTACAGAAACTAATCATGAGTTGGTTCTAGAATTAATAACTCAATTATAACTTGAAACTACATTAAATAACGTTTCAAAGAATTGGAAAGCTTAAAAATGCCTGATGTATACGTGAAGACGCGAGCATCCGATTCCGAAGGCCTCTTTGGATGTGCGGGTCTCCCGAATTTCAGCTTACGAAGCCGAACTTGACTTTTATGCAGAGCCTTATTATCGCATGGGCAATCGGGACTTTGACCAGGGCCCCCAATTTCAAATGTTGTTCTGAAATAGCCTTTTTTTATACCAAAATTTTATGAAAAATGAAACCAATTTCATAGATGATGCCCCCAAAGTCATCAATGCACAGGACCCCTGTTGGTCATAATCGGGCCCTGCTTTTATGATCAGAAAGTTTTTACTTTTTGCTTAACCATCACCAGTTTCATTAAAGACAAATGAAACAGTAACTAACAACTTTTATTAAAACTTAACAAACAAAATAATACAATAAGGATTATCATGATATAAATTATAAAGCTTTAGGTGAAACAGCCGCCAGGGTTCTGTCGGACACTATGCAAATCCCTGATGCAATGCACTCAGTTTAAGGTTGACCAAACGTCCCCATTTTCCGGGGACCCCAATTTCAGGACGTTTTTCAAATTGTCCCCAAAATGTAAAAAAGGAATTGGGGACAATTTTTAATTATTGCATTGTTTTGTAATTAAATTACTGTTAATTATTTCATTAATTATATATGTCCCCAGTTTTCCCCAATTTTGTTTCAAAATCGGGGACATGTCCCCGATTCTATGTTCAAAAATCTGGTCACCTACTCAGCTATACGTTACCGATAAATCATGAAGCCAGTGGCGGCTCGTGACCTGTTTCAGTGGTGGGGCCCGAAAAAAAATTGTGCCCATTAAAATCGCGAAAGTATATATACAAATAGACCAACCTATCTCCACGTGCACAAAGCGTAAGTATTTCAAATTTCTCAAATGACAAATGATTATCAAAATTACTATACAACTTCTGCTATTTTTTACCTAACTATGTTAAATTGAAAAGTTTACTTTATTACTAAACAAAAAGCCACATTTAATTATTTAATATTTATGTTTATAGCTGCTTGTTCATAATTTTTAGATGATTTATTTATTTTACTATCAACATATAATAGAAAAGACATTTGTACATCGCTTTTTGTAAATCAAGAAAACAAAACAGAAAAATATCTGACTGCACTGCAAAAATACCATCACGCACATAAAAAATGATTTCCACCTAAGCGGAAAATTTCGCAAATAGCTACCGTTTACCGATATTTCCCCGTACAGTCGTGTACATCATAATGCGTGGGCCCGAAGATCTGGGCTCCGAAGACAGCGCCAAATAAGCCGTTTGGAAGCCAAGTTAATTCCGCGTCAATACGGCTTTTGGCTGAATGCCAAATATGTCAACCCGGTGAACGGAGAAATTACACCAAATTTAGGGCAAGCCAGCCCATGGCCTATGCATGGGTTAGATAGGGGAAAAATCGTATAACTATCGCTATTTTAAATGCTTTTTTTAATGGATAGTAATAAAGTGCGTGCATTTTTTTAATGAAGGTAAATTATTGAAAGTACTGTCTTACATAATAGGAAGATACTTTGATTTAGACGGTGGTTAGTCGGTGGGGCCAGGCCCCTCTGGCCCTTAATGACGAGCCGCCACTGCATGAAGCTGAAAAAAATTACTCCGCTGCGAGTGCCGCACGTCCAAGCATCTTATACTCTGCACAGTATTTGCATACTGTCTGCACAGCAGTACGAGTGAGGCGGTGCTCGACTCCTCAAAATATTCTTAAATACACGGGGCGCCCGTCGGCGAACTTGCCCCACATATTTTATTTTTCCAGGCATTTTCCCCCTCTATGCTGAAATTTCAAGTTATTTTAATATGTTTCCATCAAGCGTCCGCGGCTGGGATAGAACTCGGGACCTAAGGGTTGCGAGGCTAGCGTCTAACCGTTCCGCCAATCTGCCTCGCGCTGGCAGGACTAAAGTTTGAAGTGACTGTCATGGTTGTCACGCCGTTTTCTGGCGAGATCGATCAGTGCCCGATGCCGATTTCTTTCTTTTATTTTTCCATGGGATGAATCAAAATTAAAATAATGTTATGTGTGATTTATAGACTCTACTAATAGGGAAATAAGCATAATATAAACTTAAAAGCAGCACACGTTTTAAAACTTTTAATATCGCTGCACTCATGTTGGGCAATACTGGCCAAAATCGAGACAAACGACTGATTTTGAAATCAATTTCTTAGTATAATTGTATTTTATTTTAAAGAATTTCCATATTTGGAAATATAGAATCTTTTTTTTTTAATTCTATGGTCAAGTACATTTATGGCTGATGATAAATTATTTGTTATTTTCATGTGGCTTTTCAAGTCAAGCAGTAATCAAGTTGTATTCAAGCTTGACAGTTCAAATGACTTCTCCAAGCTTGCTGCAAGCTTAAAATGAATTGAACGGTCAAGCTTGTATTAATAGGTCAAATTCAAAGAAATGTCAAGCTTGATTTAAGCTTATGTTCTGTCTGGGATACTCTGCTTCAGACGTGCAGCCAAGAAAATTTTTCGGGGATATGAACTTGTATGTGTATAAATAGATGGAATTTCTTCACAGCCTTAATCTTGTGATCACTAATCCAAAAATTTCGGGGGAGGCGGATATATCCCGATATCCGCACCCCTGGCTACGGCCCTGCTCTGCTTTTACCCGGGATTTTCCCATTTTCACATGTAAATGGGCCTAGTGATGCCAAAATTTCACTCCATTTATGCCACTACCATGATTGCCTTCAATGTTTTTTTTCCAATGACCGGCCGCTGCCTTGGAAGGCTTTGGCGACAACGGGCCGGAATTATTGGCCACTTTATTAAGGGGGCAGCTAGTAGGTGGACCAATGTCGCCCCCTATGAAGGGACGGACAAATGACAACCACGCCCAGTCGGGGATCGAACCCCTACCCTCGGGAGTTGAACCCGAAACCGTAGTACGATGCTTTACCAACCATACAATCCGGTCGGCGTTGCCAGCAATGTAAATAGAACATTAATCGCATTATTTTAGAAAGATAAATGAATTTAGAAAAAACAATTATATACGAGTGCTTTTCAAAATACTGATTGTTCTAAAATAATCGAAAATATCATTATGACTTAAGTTACTGCCATTCTGCGCATGCGCATGCCACTAGTATGGGTACCGTTTAGCGGCAACAAGTTTTCTCCCGTTATGATCAATGTAGAGATTACTATATCTTTGCAGTTTAGGGTCGCTTGCTCTCTCCATCTAATTAACCGCTATGATACTTTACAATTTATTAATAGTGTACATCATATATGGGCAACTTCCGGATGTGGCCTGCCCCGGCTTTTCATTCGGCCAGCACAGCATATCGAAACCCCATATAAACCATTCAAAATCCAAAATAAATCCCAACTTTACGGCCCGCGATTTCGGTAACATCCGCAACTTTTGCAAAGGTTGCCCATACCTGGTGTACACCCTCAAAAAAAAAGTATTCGAGCAAGAGAGAAATTTCCTATTTTAGATTTGCGAATATTAAATGAGTTTTTGAAAAACGCACAACTTGACAGAAATATGGAAATTCATATTTATGCATAGCCTAATTCATATTCTATGGTAAATAATTTTTAATATACGAAACCAACGTAGGAAATTTCTCTCTTGCTCGAATACTATTGGAGGGTTTACATGCTGTGCTCATTTTTGGTTTGGGAAACTTCTTTTTGGCTGTGAATAAAGGTGGATTCACACCTGCCGCGCCGCACCGCAACCATGCCGTACTGTTTCGCCGTTTTGGACCGTTGGCTGTCCGCGCGGCGAACTTGTGGCTCTTTCGTTTCTTTTGTTGTGCTTTTAAAAGATTGTTTTATAATGGATAATCGATTAATGTTAAGGAGAAATCAACTTATTTTAACATATTTATCTTTAAAACAATTGAACATCAGCCATCTTTCTGTCAGAAGCAGAGCGATATTCGAAGAGCGCGAATTTACGGAGCGTATCGCACGCTCGTCCCTAGAAAAGCTCTTCTGTAATTGGCTGTAGCTTTGCGGTCGCTGCGGAATATCTGTTTTTGCCAGATATTGCGCAAACCCTCGGCGCTCGCCGCGCGGGGGCCGTGTTGCTCCGCCACGTGACGTCATTGCGGCGTCTTAGCAGTGCGGTACGGCCAGTATGAATCCGGCTTAAGCATGCATTACATTGCTATTGTAGGGGTTTTAATCTGTATAATATACGAAATCACCCGTTAATTAACTCTACCGCAACCGAGAAAGATAGCACAGCAGGTCATCTCACGTTAATAATCGAGTTGTTGTTTACATTTTAGATCAAAATATAGTAAATTGTTTTTGGTAGCAAAACAGGAATTTTTAATTATTTGCTAAAAAACGGATGTTTAAATTTGATAGAACGAAACCTAAGATAGGATATAAATCATTTATTCATAATACTGAAGTCTTGAATCACAGTATGTGAAATATTTTTAAGATTTATTTCGATTTCATTTTTTGGGTCTATCGCAGAACACGGTACGACCGCCAAATGAAAGAAGGGTGATAAGGCGTCAGTATGATTACTAAGTAAATAAATCTTCGGAACAGTTTGTATCCTTTTTGGCGCTGTTTTGGCTTAGCGACAAATTAATGTTGCTATTTATTGTAGTATACCAGATTTCGTCCTTTTTTTTAGAAAGTTATGTTTAACTTTTAGTATATACTTGTAGATTTTGATTCACTAGCCTGGGAGGGGAGCTCTGGCCCCCTCAAATATTCGTTTTTTGATTTACAGCAAATACGATTATACTAAACAAATTCCTATCGAAATGGTACTTACGCATTATCTCAGCGGTCCGCCAAGGCAAGCGATTTTTTTCCAAGATAAATGGCGGACACATTAAATTATTGATGGTTCGGAATATGATTAGCAATAGTTTGCCAGCACATTTGGCGAGAATGACCACCGGGATATTACGTAAGAACCTATATTCCTCTTAAAAAATATAATAAATTGCCACATTACTTTGTGCCAAGCCGGACAACTGTAAAGAAGGGATTTTACCGAAACTGTTCCGAGACTTTTCATTCTCTAGCAAATTACGCATGCACATAATCGATAGTAATTTACCAGTATGGTTGCCATTAAAACAGCTCTCTTAGACACAATCCTTGGCAGTTTGGAGTATTTACCACCTCGAAATTTCATTCATTGTATTCAGCTGTACCAGCTATTATAATAGTAGTTTTGAAACAGCTTAGATATTTGCCACTAATGGTAACTTTGGTCTGTGTTCCGTATCCGGTGCCCCTTGGTTCTGGCGACATCGTGAGCGATGTTCAACGTTAGTAAAGTACCCTGCCGATGGTTGTTTGACTGGCAACCATAAAGAAATGTGTAGAGCTTGGCGACGTTTTTTTGGAGGAATGATAATGCGTCAAATATTGTAAATTGGATAATTTAGAACTATTGAAAGATGCGAAATTTCTTGCACTTTCGGGCATGCGTAATAGTTGTTTTTTAATCTAGCTACTGTGTGACGTAAGCAGATGAATGTAACGAATTCGCTTGCTCAATTTGACGTCACTAAGCTGTTAATTTGCGTTTTGTGCATGCGTTATTGTTATTTTTCGTTCTTTCCTGTTCTTTCGTCTACTATTCTAATTTGCTTCAACTCGTACTAATGTTTTTTTTGGGGTATCGCAGAGGGGCCCGCGTTAGCATATTTTCGATGGGGCCCTTTGGAGGCGGTGGCCGGACCCACTGTTGTTTTTTTGGGGTCTCGCAGAGGGGCCCGCGTTAGCATATTATCGAGGGGGCCCCCTTGAGGCGTAGGCCGGACCCACTGATGTTTTTTTGCGATCTCGCAGAGGGGCCCGCGTTAGCATATTTTCGAAGGGGCCCCCTTGAGGCGTTGGCCGGACCCACTGATGTTTTTTTTTGGATCTCGCAGAGGGGCCCCCGTTAGCATATTTTCGAAGGGGCCCCCTTGAGGCGTTGGCCGGACCCACTGATGTTTTTTTTTGGATCTCGCAGAGGGGCCCGCGTTAGCATATTTTCGAAGGGGCCCCCTTGAGGCGTTGGCCGGACCCACTGATGTTTTTTTTGGGTCTCGCAGAGGGGCCCGCCCGGACCCACTGATGATTTTTTTCGATCTCGCAGAGGGGCCCGCGTTAGCATATTTTCGAAGGGACCCCCTTGAGGCGTTGGCCGGACCCACTGATGTTTTTTTTGGGTCTCGCAGAGGGGCCCGCCCGGACCCACAGATGATTTTTTTGGATCTCGCAGAGGGGCCCGCCCGGACCCACTGATGTTTTTCTTGGGTCACGCAGAGGGGCCCGCGTTAGCATATTTTCGAGGGGGCCCCCTTGAGGCGGTGGCCGGACCCACTGTTGTTTTTTTTGGGTCTCGCAGAGGTGCCCGCATTAGCATATTATCGAGGGGGGCCCCCTTGAGGCGTAGGCCGGACCCACTGATGTTTTTTTGCGATCTCGCAGAGGGGACCGCCCGGACCCACTGATGTTTTTTTGGGTCTCGCAGAGGGGCCCGCCCGGACCCACTGATGTTTCTTTTGGATCTCGCAGAGGGGCCCGCGTTAGGATATTTTCGAAGGGGCCCCCTTGAGGCGTTGGCCGGACCCACTGATGTTTTTTTTTGGATCTCGCAGAGGGGCCCGCGTTAGGATATTTTAGAAGGGGCCCCCTTGAGGCGTTGGCCGGACCCACTGATGTTTTTTTTGGATCTCGCAGAGGGCCCGCGTTAGCATATTTTCGAAGGGGCCCCCTTGAGGCGTTGGCCGGACCCACTGATATTTTTTTTGGATCTCGCAGAGGGGCCCCCTTGAGGCGTTGGCCGGACCCACTGATGTTTTTTTTTGGGTCTCGCAGAGGGGCGCGCCCGGACCCACTGATGATTTTTTTCTATCTCGCAGAGGGGCCCGCGTTAGCATATTTTCGAAGGGACCCCCTTGAGGCGTTGGCCGGACCCACTGATATTTTTTTTCGATCTCGCAGAGGGGCCCGCGTTAGCATATTTTCGAAGGGGCCCCCTTGAGGCGTTGGCCGGACCCACTGATGTTTTTTGGGTCTCGCAGAGGGGCTCGCGTTAGCATATTTTCGAGGGGGCCCTTTGGAGGAGGTGGCCGGACCCACTGATGTTTTTTTGGGGGTGTCGCAGAGGGGCGCGCGCCCCCTCCAAGAAAAATGTTTTTACACTACATAAATGGAGCTTTTACCAATATTTAGCAGGCTTTACTCTAGATAAAATGAATATTCACAATTTGCGCACTCCTCCGAAAGAGTTTCTGGTTCCGCCCTTGGAGAACATATGTAAAGCTGACGTCATAAACTTGAAAATCGTCTGGATTTTTTATCACATGTTGGTCTGGAAAATCGTTTTTTTTTTTAAATCAGAATTTGACTGGCAATTCTGAAAATTAAACGCGGTGCATTTGAAGTATAGAATTTTCATTTAGTGTTAATTGCATGAAGATTGGTGTTCTTTGATTCTGAGTGGAATAAGTTTGTGTTGGATTTTCCTTGTGTTTTTGATTCCGTTTTACGGACCCTTTACCGTAAGTTAGTGAGCGTCTCGGGGAATTTCGTCGTTATTTCGTCTTGGGGAATTTCATCGTTGTAATGGATGTTCCCGGTCCTTCCATTAAAAAATGAGGTGGGAAAGGTGAGGTAAGTGCTTGTTTAATCTACTTTTTCTAATGTTTTGTTGTGGATTTAACTGTTTTATATAGTGTCATTTACTTAGAATTTGTGTTTCTTAAATTTTAGTGGTATATACTAGTGTTTATTCGTCACAAGAAGGCGATAGCCGTTGGAGCTTGGCGGTCGCCAGGGTGCCTTGGCGCTATGGCTGAAGCTTGGCGCCAAGATCTGTAGCGCTCGCACTTGGCGATCGCCAAGCTCCAGCGGCTATCGCCGTGTTTACATGAGGGGTACCGTCTTGTATGATTTTACCGTAACTTTTAATTCTTTGGCGATTTACACATGCTTTTAATCGATAATCATTTCCCATTTAGTTTTCAAGACATCAATGACGCAATTTGGCATCTTGCGCAAAGTGTAACACCAAAAATTTTGTCAAATTGGCGGCTATACCGTGTTTTGCGATAGATTCCCCTTTCTATAAGCTTTTTTTCTGTTTTCTCTGTCTTGAGAGTCGTAGTGTAAGTTTGAGACAAGCTTTTCAGTTTTGAAAAAGCGGCCGTATGTCAAAAGTCACCAAGTTTGGCCATTTTTGCCGATCTATCGCGAAGTTTGGTGCAAAAAAGTAGGTTTCCAAAACTGAACCCAGTTTGTCGATATCTTCTATATTAGGTGAGAAATTATTAATCTCCCTCTTTTACAATGGAAATAATTTTTCGTTATGACGAAGTAATTTGGTCACAGCTTGCATATTTGCCACCGCAGCCAGCAACTTGAAATATTTCGCAATGCTCAATGCGCCAGTTTCTAACGCATTGTGTATAAGAATATAAGGTGAACTATTTTAATGACAACCTTAGTGAGAAATGATTATCAATCACGCGCATACATAAATCGCCAAAGAATCAGCTGAGAATGAAAAGTCGACATTGGTGGCAACTATTCAAAAAATTTCCTGTAAAATCAATAGTTTTTAAGATATTTAAGAATTTTGAAAATTTAGCCTTGTCTCTCAAACAATCCTCGCCCAGGACTCCGAGAAGTTTATGAACTACAACTTCGCAATCGAACAACAAATCTAAAATTGGTATTTACGTATTATCCCAGCGGTCCGCCAATATGTACACAAATACTTCAATAATACCAAAGTACTCTAAAATCTACTCATATAATATGCTAACGTATGCGGTACCAATATCTACGATATTTCCGCGCTGCGACTAGCAACAGCTAGATGTAAACATTAGTGCAATAACGTATGTGCAAAAATCCAAATTAACAGTTCAATGACGTCAGATGGAACAAGCATATGTCACGCAGTATCTAGGTTACTAAATAATAATAATAGATACACAAAAATGCAAGATCTTTCGGACTTTTCAACAGCTTTAAAATAGCGAATTTACGATACTTGGAGCATTAATCGCCCATCTAAAAAATGTCACAATACATTGGGTTAAACCGCATCTTAGCCATTTGATGTTTCAACATCGGCTTTTATGCTGACACCCAAAATGTGTAGCAACCCTAACCTCAATAAATTTAATGACAAATGGGACGTCGAAGCTGGCCGCCTTGGCGGCTAGTTATATAAGGAAGGCTTATAATTATAATAAAAAAACTTTTTAGTACATTTCTTGTTTTAACTGCTACTTCGCCTTTGGTATTGTCACACCAATTTTTTATCTCATCCCTCATATTTTTTCCCTCACTACTGACTAGGGATGCAACGGATATCAGGCAAACATACTGCATCCGGCCAATATGCCGGATAATTGGCAGTAGCCGGATATTAAAAATATCCGGCAGTACATCCGGCCAAAAATTATATACTGAGAAATAACATAAATAAACATAATAAATGAATAAATTCTAAAAACTGCAATAGTAAAAAATGAGAAAGAAACAAAGTTTTGTGAAAATAATTCGTTTTAAATACTTTTTAGAATATATTTTTATCGTGTATAGAAAACTGAAAAAAAAAGCACTTCTACCTTTATTAAGATTGGTAAATTTATGGTGCAAAAACGCTAACTGTTTTCCAATCTTTGTTAGAATTCAGTTACCTTATCCCCCCCATAAATTGACCCTGCTTATAAGAAAAGTCTACTTGCTATAGTACTGGTAGTTGGTGAAAAAATTTTCCCCCACCATCTAATTTTGATAAAGTAGGGAAATTTTTTATTTTGATTTTCGAACAGTTGAATGGAGGTGTTTTTCTTTCAATAATTAAGAGAGATTTAAAGAGAGACTTTGTGGCAACTCTTTATGACTCCAGATCAGAAAGTTATATCTTCGTAAATGATGACAGTTATTCTGAATGAATCGAGCTTTATTCAGCAGTAACAAATAACGAACACTAAACTACACTGGTATGCAAAACTTAAGCAACAATGTAAATTTTATTCAGATAGCCATGTCCTTCACTTGTCCTGTAAAATACAAATTCAGAAGTGGCAAGCAAGTAATGAGGACGAAAAAAGAATAGTGTGAGAAACTAGAAAAAATGAACAAGAAAAGACGAACTGGAGCTACTTGTTATTGTTCCGAAGCAAGGCTTTGGAAATACAAATGATCGGAGCACGCCTAGACGCTTTTCTTTTTTTTGATCAATAAACTGCCTTAAAAATCACTGCAATAGATCTTGATCTAATTGAAAGGTTGAAAGTAATATTGGAAACCATAGCAAGTGGACATCACATAGATGATAAAAAGTTTCAAACATATGCTGATGAAACAGCAAGACCATATGTGAACCATAACAGTTGGCATCCTATGCTCCAACATTGCATAAAGTTTTGATTCATGGGGCTACTGTCATTAGGCATAAAATAGTACCCATTGGCCAATTATCACAGGAAGCTTCTGAAGTTAGAAAGTAAACATTTTAAAGTATACCGCTCAAAATATTCCAGAAAGTTCAATAGAGAAATGTGCAGCAGATGTTTTGAACAGATTCTTTTAAGCACTGATCCTTATATGAGCTGCTCTAGACAGGGGCGTAGCCAGAGGGGGGGCTGAGGGGGCTGCTGCCCCCCCGAAATGGAACCCTTTACTTAGCTTACAATTGAACTTTAGCTTTAAATTTAATACCCAGCCCACCCCGAAATAAAATCCTGGCTACGCCACTGGCTCAAGACAAAGGCCAAAGAAAAGGGAAAGCATAATAGGGCTATCACACTGAGAAAAATCCGACCAACCTTCCTTGCAAATCAAGTTTCTGGCCGATTTTCTCCGCCGTTACCTTGACGACCGCGAACTCCAACTTTTTCCTTTCCGAAGGAAAAAATCCGAGTCGGACGAAATTTCGGCCAATCAGAGTACTTCTTCCTGCTACGTCATAAGCAATTTCGAGCAATGGCGACTATGTTCGAAGCTTGGCAGCTTGGCTCGATGTCAGAATCACGTGTAAATAAAATTATGGCCGCGTTCAAGTGTACTTTGGAACTAGAGATTGCTGCCGAAATTGTGCCGATCCGATGTAAATATACCAACGCACGATAAGTAAAATAAGAACCTGCACGCCAAATCAGCGATGCGATGACTATTTGGCGTCGGAGAGAGTTTGTTTACTTTTACAACCATTAAAGATAACCACGCCTTCAAGACCGTCGGAAAAGTTGGTCCAGCGCGAAGTTGCTCGGATTTTCCCTTTAGTGTGATAAGGCCATTATAGAAGTGAGACCCTACAACTTCTTCTTCCAGAGGGGATCGATGGTGGTCTCTGTCAAAAAAAGAAAAAGAAAAAAAAAAAAAACAAGAAGAAAGTGATGAAGAATTTGAAAAAGACGAATATCAGAGTTCAGAAGAACCGGATTGAAAAAGTCAATCTTCTGAAGTCATTAACAAACTAAGATCCCTATAGTAACTACATTTAGGTAAATATAAAATCTAAAAATTTGTATTATAAAAACTGATTTATAGATAAGTAGTATTATATTTATAAGTATTATTATAAGTAAAGTATTACATATATATTTTTATTGTGGTTAAGGCACAACTACACAAGGGCTATTTGCCTAATAGGAAGGATGCCTTGGGCGGAGGACTTTTAGAGGGGTTCCAACGCGTATTCACGTGACATCTGGAGAAAATGGTCCAAAACTCCAGACGGTTAGATCGACAGCCCCGTGATATTACATTACATTACATACACAAGTGGTATACAATAGTAGTACTTCGCAATAAGAGACATTCCTCAGACAAGACATTTGTTGGCAACCAACTTCAAGCCGTTTGGTGATATATCGCCAAATTTGCCGTCAGCACGCTTTTTTATATAATTTAAGAAATATATAATACTAAAACGTAAGTAAAAATTCAACAGCAATGATTTTAACGTTAAAACACATGAAAAATATTTTGGGCCCGGATTTTGATGCAAATACTTCACTGCGCACTGTTTAGAGTGGTGCAAGAAGCACAAAAACTGGACATCTCATAGTGGAGTCGTGTCCTCTTTATAGATGAGAGTCGTTTGAGTGCCGCAAGCAATTCTCAACGCCAGTTGATTTGGAGAGAGGTCGGGACATGGTTTATCACAGTAACAACACGGAAAGAGACCGTTACGGTGGTCCTGGAGTTCTCGTTTGGGAGGCATATTGAACGGGCGGACTGAGCTCCACGTTTTCGACAGAGATTCTGTAACTGGAGATAGCTATTGTCAGGAGGGGTCTTTCCCCATGTGTGTCTGTTCCAAGGTGCCATTGGAGCAGACTTCGTTTTTATGGATGGCAATGCACGGCCACACCATACTCCTGCTGTTCAGGAGCTACCGGAAAGTGAAGATATCATCCGAACGGATTAGCCAGCGTACTCCCTGATTTAAATCCCATAGAATGTGTGTGGGATGCTTTGGGGAGACGCCTTGCCGCACGATTAAATTCTCTGGGAAAGACCAGCAACTGAAACAGATTCTGATTGAGGAATGGGCACTCTTACCTCAAAAACGGTTGGATAATCTGGTGCTGAGTATGGAGAGACGGTGCGAAGTAGCCATTGCAGTAACAGCACGGCATATCCCATACTAAGGAACATCTGCTTGTTGTTCTTCCTCTTGTACAGACAATCATTTGTAACGATACTATGAGTTCAATAAAGCCATATTTTATTTGATTGCACATTCAATTTTGTCTCTCATTTCTGAATTTCATATCTCTCAAATGATTTCTCGTGGAGTTATGGCAAAAAGAACACCCGTTGCTTAATTTTGCACACCTGTATATAGCTAAACAAAACAATAAAACATATAGGTAACATAGGTACGTAGCTGGTGTAGTAGACAAAGGGCGAGCAATTCCCGAATCTATAGCATTAGACTGGAAGCAGGAAAGTGCAGATATTCCGGATTCACAGCAAGGACGATGAACCTACGGCATCAAACTGGAAGCACAGCCACACCAAATCCACGGCATGGACGCCTGTTTTGCTGGCACTACACTATACCCTAAAAAACTGAACTGCGTAAGCTCCAACATTCTGGGACATTTACAGCGGCTTGAAGTGCGTGCGCATTAATGTCCAAGCTTTGCATAATTTGAGCACTCTTGAATCTGCTGGTGTAAGGATAGAAGCAGCTTCGAATTCCGGTGCTGATTAGCAATCGTAGCTCAGGATCACAACATTTCAGAAGGTCCAGATACCCACGGAAGAGAGGCACCACATTTTGTGTAATAATCGTGCAAATTTTTTTGAAATCGGACAATGTCTTCAGGTGGTGTCGGTGCCTCTTTGAAACCGGGAATTTGGGCCACAAGACATTTTCTCCCGCAAACACAATTTTTGCGAATTTCCGAAATCGATATCAGCCAGTGCGTATTTAATTCGCTCTTTAGTTTTCCAAGCCATTTTAAGCACATCTGATCTCTTACACTGGGGTAGTACTACTTGTTTGGCAATTTCCCCACATATTGTTTGCGCGTGTACAAGAATACCATCTAAAACTTCCTATGAATTTTGATGATTTTCTGCATGTTTGTTCGGCTTAATTATGGAGGTGCTGGAACGATGCTGCATCTCGGGAATTTCCGCGTTTTTGTCTGCTTCAGCGATTTCAGTCCTTGTTTGTAAAATTTTTGATATCATTTGACTTATAGGGTCGTATGGGGAAATTATGGGTAAAAAAACAGCAGCATCTTAATATTTTATAAAGTATGAAAGATAAAATGATTTAATTTGGCATGAAGTAAGCTTAAATAATTTAGAAGTTATTCAAATAATCGCTTTACCTGAAATTGAATTATTATTATTTTATTTAAATTATTGATTGGGCAATCATAGGTTAAAATTGGGCAAATATGGGTCCGATATGGCAGAGATGCCAATTACTACGGACAGGGGCGTAGCCAGAAATTTTTCATGGGGGGGTTACGACTACTACAACTCATATATATGTATACGTGGGTGTGATAATGTAGTGAAGAATATACATTTTGTAAGGCAAAAAATTCCTCATGGGGGGTATGACTCCCCCATAACCCGCCCCCCCTTGGCTACGCCCCTGACTACGGATTTTCCGTAGTTTCTACGGAATTTTTTTTTTTTTCGAAAATTTGGTTTACTATGAACTAAGGTAAAAGGCTATAATTTTATGGAAATTTAAATATAACTTAATTTATTCTATAACTTTTTCAAGCTAAGGTCTTTTAATGATTTTTAAAAAAGCACCTAGAGTTATTGCACAACACCCAAAACCCAAAATAAATAATTATGGGATGCAATCGGCACCGAGTTTGTAATCAGCTCCGGCTGAAGAAAAAAAAAGTGTTGAGTCTGGACTTCTCTGGAGCCTCTCTTCTTTCCTCCCTCCTCCTTTCTTAGGGAATCTAAGAAAGGGGGAGGGACGCCTAAACCAGGTATGGGCAACCTTTGAAAAGCTGCGCGACAAACTTTAGGATGTTAGCGAAGTCGCGGGCCGTACAATTGGGATTTTGTATGGTTTACATAGGTTTTATTAGGGTGCTTGATGAAAAGCCGTGGCGGGCCGGAGGTTGCTCATATGTGTTTTAAACTTTTCTCTTCTGACGCGCTATTTGCGAAGGCTCGGTAATAGATTCCACATCGGTAAGTTTTTACTTATTTTTCATTAAGATCGATTTTTAATAGGGTATAATTAAACTTTATTTAATAGGTTAGAAAAAATACACTAAAATATTGCCTATGCGACTGACTTAGGACAAACATCAAAAACTACTGAAAATATTCAAAATTGTTTCTGAAAAATTTCATTAAGTGTTGGCATTTCTGGATATGGTGTAAATATAGGTCACTCCTTTTTTTTATAGTAATGCATATCAAAAGTAAATAATATTCTAAATTATCATTATTTAGCACACAAACATCGGCGGATCCAGAGGGGGCACAGGGGCATGTGCCCCCCCCCCTCAGATGAACTAAGTTTACCCTATAGGTGATTGACTTATTTTGTAAAATCGAGTGATTTTATGAGAAAATGCAACAATAAATGTTTTGTGCCCCCTCTAGAATTTTTTTCTGGATCCTCCACTGCACACAAACAGATTTTTTGTTTATCTAATGTGTTGTATTTAAGGAATTTTTTTTAAATAACTAGCAGCCAAGGCAGCCAGCTTCGCCGCCCCATACCTTACTGTTCTATGTACCCCTGCAGTTTGGGCCAAATTATCGGAGTCATTTCAACGACAAGCATGTTCCTTTGTTTTGACAGTATTTGTCATTAAATTTATTTAGGTTAGAGTTGCTAAAAATTGTGGGTGTCACGATAAAAGCTGGTGGTGGCCATGGGGGCAAAGTCAAGTACTAACATTGCAAGATGTATGAAAAGATATAATTGGTGACATTTCCATTCATAAAATTATTATAAAAGTACTGTATTGGATGATAACGTGTTGTACAAATTCCTACAGAAATGCTTCTTGATTGCAGCAGCTGCGGTGTTAATGTGCCAAAGTTAACAACCTGGTGTTTTATTTATTTGTAGTACGGTTGCATTATTTAATACGTAAACTTGGTTACAAAAATGTAAAACAGGAAATTTCTAAAATATGCTTCAATCCACTGCAAGGCGATTTTTTTTTTTTTTTTTTTTTTTTGAGAGGGGTGGGGGGAGAATGTTCGATAAACGCGATGTCAAAAGATCCGAAAGTTTTGCTTTTTTGCGTATCCATTGTTATTTTGTACTCTAGCTACAGCGTGACATACGTAATCAGTAACGAATATGCTTGCTTCACTTGACGTCATTGTACTGTTTGGGCGTGTTCGAGAATTTATCGGTTGTGCACCGGTGTTACCGGTGCACGACCAGAGCGTTCGAAAAGGCGGAGCTCTGGAAGTAACCGCGTTCGGAAACCTTTCTGTCATGTAGCGGTTGTCTGCTCAGCGTGACCAGAGCGCAACCAGAAAGACCCTGTTAGCGAGGTGGGTTATTCCGGTTATCAGCGTAGTGGTGCCAATGTTTATTTTTGTTTTCTTGGCTTGGAATCGGATGTGGTGAGGATGACCGAAACCGGTTGACAACCGTGACGTCACTTAACCGAAGAATGCCCGCAATCGGTAGCACCGGTGCATAACCGACCGGTGAATTCTCGAACGGGCCCTTAGTGAGGTTTATCAGTGTGACGTCATTTTTCAACCAACACGTGACCTTGCGGCTGTGTTGATGAGTAGCCCTGTAATCTGATTGGCTGAAGTGTATATTTTCCATCGACACGACTGAAATAGCCTCGTCTCAGTATAAGTTTTAATTTGTCCGCACTTTATAATGGGAATCTGTGGAAAGATATCTTTCTGTAGTCATGTGTAGGTTCCAGAAGGCCCGTTTACATGTGAAAATGGAAAATCCCGGGTTAAAGCGGAGTACAGGGAAAAACTCGCAATGCATCATGGGAAAGCGGGGTTAACTTTGCATTAACCCTCCTTTCGACCAGGAATCTTTCTACCCCGCATTTTCCCCCCTAAGTAGGGGAAGCGGGGTAGAAAGCAGTGTAAGTCCCGGGATTTACTCCGCATTTTTGCACATGTAAACGGGCCCAGAGAGTTATTGAAACATCCATAGGCAGCACAATACAGTGGCATAATTATTATTATTATTTTTTATTTTGCGCCACCGTCACGTAACTTTTATAGCCTCGAACCGAAGGAGGCAATATCCTCGATTTGGATTTTAGCGCGTGTTATCCTTATTACGCTAATGTTTACATCTAGTTGTTGCCGTTCCCATCTTAGAAATATCGTCGATTTTGGTACCGCATATACGTTAGTGTATTATATAAGTAGATAATATTATTTTGAAGGAAGAATTGAGGACAGATCGGCGTTGTGGCCCTAATTCTGAACAAAAATTGGGGACATTTCATAAATTCAATGTTCTCATCAAAAAAACTTCTATTTATTCAACTAGAGCATTATTAATATTCATAAAATAAAGGAAACATGATTGATTTATTATTATTGTTAAGAAATGTGTCTTAATTAAAATTTTGTCCATAACTATTGTTTTTTTTTTACATTTTGGGGACAAACTGAAAAAAATTCTGAAATTAGGGACTATGCCCGAAACGTTTGGTCTCCTTAATCTATACGTTTAGATTTTAAATTTTTAATTAAGGAGACATTTGGTATCCTTAATATTTTCTTATGTTCATGACTGTACATAAATATTTTATGGGAAGAAATTTTTTACCACTTTGAACTTAGCTCGAGCGTATCACCAAGACCAAATCCCCGTTAATTCCGCCGATATTGAAAAAACGGCAGTAACATCTCCATTCGGGTTATTTGAATTTGTTTTTACGCCATTCTCCGGATTGCACAATGCAGGGCAAACTTGCCAAAGATACGTACATCAGGTGTTGATTGGCCTCAACTTTTATGTTCTATACCGGGACGATATTCTCATAGCATGGGTTCGAAAATTCATCGGTTGTGCACCGGTGCACGACCAGAGCGTTTGAAAAGGCGGATCGCTGGAAGTAACCACGTTCGAAAACGTTTCGGTCATGTAGCGGTTGTCTGCTCAACGTGACCGGAGCGCAACCAGAATGACCGTGCTAGCGAGGTGGGTTATATCGGTTATTAGCGTAGTGTTGCCAATGCTTATTTTTGTTTTCTTGGCTTGGAATCGGATGTGGTGAGGATGACCGAAACCGGTTGACAACCGTGACGTCACTTAACCGAAGAATGCCCGCAACCGGTAATACCGCAGCATTCTCGAACAGGCCCTGCATAGTCCGATGAATATTCCCTTGTTACTGCGCTACATATGTGTTGGCGTTACGTGGCGCCCCCATGCAAACATAATAAAGGCGCCCCCTTCTATGCTCTAATCAAGTTTTTCTGCTTATTAGTTTGAAATAGCTCTCCAATGCAATGCTTACCTTGTTTACAGTGTCGAGCCGTCCTGGTTAGCTTTAGGATGCGCTGTCTATCTGTCGCATTAGAAGTCTATGGTTGCTATGACGTTTCAGTTGTTTCTCCTTGCAGTGCCGGCCCGAGGGGTGTGCGGGGCCATAGGCGAATCTGAATAGCCGGGCCTCCTTTCTATCATGTCTTATGTAAGTTACTACTAATACTGCTAGTATATATTAGTTTTATTTCAAGGCTTTTTTCTGGATATATCGCAACCATCTACCAATCTCGGTCTAATGTGATAGGGGAAAAAATGGCCCAGGAGCGGGGCCTTAGGCGGTCGCCTACATTCGCACCCCCCTTGGGCCGGCCCTGCTCCTTGTATCCAAAGAATTTATTTTTCTACATTTTTCCTTTTTTTAAGTCTGACATAAATAAAAAGTATTCAAACAATCATGGCCTGCTATGTATTTTTTTACCCAGGGCACTTTCCAAATTTTATACGCTTATGCATTTATTTTAAACTTCATTTCGGGCTCTGTTTGCATGTAGTGGCCGGGGCACGGGCCCCATGTGCCCTTGCGATAATCAGACGTGCACACTCGGTGTTTCTTGGAGAGGTCCGACCTCCTCCTAGAAACATCGAGTGTGCACGCCCATAAAGCTGCCCATAAGCTGTAGCAAGAACCACCTGAAAAAAATTGCTGACTTTCTATTAATCGTAACCCCCTTTTACTGTGTTTTTATTTATTTATATTAATTGCTTAAAAATAAGAATTTGATATTCTTGTAATATATTTAATGTCGAAAATTACATGATGATTTAACGAAGCAAAATTGGTAACTCTTTTGCTAAAGGTTCAGACCCTTTGGATCCTTCCCTTGTGTACGCCACTGGCGATAATCAGAACCTGCGAACAATATTAGGCAGGCCATATTTTGGACCTGTTCTTGAAAGAAATTTATGACAATTAGCTTTAATAGCGTAGAGTTTATCATTGGCTGCCGAGCGCACCCCTTTTAAACACGCCGGTTTTTATATTAATTTAATTGTAACGTTAATTAGCGTTAAAGCTCCAGATTCTTGTAGTATTGTGTATTTGTTAATTAAAGCGTATATTACTTATTACATAAGTATTATTTTCTAAAACCATATTGGGTACCTGTGACGCGCAGGCAGCTTTGAACCAAACAAGTGGGGCTCCAAAGAAATCTGAGTGCGTGCATAGGGTGAGGGGGAGGCAACAGCGTATTTTTTTTATACATAAAATTGACCTTCTCTAGTTATTGATTAAATGTTCTTCAGAGGCAAACTCTTGCTAGCTCGTACTCCTTTTCTTCTCTGGATTTGTGTATCACTCTCGTGGATCGTTACTTTTGAACTTTGAAAGGTAGGAGTGGGCAAGGCCCTTTACTTTTGGAAGTGAAGGGTCGGCTGCCCACCTTTACTACTTTGCTCATGCGCTCATGGTTCTTTCTCGTCAGCTTGTGGCGCTAGCTCTAGCAGGCGGAGGTGAAAAATCCTTTCCTGTGATTGGAGGAAATTGAAGGTGTGTCTCTCTGCTTCATCTCTCTCTCCATGTCTCTCTCTAAATCTAAGCTCTCGTGAAGCTTGTTTTCTGTCTGCTTCGATTGGATGTTTTTCTCAGCTGCCGATTGCTTGCTGCTAGGAAGTTAATAAAAATACAATATTTCATGTTTTAATATATTTATTTATTATTTGACATGAGATACAAGAACACTTTGTGCCAAAGATACAGACAGATACGTCTGTCACCGCAGAGCGTCTATTTTAAAGTTTAGATTTTAATGAAAATTGATTTTTAAACTGAAACAAGTACAAAATGTATGTTGACTGGAGTATTGTGAATTCTCATCCTTTAATGCGACGACAATCTCTTGTCGATCCAGGTAAATATTACGTTTTCGTGTTAGAATTTAAATTGTATGCGATATTACGTAAATAGTTCTGCGATGTTAACAAACACTGCAAATTCCACATATATCAGCAGAGTACTGCCGGTTTTTGCATCTTATTTGAAATCAAAACTTCAATTATTGCGAAATATTTGAGATTTTTTTTCTAAACGTTTTTAAATTTTATGTATGGTTTAAATATAACAATATTTTTTTATATGATTATTACTCGCAGTTGCAGGAAAAATATGTTTTAAGTACTTTTATTTTGAAAATCAATTGACTATTTCAGGTAATCGTGAATGATTTTGTCCCCTTCAAAATAAATAATTATCTGACTAAATGCTTTTAGGGATAAGAGATTAAGACATCTCTTTAAAAATTTTAGCACCCTCTAATTATTTGCATATCTGAGGAAGAGCCTTGCTCTCCCTGTTAAGCTTTTAAGTATCTTTTTTTAAAAAATTAATTATTATTATTGTAATGATTGTAAATCAAATTTCCAGGAGTGCTAATTCTTTCCCCCAATCTCAAAAAACATCCAGAAACTCCATTCATTGTTTCTAAATAATAATAGTAAAAATAAAAGATGGGGAGGGCGTAATGTTACCTAATGTTAATCTTAAATAAAAAATAAATAAATAAAATGTTTTGTGATAAATGTATAAGTTAACGAAGTGAAATGCAATAGAATATCTCGCAATGCCATTTTACTTCTTCTTAAAAGAAATTAATAACAGAATTTTCATTTGCTCTTAAAATTTGTCCCAATTTTTTTCCCTTAGTTATATATCTAAATTTGCATTTTTTAATTGATTTTTCTTCTCTTTCTTCCTTTTTTTATCTTTTGTTTATCAACATTCTTTAGTACTTCAATTTCTGAATAGGGAAAATTTTTCATTATTTCAATTTGTTACATGAAGACGTTTAAATCATGTGATGAAATATGCCTTACAAATTTAATAAATAATGGTTTCAAATTTTCATGCAAAATTAGAGTAGTTATTACTTTATCTTGTTGCTTAGGTTGTGCGGAAAATGTTCTCTAGACAGTGGTAGATTTAGGACAGGAAGCTTAAATGGTTATTTTCCATGGATAAAATTATTTATGAATGTATGGAATGGCAATGATTTTAATTATTTAAAATAACAGTTTGAATCAAAAGATTAGAAACATGGCCATCCCACTAATTGACTTAAAAGTGAATGATTATAGTAAAATAATTTCACTCCCTTCTTTCAAGAATGAAAAAATATATAAATTAAGGCTTGGCATTTCAATAAGATATGCAGTGCTTGCTTTAGATTCAAAAATCTGTGATTAAGTCTGACTCACCATCAATAAAAGTAAGAGTCAATTTTTGGAAAATGCAAGTCAATTTAGAAAGTTAAAAAATGATTTTTTTAAAAAATATAGCACACAAAAAAAAATGTTATTTTATTTATTTTTTCCTCATGTAGTTAACGATTTTACTCTTATATATTAAGGTCAAAGCTAGTAAGAGGAGATTCACATGTGTTTGTGTTTAGAAACATGCAAATCTTAAACTTGAATCCTGAAGATCGGTACTTCATTACCTTTGTGAAATGATGAGCATTAAAATGTGAAATAACAATTTCCATGAATTTTGCAAGTCAAACTTTGAATCGCAGTTTAAAAATATGAGTCAATTTCTTCAACAAATATCGAGAAACGCGAGTATGCACGAACAGTGAATATGTGTATTATGTATAAAGATAGATTAGTAAATATGTAGGTAAAGTAGAATAAAATGAGTATAAAAACAGGCATTTTAAAATTCATAGACTGTTAACTGTTACTAAAAATGTTAAATATTTATTTTATTGTATTTTATTTTTGTGTGTGTGTTTCTTTATGCAATGCATTCATCACCTTCATACCCGAAAAGATTTTATGTTATATTAATCAAAATGGGGAAAAAAAAAAAAAAAAAGTACTTTAGAGCTGTCTTTTCAAAAAAGGTGGGGTAAAATGGGTAATATTAAAAACCATGAAGATGGATGCGGAGGGGGTTGAGTGCAATTTATCAAATTTTATTTCCTGCTTAATATGATGTGTAAACTATTCAAAATTAAAAACGTAATGGTCAGGACTGTTAGACTTGGTCTTTAGACAAACATCAGGGATCAATGTAAACAAAATTTGGGTTCGTTTTGCAGCCCCTTCATTGGTATTTTATCCTATACTTAAATTTGTTTTTTAAATTCGTTTAACAAAATAAGTGATTTTTATAAAAATTAGTATCAGATTTCATAAAAATAGTTGTTGAGGTTCACAAAAATATAGAAAGTCAAAAAATAAATAATTTTCACAAAAATGGGACCCTGTAAAAAATTCCTGGATTGACTCCTGAGCTTTGTATACTGACATTACATTGTTCTAGGGTAAGGTGGGATGAAATGGGTAGGTATTTCTTTTTTTTTTTTTAAATCAAACATATAAAAAGTGTTTGTTTTTAAATTATTTTTCTTTTTTAGCCTATATGTTCAGACATTAGTTAGATGTGGCAATATTTATACTTATTATAAAATTTAAATACAGAAACATAGTATTTACTAAGATGTATTTTATACCCATTTTATCTTCCACACTAAAACATAAATAGAAAGAAAAATATTTTTAAAAAATCTTACTTTTTTCAGAAAGCAAGTTCTTTAAACCTTTTCTAAATTCAGATAATAACAAGACATTTTAAATTGTCAGGTATGTAGTACTGTCTTAAAAGTTTCGTGGAGATACAAGAATATGGATTCAGTTAGCAGATAAAGGCCAATTTGGGCTAAAAAAAAAGAAATATCATTTAAAAACAAATTATTGATGTTTTATGATAGAAGAAGAAATACCTACTCATTTTACTCCACCTTACATTGGCTGAAATACAATCAAGTAATCCAATCTATGGAGGTAAGGTTGCATAAGTAAAAATTGTAACACCTGTACTGGTAAAGTAAGTCCTTGTGCATAAGATAAAAAGATATTTTGTCTATTCAGTTGCATTTTTTTAATGCATCATCCTTTCTTAAACAGACGAGGAATTTACATGACAAAAGAGATTTTTGTTTAAGGGAAGCTTTTGCCTTATAAAAGGTATACCAATTCAGGTTTTCCTAACTGTAAAGAAAACTTGGCAAACAGGTTTTCCTAATTGTTAAGAGAAACCAGAGCAAACTTTTCTTTAGTTTCTGTCCTTTGCATAAATTTAGTTTCATTAGCTGACAGTTTTTTTCCTTAAAACTTTAATTGAGTAATTGAGGGACTTAAAGCTATAGAATTACCAAAGTTGCTTACATGACTGATAACTTCAGAATTTACTGTGGTTTTAAATTTGCTTTCTTATACGTATCTGTACTATCTGTAGGGTTGTAAGATACACTCTTGCAGTTTTCCTTTTTTTTTTTTTTTTCCTTTTGAATTTCCATAGTCATGTCTAGTGACTTATGTGAAGAAGGGTACTCAGTTCCTAGTTCCTAATGTTAACTGTTAGGAAATGCTAATGTAACTTCAACAAACAAAAGTCACAAAAATCTGTTTACTACATGCATTTTTGTTAGAAAAAGAAAAAAAGGAAAAGATTGACCTTTTAAAGATGAAAATAATAAGTATACATTTATTGTTTACTTTTTAACAATATGGTATTGTAGAAAGAAGTTGTTTAAGTGCAATTTTAACACATAAAAGATGGCACACAACTTTTTAAATTTCAGATTGATGGCAAAATTTTTATTTTGATTCAAAATATTAAATATATCAGGTAAAGAATGGAAAAGAAAAAAATGTATGAAGCTTTTTTAACTTTATAATATTCAATAATTTGCGTAGCCTTTTTCTGCATGCCTACCCTCTTAATAGTCCAGCATCTAGCACTTCTTTTTTTGACCTCAGTGGTAGCTTGTGTTGGGTCATTTGTGGTAATTGGTAACACTTTTTCATTTCCACTTTCAATGGGCATTTTTTACTCGAAAAGTGAAATTCTTTGAAAAATCAAAAATACTGCCTTGCAGTTTAGTTAATTGACATTACAAATAAATAAATAAATAAATAATTACACCCTCTTTGCTGTTACAGGTTGAGGGAAATAAAAGATATTTTTCAAACTTTCCTAAAAATTCTCAATAACTCCACATTTGTTGGGAGTAATTGGGAATGCTCCTTGTGTAATAGACATGCAGATTCTGCAGACTAGACACTAGAGTTTAACTCGAGAATACAATGTAATAGTTGGAAAAATAGACCTTTTTCATCTACCTTTTGTTTTTTATTAAATTTTCTTAAATAACTTTTGCAGAAAAAGGAAGACCAGTATGGCTAATCATAAAAATTAATAGAAATTTAAAAAAATTAGCTGACAATCAAATTTAAACCTTTTAAAAGAAAACAACATTTTATTATGTAATTTGACTTTGATGTCACTTTATTATGAATTAAAATTTTTTACAAAAATGTTACTTTTCAAGGCAAGACTGAAATAATACAGTATGGATACAAATTTCCTCTTAAATTAGGCCTATATAAAAAGATTTGTTTCTTCTTTTTTGGTCACAATAAGAAATCTGACACAATAGTAATACTGTGAAGCACAAAATAATACAAATCTATCCTTTAAGAAACAAAAACTTCATATCAACTAAACAACTGACAAGGCTGATTAAGCCTATAAATAGCTAAATATGTTTTAATTTTAGGTCTAAAGGAAAGACACAAATAATGTTAAGTTTGCTAGGCCTATTGGATATCTGTTTTCACAATGAAACAAAGCATATTACATTACCTAAAACCATACGTTCGCAATTGCAGCATTTTGTAAAAAAATGAATGGGTAATTGGGAACGTCTAAACATTTAAGACATGTTAACATTGCAAGGGCGGATTAAAGCCCCCCCATCCCCTGAGAAAAAAGAAATTAATGTAAAAGATCCTATTTTACTTCCATAAAATGGATGTATATGTCAATCTTCTAACTAACCCCCCCCCCCCCCCCAAACTTGCATTAATCCGCCACTGTAACGTTACATGTAGTTCCTGCTACTGAAAATTAACTTATTCCTGCTGTATAAAAATTGACTTATACCCGTCAAGCAGGGGCGTAGCCAGAAATTTTTCATGGGGGGGGTTACGACTACTGTAACTCACATATATGCATACATGTGTGTGATAAGGGAGTGAATAATATACATTTTGTATGGCAAAAGATTCCTCATGGGGGGGTTATGACCCCCCCCCTTTGGCTACGCCCCTGCCGTCAAGAGTTAAACTAATTTGAACCCGGACACTCTCAAAACTGAAAACGTAAAATAAATAAATAATACATCAGTTTTTTTTTTGTTTGTTTGCTTAAAAAACATTCCAGAACAAAAGTGTTACAGTCACGGTATGTACTTAACACAATCAAGGCTCTACATAAAACCTTACGGACAAGTCTGAATTGTTTGGTTATGCTATAAAAAAATCCGTTCCCAATTACCCCCAACTGACCCTAATATATGTTTTAAAAATAATATTTGAGGTGTTGCATTGAAATAACAAAAATATATGTTTTAAAAATAATGTTTGAGGTGTTGCATGCGGTTAAATATCATGAATATGCTTATTCAATTTCTGTTGAATTAAACCTTATAAGCGATACTATTTTAATTTTTCTCTATGGGATCCCTCTAATCGTGTGCAATGTCACCTGTGTCCACAAATTGTAGTAGCCTAAAAGAGAAAAATAATTTTGCTTTTGAAAGTTATTTTCTAAGTTGTAAAACTGTTAAGCTTGCCGATAACTTAACGTTATTTTCTGTCTGAGTTAAAAGTGGGTGAGTTTAGGGTTTATTTATTTTTTCTTAATTGAGTTCATACAATATTTCAGATTGAAATGGTCAGTAATTAAAAAAATTTAAAAAAAAATGATAATTATCTGCTATTTTTCAGTAGGTTAGATATTTTACTCTTTTCAATTATTTGATTTTAAATTAAAATGTGACAGTTTTTTTTTAAATAAGTAAGCGAATTTTTAAGTCGTTTAATGATGTTATGTCTAATAATGAAATGTTATTTTAAGAGTACATTCTCTATTTTTTTGTTGAACATATTAAATTTTTATAAATGTATTAATTGATTTTCTTTCTTTTTTTAAAACCAATTTCATGGCGTGTCTCTCTAATTTTGTTCAGAAAAATCGCATTTATTTTGAAGCTTTGTCTCAAAACCAAGATAATTTTTTTGCTTTCCTTATTGTTGAATATCTGCGTGCATTCGGATTCACGACGGGGGAAAAAAAAAAATGGTGTATCATCTTATATCTACCAAAGTTCGTTTGTGTTCCAAAATGTGCAAGAATATTTAAAATTTAAAATTATCACATATAACCAAACATCAAAGTTTCGCAACTATAATTTCAAGTTAAGGAAATTGTTTAATAAAATGCAAAGCTACACATTATTATTTTGTTGCATACATATTAAAATAGTTCGTCGGATTAAAATTTTATGGCACATTAGTAAAACATAAATCTGGTGTATCGATAAAATGTGAAAGAAACTGCGGTCTTTTAATTTGTTCTTTTATTTTTCCATTTCTAGAAAACAAACAGAAAAAAAAAAAAAAAAAACATGGTTGTTAAATGCATGCTGTTTACAAGTTGGTTTGCCAAGTCATTAACCCTAATCTTTCTAACTTTCTTTGACCGACTTTTACTTAATTATGCAATTCTGCAACCGAGACGGTTCTTCAACGCTAAGTGTTGCAAATCATTCTCCCTTGCCCTTTTCAATGAGCAAAATCTTTTTCTAGTTGAGCAGTTGTTAAACTAATTAGCGCACGCAGGGTTTTCTCGTTCCTGTAGAAACACACATTCTTCTTTGTGCTTCTAGATTAGGTTACGTAATTGAACCTGAAAGTTTATTCAGCTGTTCAGCGATTGCGTACATTACGAAAAAAAAAAAAAAAAAGTTTCTGGTTGCTGTCTGTCATTTCCGAACACTTGAAAAATCTTTGTTTTCAGTTTGTATAAGCTCTAACTGTAAAAATAGATTACCGCTCAATTTTTGAATGCTATTGATAAGTATTATGTTTCCTATTGCAAATGATGTACCCAGGGGCGGCCCTACCTAGGGTATTAAGGCGCCCTCCTTTTACGACGATCTAGCTTTTCTCATTTTTTGAGTTCGGAATGGCACCCCGATGCGATACTTACCGTGTCGGGCCGCTCCTGCGTGTACCTAACATTTATGGAACTTTCACCGAACCACACAAAATAATTCCAGCGGTCTATTGACAGGATTTGCTTCACTCCTTATCATCCAGGACAGGCCCTGATTATGACAGTATGGGGCCCCGGGATCTCACACACTTTGGGGACCCTCTCCAGAAAATAAGCGATAAATTAGCAATTTCTTTTTTTAATCGTAATCAATCGATTCCAGTTTATTGGACAACATCGGGATAGAATCAATATGGCCCTAATAACCGGCTGTTCCGATTACATAAAAATTCCTTCAAGATTTCAAGAATGGGCATTTTACAATGTCATTATATGACCGTTATTGTACAACACACGTGTCTGACAAACTTACATTACTGTTGTATATGAACTTTAATCACTGAAAACTAAATTTACAAATTTTCACAACAATGAACTCGATTCTCAGCATCTCTCTCTCTCTATTCTTAAAAAAAAAAAAAAAAAGTAACGGCCGCTGTCAAAAGCTTGTTCTGCTATCTCCTCCGAAACCGTGGGGATTTGAGTTTCGACGAAAGTGTCCACGTATTTGGAAAATTCAGAGGAAGCCGACTTAAATTTCGAAATTCCAATTATTTTAGAAAATATTAATAAAAAAACTGCAAAAGTAATCATAATGGTTGCCAGGTTTGGCAATTTTCGCCAGCATAAAATTATTCATGCCTTTGCAACACGACAATTTCAAGTATGTAGAATTGGCATGAAACTGAAAAAAATGAATTAAACCAATTTTACTCCAAATAAAAAAGTATGTGAAATAAATAAGTCAAAGTGTGTTACACAAATTTGACAATTTTCAAATAGTAAATTCCTTTAGATAACAGGAGTTCAGAATTACCGATTATTCGCTTTTCCAAAACATAATAACTAATGATAACTGATTTAAAAAGCGCTATTTTGGCATCGGGTACGATCTGGCAAAACTCTATCTCTCCAAGCAAGGTGAATCTAAACCGTGTGTTCCAAAATGTTAGCGTGCAGTATCTTGAAAATGAAAAATAATTAAAATGCTGATTATAGTAAAACCGGTTACATTCAGCTTGGGTATTTGCTACCCGTAGAAATATTTTATCGGCGTTGCGTTAATTATGCCATTATAGCAGTTATAGTACAGCATGGCGAGATGATATATTTCGTGGTGCTAAATATGCCAATCTGCAAAGGATTATATATATGGATAACGATTTTCCCGGTAACTTTACATGAGCTGTAATTATCGGTTATGTAAATCGCCAAGTAATGAAAAGTCGCCATTGGTGGTAAGCTATCCTAGCTGTTCCGTTGTTTTTATCAAAGAAATCATATGAAGTACTGTTTTCTTAGAACTAATTATTAACTGTATTCATTTACGTAAGTCGCCAAATTATGAAAAATCGCCACGGGTGGCTAATACGCAAGGTATTACATAGGTTTTACATAATTGAAAATAGTGTGAAGTTAAAATCTTTATGTTCCAAGGAACATGCAAGAACCAAGCAACGCGTAGCTCGGTAACATTGTATCTGATCCAGTCTTTGGGTTTTGTCTGTTGAAATTATGACTTTTTTTTTTTTACTAATAAGCTTTATTAGGGTGCCGAATGCCTCATGTGAAAAGCGATAGTACCGAATCTAGGAGCCTTGGCCCCTAGTAATAATAATAATAAATCCATAACCAGATATCGTATACCAGATAAATCATGAAGTCAGAATGCAGTCAAATGTCTTCAAATGATAGGTCAGTTTTTATAAATATGAAGCGTAAGAAAAAAACAACAGTATTTTAGTAAACAACGAGAAAACTTAATAATTTCTAAATTAATTTAAAATTCGACTTAAATCTCTATGAATAAATGTTTCCAGGAGAACTCAAACTGCTAGTAGAGAATTTTTTTATAAGCAATTTTCGGGGCCCCACAAATCTGGGGCCTCTGTAAAATGCTTGAATCCTCCATGCGATAATCGGGCCCTGGATCCAGAACGTCGATGAGATGGGTACGTCCTGACTTCAATGTTGACTACTACTAGACGTACAGTGCCTACGTCCTGTTTTATTCTGTCGTTCTTCATTTTCTGATAAAGTTTTCCTTTGTCTTAAGAGACATCTGGTTAAGTTAGACCTGAATTTTGAGTTGATAACAGGCACTTATTAATTTGAATCTAATTAAAACTAATTCACATATTCAACATTAAACGCTAGTGTATACGTACATACTTCAAAAAAGTGGTCTGGATGTCAAGGGTGTTAAAGCCAATACCAAAACAAACGAAATGAGTAGACTCCATTATTGAGGTTCATAAAAGCGTGTTCTTTAAAAATAGTGGACGTAGCATTTAACCCTTAATATACCAAGCCTATGACATCAACACTGCTTACCAAGCTGGTGTCTTCTGAGGACCCCATGTTTTTTGCTGGGACCCCAAGTGCATTATTATTTTTTTTACGATTTTTTGAAAAACTCATCATAAGTATAAAAATTTAATACTAATCTTTAACTGATTTGGGACACTTAAAAAATGAGGTTAAATTGGCTATAGTTATAGCAGAGGACCCCTTTGGTATGTTAAGGGTTAAAGCTCATTTACAGAGCGCACATTGAGCATTGCCATATACCTACTGGGTGCTTCATTCTTACTTTCGGAATATTGTTTTTAGTTATTCCAACTAGTGCGTTCCCAAATAAAATGTATTTTTAGATTGTAGAAGTTAATTACTTAATACAACGTGTCACCCCAACTTTCAAAGGAATTACTCAGTTGAGAACAAAAGAACCCATGACAGCTTCAGATGATGCAAAGTTTGGCCCAGATCCACCCCATTTGACTTCTTGTAACCTTTCAATATGAAAAACAAATCGCACTGCTTCACACGCATCTGTATTTGCGTGGTGCTTTCCTCCCCCGTCGGAATCTGAATTGCTTTGCTGTACCTGAACTTGAATTAGGTGAAAATTGTGTAACCGTTGTCTACAGATTTGTTTATTAAGCACTAAGCTCAGTATGGGGGGCGCTAATCATGCTCTTGTGTGAGAAAAATAGTTTTTTTTTTTTTTTTAAATACATATTCTTATAGAGCAAGAGCCAGCGACCGCCAGACCTTCGTCATAGTATAAAAGCTGAAACTTTCTCTGCGCATACCCTCCAACAGAGGTAAGAACAATCGGCCACTATAAAGTTTGGATGATCGTGGCCTTTGTCAGGTAACAGGTGGCAAAGGTGTATAAAATTGCCGAAAATTTCGTCATTTCATAAAGCTTAATTTTTTTATATGTTCTTCTTCGCAGTACTAGAAATCACTTTATCCCTTGCCAGACACTTTTCCATCGTGGCAAACCCCCGCCAGACAATCTCAAAGTCTTGAAAAACGTAATTCTATTACAAGCGCGCTGCAAGAAAGTTCGCGCGTAAGAAAGTTCGGAAGTAGCAGTATAAAATGTGCTGGGCACTTTCTGACAGCTTGACGTACTTCGTCGCGGGAGTTTACGAACACAACAGTTTTCCATGACTTTGAGGTTGTCTGGCGGGGGTTTGCCATGATGGAAAAGTGTCTGGCAAGGGATAAAGTGATTTCTAGTACTGCAAAGAAGAACATATAAAAAAACGAGAATTTTATATATTAGATATACCCAATTGGAGTTCAATCGAATGTACCGTTTAAACGCTAGCGCACTTTCATGAATTTTCCCCTATAAGCCATAATGTAAAAGAAATCTTTGTAGTAGCTCAGTAGAAAAACTATAAGTCCTATACACATCGAAATCAATGTCGGTCTTACGATGGTGGTTTATAACATATATACCCAATTTGAGCTCAATCGAATGCCCCGTTTAGGAGCTATCGTGTTCACTCACATACACACAAACAGACACACATACATACATACATACATACATCTCATAAAATAGCATAAATGAATTCAGAAGACCTCAAAACGTGTAAATAGATCAAAATCTCGAAGTCGAATTTTTTTATGATTACAATACTTTCCTACATGGTACATGTTCGGAAAGTAAAAAGGATGAAAATCTAAAACACTTTCAGGTTTTAAATGCGCACTATAGTGCTATATATTAAAATCGTATCATTATTTATACGTCGCCCCTATTTTTCTTACTTATTCCATTAAGTTTCAAAAGTGTATCATTATTCATGACTGTGCTGTATTTTTCTTTCTTGTTTCGTAAAACCCATCTTTGGAATCGAAATCTATCTTAAAATCGCCTACTAAAACTATTTTACAATCTTCGCCAAGTATATTACAACTATACTTCATCGTTTTATATATTGTTTCGAATGTGCATCATAATCCATGAGTGTACCGGTTTGCCTTTCTTGGGTTGATTCCTACTTCAACGCCTCGACTCTCGCCAAGGTGGCGATCATTAAACATATGCAGTTACCATGACGATTTTTTGCATTTATGTGGCAATCGTAATTTAGAATTAAAATGGCGATTTGGAACAACATGTAAGTAAAGTATGCCGTTATATTTTTATTTATTTTGGATTGCAAATTAATGTAGTTTTAATAATTAAGTGTCTTCAGATTCCTTAACTTGTGCGTTTATCGCTAGTTTGTTTACTTTAGTTTTCATCTAGTTCTGTTGGCGCGTTGAAACGGTACTTACGTATTATCCCGGCGGGCACTTCCGCCAAACTACTTTTTCGTAGATTTTAAATACGTTGCCAATCGTATTCCAAAACATCAACAATTTCATGTGCCCGGCATTTATCTTGGTGAAAAATTGCTTGTCTTGGCGGACCGCCGGGATAATACGTAAGTACCGTTGAAACTTGTGCATAACTCCCAGAGACCCATGACTGCAAAGCTCGCCAAAGTAGGGGAATTTTTTATGTTGCGAGAGTGGGGGGCGTTAAAATAGGAATCAACTCTTTCTTGTACCATAAAACACATCTTTGGAATCGAAAGCTATCTTAAAATCGCCTACTGAAACTGTTTTACAATCTTCGCAAGGCATATTATTCCTGTAGGCATATTCCAACTATACCGCAAAGACATTTTAAATACTGTTTGGAATGGACATCATAATCCATGAGTGTACCGTGTTTTCCTTTCTTATTCCACAGAGCATTTCTTCGGGATAGAAATCTATATTAAAATCACCCAATAAAACTGTTTTACAATATACGCCAGGTGTTTTCTAAGTATACTCCAAATATATCTTATAAATAAAAATGAAATTCTGTTTGTTTGTTTGTTTGTGGATTTGAGTTGTATACAAATCCACAAAAATGGACCTATCAGCCTGAAATTTTGCACAGATATGTAAAATATTATAGAATAAATCATAGTCCACTTTAAAACTTTGAAAGTCCACCCGTTCCCGGAATTTAAGAGATTTTTTATGTTCTCCATGCAAAAAGCTTTCCGTAATTGTAACCCCTGTAGTGAAAAAAGTGTGAAATAATGATCGTGGTTGCCATGTGTGGCGATTTTGCCGAATAAGATGTTTTAAATTCTCAAAGTAAAATTAAAAGAATAATAATGATTTCTTTTTACTTCCTTGTACGTAGTATAAGGAAGTAATGTGATCCCGAAAAATTTTGGGGGCCAAATTTCGACATAAAAACCGATTTTGACTACCTCTAAATTTAATTTAAAAATTTTTTTCGATGCATCTCATCGTAGGCTAGCATGCACGATCATATTAACGCGTCTGCAACTCATTTTGACCAGTGGCGAGTCTACTGTGGCCAGTTTTTCCATGCCGTCTGTACGTACGTACGTATGTATGTAACTCGCATATCTCAAAAACTATTGGTCGTAGAATGTTGAGATTTGATATTTAGGATTGTTCTATGATCTAGTTGTGCACCTCCCCTTTTGGTGGCAATCGAATGGATAGTTTATGTACAGGACCGCCCAAAAGATTCGAAATACATTACGCTCTATGGGCCGAAATTCATTAAACTCGCCTAACTCAAAAGCTATTAGGCGTAGAATGTCGAAACTTCATATTTTGGATAGTTGTAACATCTAGTTGTGCACCTCTCCTTTTGGTTCCATTCGACTGGATAGTTTATCTACAGGACTGCCCAAAACATTCGAAATACATTACGCTCAATGGGCCGAAACTCATTAAACTCGCATATCTCAAAAACTATTAGGCGTAGAATGTTGAAACTTTATATTTAGGATTGCTGTAACATCTAGTTGTGCACCTCCCCTTTCGATTCCATTCGACTGGATAGTTTATCGACAGAACCGCCCAAAAGATTCGAAATACATTACGCTCTATCAAAGCGTTTTTTAGAGGTATTGGGCTATTTCAAACGACTCAGAAGTGATGTATGCTGTAAAGAGTTGGAAAATGAATTTCTCCATTAAAAAAAGTGTCTTTATCATTTGTAGTTCTGCTACAGGAACACTCAAAAGATTTCCAATACATTACGGTCAATGGCAATTTTAGGGGCATTCATCCATTTCAAGCACAATACCGTCCTACCACATAAGTTAGGTAATGGTCCGACCACGGTCACGTGCCTCCCTCAAGAACTATGCCAAAAGTCGCCAAGCTTGGCGACTTTTGGTGTACGTGTGTGCATATTTAACTCTCAAATCTCAAAAGCTATTATGAAATTTCATATATAAGAATGTTGTAACATCTAGTTGTGCACCTCCCCTTTCGGTTCCATTCGACTGAATAGTTTATCTGCAGGACCGCCCAAAAGATTCGAAATACATTACGCTCTATGGGCCGAAATTCATCAAAGCGTTTTTTAGAGGTATTGGGCTATTTCAAACGACTCATAAGTGATATATGCTGTAAAGAGTTAGAAAATGAATTTCTCCATTAAAAAAAATCTGATGTGTCCAACACATGACTTCCTTGCACGTCCATTAGATCAAAAATATTTTCGACGCACTTCCTCTAAACTTATTTGTTTGAAAGAGATAAAATATCAATAATAGTAAGGTTTAGCGATTTCTAGACAAATATTTCGATATCGCCAAGCTGAGTTCAATTTGAAATATTTCCTTCTGACACTTTATTTGGCGATATTTCACCAAAAGCCGACAAACTTGAGATAGTCTGCGAGATTTTGGGGATAGCCAAAGTAGTCATTGACCACAGACTTTCAATGAATTGAATGCATCCATACACCTCAATGTATTTAAAGTCATTTGGCTCACCCTGTAAATAAATTCTCAGTCGATTGCTGTCAAAAAAGATATGGAAAACAGTTAGATATTACAATATTTCTAAATACAAAAGTTCAAAAATCTACGGGTTAAAGTTTTAGTGTTATACAAAATATGAAATAATTTTTGGCGCCAAATTTGGCGATATTTCGGCGAAACTCGTCAATGTCGACGAAATTTGGCGAGATTTTAAGCATGAACCAAACAATGACAGATTATCGCCAAATTTGGCGATATTTCGCCAAAACTCGCCAAGAACGATGACAAATGGCGATACTTTGGGCATGGACCAAATGACTGACTATCGCCAAATTTGGCGATATTTCGCCAAAACTCGCCAAGGTCGAGGACAGACGGCGAGTTTTTGGGCATGTACCAAACAATGACTGTCTACAGTTGTATTATATTGAAGATGTCCATAGACATTAAAGTACTAAAATTCTTTTCGGTGGTCCTGTATATAAACTCTCCAGTAGATTGGAACCAAAAATCGAGATAGACAACTAGATGTTACAACATTCTTATATATGAAATTTCATAATAGTTTTTGAGATTTGAGAGTTAAATATGCACACACGTACACCAAAAGTCGCCAAGCTTGGCGACTTTTGGCATAGTTCTTGAGGGAGGCACGTGACCGTGGTCGGACCATTACCTAACTTATGTGGTAGGACGGTATTGTGCTTGAAATGGATGAATGCCCCTAAAATTGCCATTGACCGTAATGTATTGGAAATCTTTTGAGTGTTCCTGTAGCAGAACTACAAATGATAAAGACACTTTTTTTAATGGAGAAATTCATTTTCCAACTCTTTACAGCATACATCACTTCTGAGTCGTTTGAAATAGCCCAATACCTCTAAAAAACGCTTTGATGAATTTCGGCCCATAGAGCGTAATGTATTTCGAATCTTTTGGGCGGTTCTGTAGATAAACTATCCAGTCGAATGGAATCGAAAGGGGAGGTGCACAACTAGATGTTACAGCAATCCTAAATATAAAGTTTCAACATTCTACGCCTAATAGTTTTTGAGATATGCGAGTTTAATGAGTTTCGGCCCATTGAGCGTAATGTATTTCGAATGTTTTGGGCAGTCCTGTAGATAAACTATCCAGTCGAATGGAACCAAAAGGAGAGGTGCACAACTAGATGTTACAACTATCCAAAATATGAAGTTTCGACATTCTACGCCTAATAGCTTTTGAGTTAGGCGAGTTTAATGAATTTCGGCCCATAGAGCGTAATGTATTTCGAATCTTTTGGGCGGTCCTGTACATAAACTATCCATTCGATTGCCACCAAAAGGGGAGGTGCACAACTAGATCATAGAACAATCCTAAATATCAAATCTCAACATTCTACGACCCATAGTTTTTGAGATATGCGAGTTACATACATACGTACGTACGTACGTACAGACGGCATGGAAAAACTGGCCACAGCAGACTCGCCGCTGGTCAAAATGAGTTGCAGACGCGTTAATATGATCGTGCGTGTTAGCCTACGATAGGATGCATCGAAAAAAATTTTAAAATTAAATTTAGAGGTAGTCAAAATCGGTTTTTTTGTCGAAATTTGGCCCCCAAAATTTTTCGGGATCACATTACTTCCTTATACTACGTACAAGGAAGTAAAAAGTGTCTTTATCATTTATATTTCTGCTACAGGAACACTCAAAAGATTTCCAATACATTACGGTCAATAGCAATTTTAGGGGCATTCATCCATTTCAAGCACAATACCGTCCTACCACATAAGTTAGGTAATGATCCGACCACGGTCACGTGCCTCCCTCAAGAACTATGCCAAAAGTCGCCAAGCTTGGCGACTTTTTTGTGTACGTGTGTGCATATTTAACTCTCAAATCTGAAAAACTATTATGAAATTCCATATATAAGATTGTTGTAACATCTAGTTGTGCATCTCGATTTTTGGTTCCAATCTACTGGAGAGTTTATTTACAGGACCACCGAAAAGAATTTCAGTACCTTAATGTCTATGGACATCTTCATTATAATACAACTGTAGACAGTCATTGTTTGGTACATGCCCAAAATCTCGCCGTCTGCCCTCGACCTTGGCGAGTTTTGGCGAAATATCGCCAAATTTGGCGATAGTCAGTCATTTGGTCCATGGCCAAAGTATCGCCATTTGTCATCGTTCTTGGCGAGTTTTGGTGAAATATCGCCAAATTTGGCGATAATCTGTCATTGTTTGGTTTATGCTTAAAATCTCGCCAAATGTCGTCGACATTGACGAGTTTCGCCGAAATATCGCCAAATTTGGCGCCAAAAATTATTTCCTATTTTGTATAACTCTAAAACTTTAACCCGTAGATTTTTTAACTTTGTATTTAGAACTATTGTAATATCTAACTGTTTTCAATATCTTTTTTGACAGCAATCGACTGAGAATTTATTTACATGGTGAGCCAAATGACTTTGAATACATTGAGGTGTATAGATGCATTCAATTCATTGAAAGTCTGTGGTCAATGACTACTTTGGCTATCCCCAAATTCTCGCTGACTATCTCAAGTTTGTCGGCTTTTCGTGAAATATCGCCAAATAAAGTGTCAGAAGGAAATCTTTCAAATTGAACTCAGCTTGGCGATATCGAAATATTTGGCTAGAAATCGCTAAACCTTACTATTATTGATATTTTCTCTTTCAAACAAATAAATTTAGAGGAAGTGCGTCGAAAATATTTTTGATCTAATGGACGTGCAAGGAAGTCATGTGTTGGACACATCAGATTTTTGTTAGTTTATATTTGTAAGATTATTAATTTTTACTTCCTTGTACGTAGTATAAGGAAGTAATGTGATCCCGAAAAATTTTGGGGGCCAAATTTCGACAAAAAATCCGATTTTGACTACCTCTAAATTTAATTTTAAGAATTTTTTCGATGCATCTCATCGTAGGCTAGCATGCACGATCATATTAACGCGTCTGCAACTCATTTTGACCAGCGGCGAGTTTATTGTGGTCAGTTTTTCCATGCCGTCTGTACGTACGTACGTACGTACGTACGTACGTATGTATGTAACTCGCATATCTCAAAAACTATGGGTCGTAGAATGTTGAGATTTGATATTTAGGATTGTTCTATGATCTAGTTGTGCACCTCCCCTTTTGGTCGCAATCGAATGAATAGTTTATATACAGGACTGCCCAAAACATTCGAAATACATTACGCTCAATGGGCCGAAACTCATTAAACTCGCATATCTCAAAAAACTATTAGGCGTAGAATGTTGAAACTTTAAATTTAGGATTGTTGTAACATCTAGTTATGCACCTCTCCTTTCGGTTCCATTCGACTGGATAGTTTATCTACAGAACCGCCTAAAAGATTCGAAATACATTACGCTCTATGGGCCGAAATTCATCAAAGCGTTTTTTAGAGGTATTGGGCTATTTCAAACGACTCAGAAGTGATATATGCTGTAAAGAGTTAGAAAATGAATTTCTCCATTAAAAAAAGTGTCTTTATCATTTACAGTTCTGCTACAGGAACACTTAAAAGATTTCCAATACATTACGGTCAATGGCAATTTTAGGAGATTCATCCATTTCAAGCACAATACCGTCCTACCACATAAGTTAGGTAGTGGTCCGACCACGGTCACGTGCCTCCCTCAAGAACTATGCCAAAAGTCGCCAAGCTTGGCGACTTTTGGTGTACGTGTGTGCATATTTAACTCTCAAATCTCAAAAACTATTATGAAATTCCATATATAAGATTGTTGTAACATCTAGTTGTGCATCTCGATTTTTGGTTAAAATCTACTGGAGAGTTTATTTACAGGACCACCGAAAAGAATTTCAGTACTTTAATGTCTATGGACATCTTCAATATAATACAATTGTAGATAGTCATTGTTTGGTACATGCCCAAAATCTCGCCGTCTGTCCTCGACCTTGGCGAGTTTTGCCGAAATGTCGCCAAATTTGGCGATAGTCAGTCATTTGGTCCATGCCCAAAGTATCGCCATTTGTCATCGTTCTTGGCGATTTTTGGCGAAATATCGCCAAATTTGGCGATAATCTGTCATTGTTGGTCCATGCTTAATATCTCGCCAAATGTCGTCGACATTGACGAGTTTCGCCGAAATATCGCCAAATTTGGCGCCAAAAATTATTTCGTATTTTGTATAACTCTAAAACTTTAACCCGTAGAATTTTGAACTTTTGTATTTAGAACTATATTATAATATCTAACGGTTTTCATTATCTTTTTTGACAGCAATCGACTGGGAATTTATTTACAGGGTGAGCCAAATGACTTTAAATACATTAAGGTGTATGGATGCATTCAATTCATTGAAAGTCTGTGGTCAATGACTACTTTGGCTATCCCCAAAATCTCGCAAACTATTTCAAGTTTGTCGGCTTTTGGTGAAATATCGCCAAATAAAGTGTCAGAAAGAAATCTTTCAAATTGAACTCAGCTTGGCGATATCGAAATGTTTGGCTAGAAATCGCTATATCTTATTGAAATATCTATTATTGATATTTTATATCTTTCAAACAAATAAGTTTAGAGGAAGTGCGTAAAAAACATTTTTGATTTAATAGACGTGCAAGGAAGTCATGTGTTGGACACATCAGATTTTTTATTATAATATCGTGTGCATGGGAAATCGGAGCAGGAATGAAATGTTTTATACGCAAAACAATAAGAATTGAAGATTTCCGAGGCTAATATGTAATTTTTTTAGTTTGGCGAAAAAATAAAATGGCTCAAAAGCTGATTTTGAGAAAGTGAGTTCTAGCGGTTTGCACAGCTTTCGGCTTTACGCAATTTATTGAGAGCTTAAGGAAATAGATTTTTGAAAACAAGTGCAAAGGTTTTATTAGAATACAGCGTTAAATTTTAATGATCCGTGAAGAAATAATGCAGTTATTAAGGGATTTCAAGCGATCTATCTTCAGAATTCTCGCCAATTGAGTACATTGATTTAAGTTGGGGGAATTCCGCCAAATTTCAGAAAATTGAAATCTTCTCATTTAGTACATCGGAGTAACGATTAATAAAACACGTTATAGTTGATAATTTAAAAAAATTCGCCTGTATTAAGGGATTCCCCTTTTCAAATAAATGTGTGCTTTACTTTTTGGCGGCTGAACCATTACCCATATTGATTGCTGCTAAGCCAATGCTTCGAATGATTTCCTGAAAAGACTCTTGCAAAATGGCGTATGTTGGCACTTTGGCGAGGCTTAGATTTGAAACTGGATTTTATTTGAGATTGGGATATATAATGACACTGGTTATAGATAAAAATGAATGTTGGTATGTGTGTATGAGGTTGAAAAACTCCAGCACCGTTGCACCATGAAATTTGGTTCACCTAAGTCTTTTATCATTGAGAAGCTTTTTATGCTATCCGTTTTCCTCTAACTTGCCACTAGGTGGCGCAGCAGAACGTCGAATTGTATTCCGTTTAGCCGTTTACTATGCGAATATCGTCCAACCGATTTCGATGAAATTTGGTACACGCGAATATTAGAACACGGAGAATATTTTTCCCTATCTATTTTGCTGTAACTTGCCGCTAAATGGCGCTGCAACGCATCAACTTCTATACCGTTCGACCGATCGGCATAAAATTTTTTATACTTACACATTTGAGCACGAAGAACATATTCTAACTGCGTTCCTTTTGATGTTACTCACCACTAGATGACACTGCAATGCATTATTATTTTAACTCGCTACTAGATGACGCTGCAGCAGGCCAAATTCTTGACCATTCAGACGGTCGCTATGAAAAATCAGTATACATAGCTATTTGAAGAATGAGAATATTTTGGCGTTATCCATTTTGCTATAACTAGGTGCGCTACTTGACGGCGCTGTAGCAAATCATTACTTTAATTAACCACTAGATCGCGCTGCAATGTATCACTTCTAGACTGTGCAACTGATCGCTATGAAAATAGGTATACATAGATATTTGAACACGGGGAAGAGTTTGGCGCTATCCATTTTCCTATATAATTTGCCACTAGATGTCGCGTCGTCAGGGCTGTCCAGCCGATCGTCCTGAAATTTCGTATTCATCGATATCTGAATGCGAAGAATATTTCCGCCGTATCCGTTTTGCTAAAACTCTCCACTAGATTGCGCTACGCCGCATGACCTTCTGCACCGTACAAACGATTGCCTTGAAATTCGGTATGCATGGTTATTGAACACAATATAAAGCGATATCCATTTTGCTATATCTCTTTATTACAATAAATAGTAATCCCCACAAATCGTAATATCAAAAAGTCCATTCATTCCCGTGCGAAGAACGGGTACTTCAGCTAGTTTATAATAAATTGTCACGTTTTGGCACCACATTTAGCGATCAATTATGAAAAAATTGCAATTGTTTTATGATCACTTGTATATCTGAAACCAAAACATTTGTACCAGATAGGTCAAGGTAGGGCCCGACTGATGGGAGGGTCTACCCATCTGCAGATAGTCAGACGCACTGGTCAATCCGCCCTCTCCAGGGCCAACCAATGCATAGATTTTCACACCCCCATAGGTTTGTTTTGCGTCTTATAGAAATCCTGAAATATTCTTAGCAAAATCTTAATCAGAATTGACTTATTATCTAAAGCTCCACACGAGTTTTCAAAGTGAGCAGTAAAGCTAGCATAACCACCCTTATTTTAACACTAGATGCAGTGATATTTCAAAACTTATCACGAAAATTCCGAAACGATCTCGCCACGCGAACATAATTTTGTAAACTGATGTCTTACAATTTTATTGTTCTTTTCCTTTTCTAGCCTGATATTGTTTGAAGTATTCTAAAAGGAACACAAAAAGTATTTGCTGATTAATTGTGATATATATATATACGTTTATCTTTTATATTCATTTTGAAGTACTGTAAATATTGATATACCTTGATTATTTTATCTTGTTGGTCTTTGAATTTTTATGCCCCTCTCGTATCATCATATTTATAACTTTTACGATTTTAAACAATCTAAGTTTTCTGGGAAATGGGGGGGGGGATTACGTATCAACTCAGGTTTTATGCATTTGTAATTAATTAAAATATTTTTATGTTGTAAAAAAATATTGATTAAGGGTAGTAAGGAGAAGACTATTATTGTATTTCATATTTTGTACGAGATTTATTGTTATATAAATAAAACTTTGTAAATTAACGCATTTAACAAAGTACTTATCTTTATCAGTACGATCGTTTCGACCGAAAAAAATCTTTTGTCTTCCTCAGTTGACAGCAAAGTCTCACAGAATAGTTGGGGTAGCAGTCCCCACTATTTGTGCCTTAAAAGATGTCTTAAAGTATGTTATGTGTCTTAAAAGATGATATAAATAAAACTTTGTAAATTAACACCAATTTTTTTTTTGTTTGTGTGTGTGTGTGTGTTTGTGTGTGTTCACTGTATTTATGAATGTATGAAAATTGTTTGCGAAACTAAGTGTTGCATCAGCTGAATTTTTGGTAACGGATTTGGTCCATTACATTTAATTAAAAATAATAATTTATTATAATTTAAGCATTGCCTTTTACAGATTACATAGTAAGTATAACCCGGTTTCGTGACATGTAAATGATATCAGTTTTTATATATAGATTTTCGAAACTTCTTTTAAAAGTTCCGAATTTTATCGGACAGTTCTGTACGTATTTATATAATTTTATTTTTTACAAAATTTTCTTTTGAATAATAGCTTTAAAAAAGTAAGCAAAATTAAAATTTTCGCATGACTGGTATTAAAAAATTAAGATGACGCGTATGTGCGTATGGCCGAATCTGCCCTTGGATGTAGCTGGAAACGAATTTTTTTTAGTTCTTCACATTATTCTCAATATTAGAAATAGGGAATAGTAAATCCTTCATTTAGACAGTTTTTATTGTCAATAGAAATGAACAATCATTCGCTTAGGTTTCATGCTACGTATTTTATGTGCATTGTTACTTTCGGATTGTCTTCGCAAATGCTAAATGTGTACATTTATTTGCTTTTTATAAGGGTAGTTGTGAAACAGTTTCTCAAAATTTGAATGCCTTATTTTCCACCGTGGCATTTATACCTGGGAATGTATGTTTATCGCCTTTTGTATGCAATTCCAAAGCTGTCAACAGGCGTTTCTTTATGTGTCTTACTTGAATTATCTGTCAGGAAGTTATATGTTAAAGTATAGGAATTAATTTTAAAAAAACCCTTCCCCCAGCAGTTTTTTATAAATAATTTGCCCTCCCACCCTTTTATTGACAGCTAGTTGTCAACATAATATGGTTATGGCCTAATTTAAACCACCATGTCACCAATTTGCAGATGCATAGTTTAATTTATTTAATGCAATTAATACAAATTTAAAACAGAGTACTAATAAATGTATGACCATTTCAAAATAGTATTAAAGAAATCATGAATTTCTCAACATTTCTTCTGAGAATGTATCTTTCCCTCAATTACTGCACTGCGATTGCACACTGCCATGGTGTGGTAGGTTAGCACTGGATAATCTGAGCTAGGTCACACACACCTGCGAAGTTTAATGAAGGCTTAGTTATTAATTATTTCAAAGTGAATTATTCGCTGTGAGAGGAACGATGAATATCGGAGTTGTACTATTTCTTAAAAGCTACAGAAGCTTTTTCGTATAATTTCAAATTAATGTTATATCATTTTAATTTATCGTGGATTCACTATGGAAAAAGCAAGAAAAAGGTGCAAATAAACGAAAGGTACGTTGAGGGGAAAATATAAAAGGTTTCAAAAGTACGAAAGATGATAAATGAATTATTGATAAAGGTAAGATAAAATATTCAAATTATAAATATTTCGGGAAAAAGAAAAAAAAAAATTATGGCTGAGGGAGATAGGACGTAAGAATTTACTTGTCTTTGCAGAGTCTGTTTAATCGCTTATCAAATCAAACGCAAGAAAGTTTAATACTTTTGAATGCATGTTACACAAATGTTAGGAAGAAAAAAAAAGTTTATTATTGTGTAAATTTTGGAGATGAGAATCGCAGCGCACAAAAAAATGTTTTAAACGTGAAATTGTTTGTCAAATCGTTAAAATAAATAAAAAATTCAGATTTCATTATGCTTAAGTAAAATTAAGAAATTATAGTATATATTTATAGTTGTTTTATTTTCCTATTGTTCTTTTTTTATCAGTGTGATAATCTCTGGTAATTACGTCTTTTTACAAATCTGTTTGTCTAGCAAATATTTATAAAAATATATCTTGGTAATTTTAATTAAATCATTTGGATGCGTAATAGTAAAGGGCAGTCTCATGAATTTTTTTATTTCTCTCTCCCTTCTTTTATATCAGAATAACGTAAAGCTGTAAATACAAATTATGTGGGCACATAAATTTTAAATCTTCTTTTTTTTTTTAGCTTTAATTGCTGCTATTAAGTGTTTTTACTTGCATTTTTGCGTGTGCTCAGAATGTGTCGCAGTTTACAAGCAGCTGTTTAAAATGTTCCGAAAATAGCTCATACCGTGGTTACTGGAAAAAACGCAAAAATAGATCCATACCCCTCAAGGGGGAAAAAAAAGTTTAAAATTACTTTTTATTTCTTATTTGTGTACGGATGATAAATGAGATAATAAATATAACGTTTCAACTTGCCTTTTGTTACGACCGTGTTTCACGCTTTCGTCATAATTGTGTGTCTTAAAACTTAAAAATTCTTAATTGACCATTTTCTTAGAAGCTGAAAACTGTTTCTAAAATGGAGGTTTTGTGATAGTTTACCGGTATGCACGGGCGCCGACTTCTAAAAATTATTGGGGGGGCTCGTATCTTTACGGAGGTGGACGGGGGGACACAAAATCCTTCTCTCCGTCAGTATAGTTAAGGGGTTCAGAAATTTTAGAATTGAGATTTCAAAATGTGCTTTTTTAACATAACACTTTCATGAAAATAAAAGGAATTCCATTTAATAAATTTTCAAAAATTTTTTGAACTCATTTTTTAAATTAAGTATTTGAACTCAAGATCTCGAATCAGTCTTCAGTACACATATGGAGAAAGCAAATCTCCCTTCTGAAAGAACAACTGAATTTTAATTAAGTTAATAACAGCAAAACAAGTAAAATCTTTTTCGAAATGTATTTAATGATAATTTCATAGGAAAGAAAATGCATGCAGTCAAATGTGGAAAACTGTTCTGCAAAACATTACTCCAGCTAATATTTCAAAATACCCTAGAAGTACAAACGAGACGAAATACTAAAATCTGGATTATTTTATTTACTTGCAAACATTCATCAGAGATAATTTTTAATAATATAAAATAGTATTTTTTATTTTACTACATGATGAAATACCCATAAATTGAATCGACTTTAATTAAATGTCGCACTACTTTAAGACAGAAAAACTGATCACATTTAAATTACATTTTTGACAACTTTTTACAGATTACATTTAAAATTATTTAAAAAAACATAAACAAAGAAGTAATAAATACCTCCTTTCCATGTATTAAAACAAATCAAACAAATATGCAAACCATCATACAAAGTTACAAGTCCTCTCTTCGACACATACATTTTAAACGGATTTCCGTGATTTGAATTGTAAAAACAAATAAATAAATAAAATATACTTTTAAATTCATTCTCATAGTATTTTCACAGCAGGAAAAAAATTAATTTTTCAATAATATCATCCTTGTTAACATTTAAAAATGATTTAACAAAGAAATCCAAGTGTGAGAGTATATCAAAATTCAGAGTCTACACTATTTTAGGTCTTCATAAACATTTGTACTAAATTTGTACTAAATTTAATACTGAAAAATTTCATTTTACATTAAACTAAGAATACTCGTATAATCTTTCAATAACATTAAAAATGAAAAGAAATGTTGAAATGTGGTGTTATGGCCAACTATCTGCGTGAGGGATCTAGGCCGGGGGGGGGGGTTTCGTGTGGAACTTGGCATAGAAAACTCGACATATAAAATCTGCATTGCACTTTAAATCACACTTCTTTTCGGAAAACCGTTCCAGATTACCTTAACAATTATGAAAACAAATGAAACCAGCACATAAGGAATTGGCAAATCAGAGACGCTCCTGGCAAAATGGACACATAGTAATCATTTTATAAACTAAAACCATAATGAATTATGCTATTTGAAACATATTTTGATGATATTTGTGCAACAATATATGAAAATTTATTTTTATTCAGTACGGAGAAAAGTTGTATAAAATATAATCGTGCTTTAAATTTAAAAGTGGAATAACACAGAAACAGATATACAATGCCAAAATTATCACTCTGAATTATTGTAGATATTTACAGACAATTTTTAAGAATACTCAATAATATAAAAAATGGAAACAAAATGAATGAAATCTAATTCGAAATCATAGTCTACGCCATATTATTTTTAAAACATATATAAAAACTCCACTGCACTCTAAATCACCCTTCTATTTGGAAAATTGTTCCAGATTACCTTAACAATTATCAAAACAAATTAAACTAGCACACTAGCAATTGGTAAGTCAGAGACGCTTTGGCTAAATGGATACATAGTATTCATTTTATAAACTAAAACCATAACGCATTATGTTATTTGAAATTTATTCTGATAATATTTGTGCAACAATATACGAAAATTAATTTTTATTCAGAACGGAAAAAGGTTGTATAAAATATGATTGTGATGACTGGGGTACGAAGGGTATTTTGTTTATAAGCCTTCTTATGATTACCATAGCCCGTTCGTGTAAACATAGTGCTAAAAGTTCTCCTTATTGAATTTGCAAAATATACATCCATCTAATGCAAGGTATCACTGAAATGTGCACATAAAAATTCAAGCTAAATAGTCAGCTTCAAACTTTCTAGCACATATTCATTCAAATTTCAATTAAGAAGTGTACAATGCCAAAAAGTGTTTCTTGTGTACGAAGTCAATAATGAATCAGAATTATTTTCTCAGAGTTAAATATACATATACTGTATAAATATTAACACTAAAATAGCTTTAATAATGTTTGATTATATTTTTTTCCTTCTAAATTTTAACGCAGGCCTCTAAAATGGTAGGAGCCCACAGGTGAAAGCCTACTAAGCCTAATGGGTAATCCGGCCCTGTTTAGGTATAGTCCCTCTTTCCCCATGAAGCCCCTCCTTCCTCCTCTATAATTTTTATGGTTTTGCAGCAGTTACGCTAGTTTGATATTCCATAAATAATAATTTACAAACATAGGTGCTTCATAGAGTGCTTTTACAGAAGAGGGAGGCTATTTGCAAGTGTGGGGTGGAGGTGGGGGTCGAATACGAGTATATGTATCACACGCCCAATTCACACATTTTTCTAAAACCATTTTTTGATTTTGATCGTTTTCTTTCATTGTGGTTTCGAGGCAACTACCCCATTCACCCTTATGTTAATCATGCTCGCTGTGACTCCCCTTTCCTTTGCCCTCTATGTATGGATGAATATGGATGAATGCACATATTTACAAAACGGCTGCATATTTTTTTGCCAAGGAACAACGACTGAGCACATAGTCAGAATATTGTGTGCATACTTTAGTGTTGTTATAAAATAAAGTAAATTAGTCAGAGACTAATGGTTTTCTAAAGAGGAATTCTCTTTCAGCAACACAATATGATATGTATGTACCTGATCAAGGCCTCTCTGAATTTTGGGCCTTGTCCAAGCTCGGCTTGGGCCCTCGTTTTTTTTCTTCCTTCTTTCTTGGCGAGATGGTTAATCTAGGCCCATGACCACTGTGACCTCCCTCTGGAACCGCCACTGGCACCATATGCAGCCAAGAGTAGCAAAATAATGAACCGAAATTCGCCTAAAACAACGAGTCTTCTTAATGATTTCATGGTTTTCAAATGTTCGTTTCTAAATTTTCGTATTTATGTGTAAACTAACAAAAATTTTTGAAAATCGTAGGGGGGCTGGGAGACAGCTAAGTAGTGCTCAGCCCGCGTAGCCCTCCCCCCCCCACCTCTGATTACGCCCTTGATGGGGGATAGAGTTTTATATGTAAAGAGAGAAGATAAGAGCAAGCAATTATAAAATATAATCCAGAAGTTGTGCAGCTCGAAGTTTTTTATGAAATCATTTTTTATTTAGCTCCTAACTGTAGCTAAATCAGAAACGTTAAGCGTTCGATATTAGTAAAGTTTTGATAAAGCGTATAAAGAAATGAATACTGTCTATATCCGAAACTGTATTAAACATCAATTTTTCATCTATCTCACAAGGTTCTTCATGATTTAAAATCTTCAAACTTAAATTTGACTATCAATTTTCTGCCTTGAATTGTTTTTAAGTCACATTTAAACGGTTTATTTTCAGCATCGAAACTTAATACTGCTGGGAAATGGGAATGTCACAATCGTTTGCAGTTTTGCACAATGGGTAAATCTCCCTTATGGTCAGACATCTACAGAAGAGTCTGTATCTCACAATAGAACAAAAGTGAAAGCTTTTGCTGTACTGATTTAAAAAAGAAAGATTACATTACATGAGAACGACCCTCCTAAAAAAAACGCAGTCCTCTCCCTACTAGAAAGCAATTCCATCATCAATTGTGTCACGGTGTAAAATCTGAAGGGTTCTTGTGGGGGAAAACACCCGTTTCTTTTTGCCTAGCTATCTGATGGTCATTTGTTTGTGCTTGCGCTCTTGATAAAGAAGGTTGACATCCGTGCCTTACGGCATTACAGGCGCCCAACGTAATTCCTGAATCCCTGTGAAAGAAAAAGCGGAGTGGGAGACAGAAGCTAGCGATACATTCTCTATTTTTAGGATTCTTAAGTTTAACCGATTTGGAGGAAGAAATATGATTTGACACAAAAAAGTTGGAGTGAAGTTTTTGAAGGGGCTCAGCCCCCTGAATAAAAATATTGGGGGGGCTGAAGCCCCTTCAAGCCCCATGAAGTCGGCGCCTATGCCGGTATGTGTTTGTTATATAGTTCAAAAGCACTTGTAGCTTATGAAATAATTATTTTTAATTGTATGGATTTTCTGTATATCCATAATAAGAAAGTATTTTTCCGGTTCTATAAATATTATGCACTACTTTTCGATGCTCTTTTCTAGAAACCAGAGCTGATTCTCGATTATTAATCCAGATGATTAAGCTTAAAGGGCTGGAGCCTTCTGGAAACTTCTAGGAAATTGTGAAAAAAATTAGAAAAGTGAAACGATTAAAAACTTCTCCTGTATAAACAAATTGTTCATTTTAAAATTTATAAAACTTGAAGTTTTTTTCGGTCAAGGAACATACAGTAGTATTGTAGTTTTTCAGTCAATCATTATCTTTGCCCGAATAGTACTTTAATTCGCATTACTACCGAAATTCCTAATTTATTTTTTTATGTCGAACGTTATAAACGGAATAAAATTATCGTTCCTGTTCAGTTGTCTTTGCGAAACTCAAATCTCGGGCTCCGTGTTATGCCAACATTAAATTTGTTTTGATTAAATTCAAAGACCAGATGATTAACAGCATAATTGTAATAAAGATTAGTTTAATAAATCTGTAAACGCATTTAGTTGGAAGAATTTTACTTCCTTCGGAAAATGCTTGCTGCCTGATCTTGGTTTCCTTTGTGACCGGATGGATGTATTTTTTTTTATATTTTTAATGCATATTTCAGGAGCAAGCTTATGTTTATACGGTTTTGACTTTAATTCGTGTCATTTGAATACATTGAATACACTACGTGGATATGATAGTATCTGCTCCCGCTCATCTGTGTTCTCAAAGAAAACTCATGTTTATTATTGATGGTAATAGTAGTTACTTATTTGTTTTTAAGCTTAAAAATAAGGACTCTGCTTATAATAAATTCAGTAACATCCCCAACCCCGCCAGGCAGGCAGGGAGCTATTATCCTGAAAGGTCGTAATAAATATACATATCTTGCTCAGAGCATATTAGGAGTTAAAACAAATGAAGAACTTTGTACATAACTCATAAATATAAAGCAGTTTTATTTTATATTAATGTGTATTAAATACGAAGTTCTTTATTTATTTTCACCATTTAACGCCAGTTATTTTAGGGTTCTTATTACATTAGGGATATTTCGTTTTCCCTAATTTTGTTCTTTGGCAGAATGGAGTTATTCATAAAAATTCCTTCCAGTTGATTTTTTCCATTCTTTTTCAGTAATGAGGAATTTGATTTTGCTCTGTATATGTATATAATTATCCGTTTCCTTGTTTTCTGGTTAGGACAGGAAACCTAGTTTTGGAATGTTTTTATTTTATCTTCATTCCAAGCATTTTATGTTTTTGAAATCTCCAAATATTTTGCTCTTGCTAGATTTATATATTAGTTATATTTCGTTGGAATGTGCACTTTAAACAAAACAACTGAAAAAACACTCAAAATACTGGTGTTAAACGATAAAGTAATTAAAAAACTTTGTAAAAAACACACATAAGAAGTAAAAGGAAAGAGGATACGCGTTTCGTTCAAAAATTGTTTTGAACTTCTTCAGTCCAAGCCCTTCGACGTAAAGAACACAGGGAACTCTTCCTGTTCTTACGTCCTGTTCCTTACAGAGTTCCCTGTGTTCTTTACGTCGAAGGGCTTGGACTGAAGAAGTTCAAAACAATTTTTGAACGAAACGCGTATCCTCTTTCCTTTTACTTCTTATGTCTGTTTTTTACAAAGTTTTTTAATTTATGTGCACTTTAGTTTGCTAGTTTCGATTTTTTTTTCTTATTTGATTTTAAGTACAGCTTTCAAATACCCCTTTCTTTTTAGTACACATTTTATTTTCAGCTCCAAAGATATGACCCCATTTGACGATTTTTTAGTTTTTTTTTTTTTTTTTTTTGGCAGGTGAGTGTGGGGGATTTTTAAAATTAATGTACCGAAATTTTCTTTCACATGTCTATATTATTTAAATCCTGTATTGAAATAATACCTCAAATATTAAGATTTACTTTCTATCTGCCCTTCCTTTTTTAAAAAGTATATTGAAGTCTTGAAATTTTACTTTAATGCATTTTCTATTTATAATACACTTGTGTTTATTAATCTATTCTTTTTTTAAACAGGGGATAGAGTTAATTATGTAAACTTGCCACATGTTATTGCTATGGTGGGTTTGCCAGCCCGTGGAAAAACATACATAGCTAAGAAACTCTCTCGGTATTTAAATTGGATTGGAATTACAACAAGAGGTAAGAGTTATTTTGTTAGTGATATTTTCTTCATGAAATGTTTTAGTTGTTAAATACATGAAATTTTATTCGTATCATGAAAAATAAATTCTTTGGATTTCATTTCAGTTGTTAAAACTTTTGAAAGAGAAAATGAATTAATAAATTGTTAGAAAGTTTAAGTTACATTTTAACTTTGATGACTTTTGATGGTAGCCTTTGTTTTGTTAGCCTCATGCTACTAGTGCATATTTTTAAAATGCTGAATCATAATCTTCATAAATTAGGAAATATTTATTCACGGGATCACAAAATACTACATTTATGAAAATATAATTTTAAATTGTACGGATCAAAGTTGCTATAGTACCATTGGTATAGATCACAACTTCCTGTTGAAATTATCTTAGGCGAAAATAAAGCAAATTGTGGCAAAAAGTAGCATTGTTCTAGGTTTTTTAAAAGTGACTTAAAAAGCAGTGTTTTCACCATACTAGTGGGCTGAAAAGCTATAAAAAATCCATTATTCTTTTAGGATTAAAAAATTATTTTAATTTTGTGTTATCAATATATTTAACTGTTAATGGAACAACTGAAGATGTAATTTGCTGTTATATGAATTATTACATGCATTAAAATTGACAAGTAATTCTGTAAATGTATTTGAATATTTTTATTATTGCATCATGATAATAAGCATTAATATTTTCAATCTTGTCTAGTTTTTAATGTTGGGGAATATCGGCGACAAGCAACTGAAGCCTACAAGAATCATGAATTTTTTAATCCTAATAATAAAGAAGCTATGGCTATTAGGAGGTATGCATTAATATAGATAGCTTTGCACTCAATAATACAATAAAACCGCTCTTAAATAGACCTGTTATCAAACAAAGTCTTAAAGAAAATGATTTCCTGTTACATTGAAATATTTATTTAATAGATGCTTTCCTTTAGCAAAATAAACAAACAAACAAAAAAAAAAAAAAATAAAAGCCAATCCCTTGACTGATTATATGTTTGACTGCTAGAACCTAATAATGGTCCATTATTTTTCTGTATTTTCAGATAGATTTAGTGGGATAATTCTAACAGGTTACTTAAATATGTTTTAATTTCATCTTTTTAAAAATATACCCCCACCCTCACCTCAAACCACCCATATCTTAAGATCCATTCTTTCTTATATCTCTTTCACACTTTTTTTTTTTTTAAATCTTAATACTCTTAAACTCATGTTGCATTTTGCTTATTATTAAGAAATTTTTTCAGGGTGTCTACCAATCATGAAAATCATGAATGTCATGAAAATGTCAAGAATTTGAACAATGTGTCATGAATGTCATGAAAATGTCCCGAATTTCTATAGGATGTCATGAATTTTTTTTTTCCTAAAACCGAGTCTCCTGTTGTAGGGATGGGAAAAGGACTGTCTTGCGATCTCACTGCCGTGTGGCAGTTTATCTTGCTGATTAAGATAGTTAAATTTCATTTACTTTTGACCATTTACTTAATTAGTGACTATTAAGAGTAATTAATACTATATATATATATATATATATACACAGGGTGATTTACTACCAGGCCGACAAACTTGCAGGGGGTGTAGGGGTACAGAGATGGTTCAGAATCACAGAGCAATGTGGGGTCGAAAACGTCATCTTCATGTACCTGTTAATAATCACTTTGGAAGAAGTGTTGAAGTGGGCATCTAATTTCTTAATCAAGTTTCATAAACAATGGGCTTTCCTCTGACAATTTCATAAATGTAACGAAAGAAGCAATTCTGAAATAACTATTTTTATCAAGTGCAATCGATGAAAGAGGGATTAGTTTTTGAAAAACCATGCCGGAAAGTTTACCATCACTTGAACTCTTTTTACTTGAACTCTTGAACTCTAAAGTGTACAGGTACATGAAGACGATGTTTTCAACCCCGTATTGCTATATGATTCTGAACCGTCTCTGTACCCCCTACACCCCCTGCAAGTTTGCCAGTCTGGTAGCGAATCAACCTGTATATGTATATTTATATATATACAAGGTGACCCACAAATAGCTCCCAAACTCTGTATAGTCAGATTCCTCGTTGGAAGTACATAAAAATTTCCCAAAGCACTGTGCCTGTACGATCTATAGTTTACAAGAAAAATGCAAGACAAAAGCAGAAACGTCCTATCCAGTGTACTGAAAGAGCCTTTATTGGAAACATGAACATAGGTTTTCTTGCATATGCTATCATGGAATGATAAAAATTCCACCGTGACTATCGAGGCTTGGGCTCTGCATTAATCTGGTGCCCATATAAATGCACACAGAATGAAGGGGGAGGGACTGAATCACTTTTTACTGTAATTAGATCAATCCTTTCAAACGTTTTCATCGGAAGGAATTCAAAGGTGGCAGATCTGATGAGCACAGCAGTCCCCCCTTATCCAGTCCAGTGTCCAATTTAATGTTTCTAATTGATTTTCTTTCCACTGGATGTGATGTCATAATTTGATTTTCCTATTTTTCTCGAAAACTATGGGTCGTACATAAGGTGACCATACGTCCTCGAAATTCGAGGACAGTCCCCAAGTATGGATCGTTTTTTCATTTTGTCCCCAAATTTAAAGATTTGTACTTTTTTTCCTGAAAGTTTCCGTTTAGTTTATTTCTTTCAGAAAAAAACTGAAGAAATAAGAAAATAAACCAACTAAAAGCGCTATCTACTCAGAGAAACAATGAAATTCGATCCCTGAAAACGTTTGTTGTCATTGTGTGTGTAGCATGCACAGACATTTTCCGTTTAAGTATCCGACTATGAGCCAAATTTCCCATTTCAGTTTTGTTAATGATTAATCCCTTTTCATGAAGAACCATGCTTGAAATTGACGTACGAAAATTTTCTTGCACTCGAATACTTTTTTTAGAGGGTGTGCAAAGTTTCATGAAATATTATCACAAAATGATACAATGTAAAAAGCAATGTCTTCTGAAAAATACAAATACTATTCCAAGAGTTAAATTTTGAATAAATTGCATTATTTCAACATGACGTTCCTTTCATGCTTCTGGTTTAAATAAATATTTATGAATGAATGAAATACTTCCATTAATTTATTAGAAATAAGAATACACAATTGATACAAAGAGCTATTTGAGTTCATTTTCAAGTATCAAAGTCAGTCAAGATATAAAGTATGGGTATACTGGTATACACTCTCCAAAAAAAGTATTCGAGTAAAAATTTCCTACGTTGGTTTCGTATATTAAAAATTATTTATCATAGAATATGAATTAGGCTATGTATAAGTATGACTTTCCATATTTCTGTCAAGTATTACGTTTTTCAAAAACTCAATTATTATTCGCAAATCTAAAATAAGGAATTTATCTCTTACTCGATTACTTTTTTTGGAGGGTGTACATGGTAATATGTTGTGTCCTCGAATAAGTCCTCGAAAATATTTTCTAGTGTCCCCAAGTTTTGTTTAGATTCGAGGACAATGCTTGATTTGTCCCCAAATTACTGTTTAGAAATATGGTCGTCTTAGTCGTACAGGTACAGTTCTTTGGGCACTTTTTATGTGCTTCCGACGAGGAATCGGGCTGTGCAGAGTTTAGACGCTATTTTTTGGACACGCTGTATATATATATATATAATATGACTAATTATATAATATGACTAAATTATAATATGACTAAAATTAGTTACATTTCAAAGCAACAAAATGGCAGTATGTCATGAAAATTCCCTTGTGGTCATGAATTTTTTTTTCTGCACTCCAGTAGACACCCTGTTTTTGTACTATGAAAAATTGTTATTGCATTTCGTTGAAATTACACTTTTATAAATAATTTTATTTTAAAATATAAATTAGCAAATGTAATGTTTTATTATGTATGTTATTATTTAATGTAATGTTTTATTGTATATGTTATGTTTAATCTTCATGCATTTTTATTTTACAAATCATCAGAAAAATACCTGAAAATTTGAGGATAGTGCAACATGTATTTAATCAGAGTTAAAAAATCCAATACTACTCTTGATTCTCAAATACCAGGTGTCCCAAAAATGACTGATGGATTTTGAAAGTCATTAAAAAAAATAGACGGAATGTGATAGATATGTATCGTTTGCGGCCTTATGCTCAGGAAATCAGGGAATTTTATCCCACCAAATTTCAAATTTAGTTAACATTTCTACCAAGAGATGGTGCTGCATGTGATCTGCAACAGGTATAGTTAAAACGAAGTATTTCAGCTCGGCATTCCGTAGTTCGTCGTCAAGCTGATTGTGTGTTCTGTTCAGATTGCAAGTCTGCTCTAGCAATATGGTTTCTTTTGTTGAACAGTGGGTATTTATTGTGTTAGAGTTCCACCGTCTGGAACACAGTTTTATTCTAATGAGGCACAGCTTCCAAAGAAAATTTCATGTGAGAAACGGACCATTAGACAATGCGATAAAGACTCTATTCCAGAAATTTGAATGAACGGGGAGCATGAATGATGACCGTATTGGAAATGTTGGCCAGCCACGCCTTTTAGTTACAGAGTCGCATGCTGAAGCTGTGCAGCAGGTTATTGAACAGTGGACCCGGACTTCTGTACGCCGTGTTGTATCTTACTTTCGTACGCCGTGTTGTATACCGTGCTGTACTGGACTTCAAAGAATGAGCACTCTCCGTCTCATGCTCTACAGTCTTCACATATTCCCATACAAAATCCAGATTCACCAAGCCCTCAGTCCAAATGCCATTAATGCATGCTATAATTTCGCGAATGCCATGCTGCAACTTGTGGATGACGGTGAACTTCATGTTGGCAACATATGGTTCACAGACAAAGCCTATTTTCACCTCGATGGCTATATCAACAAGCAGAACTTGCAAATTTGGGGGAAGCGAAAATCCTCATATTGCATAACCTTCATCCCTGCATTCACCAAAAATAATGGTATGGGCTGTGATTTCCTCTAAAGGAATAACAGGGCCATTTTTTCAAGAGCAACCGATAAATGCTGTACGATATCTTGAGATTCTGAAAGAATTTGTGGGGATTCATACTGCTTTGGAGGACTGTTCGAATGCCTCCTGGTTCATGCAAGATGGTGCTCGTCCACATCGAACATGTGCAGTATTTGATTTCTTTAATGAACATTTCAGTGACCGGATAATTGCCTTGGATTACGACATGCATACAGGAAGTGAAGCGGCGTGGCCTCCTTATATGCCAGACTTGACACTCTGCAACTTTTTTCTTTGGGGGTACCTGAAAAAGTTTTTGTATGCCGCCAAACTCCACAAACAATTGCGGAGCTGAAGCAGCACATCTGTACTGCATGTGTCATAATTGCAAGTTACATGTTTGAACGGATGTCTGGAAATTTTTGCCTCAGACTGCGCACAGTGCACGTTGTTTCAGCAAATGGGGTTTACATTTGCTGAAACCCCATTTGCCCCATTTGCTTGTTCTTGCAAAATTTTCATACCAGATTTTATTTTTTCATAGTTTTCAGTGTCACCTGTGGGTGAAAATGTTAACTAAATTTGAAATTTAGTGGGATAAAATTCCCTGATTTCCTAAGCATAAGGCCACAAATGATACATATCTATTGCATTCTGTCTTCTTTTATTGATTTTCAAAATCCATCAGTCATTTTTGTTACACCTGTATAAGAACATTTATGTTAATTAATTTCTTTAACAAAATTTATTTTGTCTGTCCAGAACTTTGTAATTATATAAAAATCAAACATTGAAAAAAAAAAAAAAAAAAAAAATCATGGGAATGTTTCTTCCCCTCCCCCTATTTTTTTTTTCTCTTTCAAAAGCAATTATGATTTATTTTTAATAAGACAATATTTAATGTATGTGAAAATAGAGAGTAGAAAGTGGAAGTACAAAATAAATTTCTTTTTCCTCCTATTACTTCATATAATTTTGTATATGTTTTATTTGAAATTAACTTGAAATAGATTTTATTAATGAAATTTCCTTTTAGTGAAACTTTCTCTATTCTTTTGACAAATAGGGTGTATTGTTGACTAGTGCTATAATACAAAGTAATTTAAATTGAATTAGTTCAGAAGTTTTTAATTGTACTTTACTGATAATTAAAAGCAATATGGGATAATTCTTCAACATTGAGTGCAGTTAAGAAGAAAGTTAGAAATTAATTGTAACTTAAGAATTTCTATAACTATTTAGATATTGTAATAGTCTTCATTTATATTTTAAGGCGGAAGATTTGTGATAGTATAGTAGCAATTATTATTATTATTATTAACTATAATAATAATATATATTATTATTATTACTAACTATTAAATATATTATTATAAAAGAACTGAATGTAAATAATCTTTAGACTTTTTCTTTGTTATCTTATTGTGTTCTTCATACTATCTGCTAATTTATCATGTGGTATTAAAAGTTTTCATTTTTTGTGCATATATGAATCAAGTTGTCTTTAACCGTGGTAACAATGATGGGTATTTTATTTTGAAACTGGTAGAATCCAGACTTACTAATTTATGCCGACATTTTGTTGCTTATGTATTTTTCTTTTCTAGTAAATGTGCTCTAGATGCTTTAGAAGATATGTGCAAATGGCTTGAAAACGAAGGCGAAGTTGCTGTGAGTTTTTTTTTTAAAGCAAAATATTTTTTCTTGTATTCTTCTGTACATAATTTTTGTCTGAATAAGAGTCTTTTTAAATTATCTTTAAGAGTGATTGATAGTCTGTAGTTAAGTTTTACAAATAAATATAGTTTATTTGCAAAACATACATCTTTCATTTAAAAAAGTTTTATCTAAGAACTAGAACTGTTATTAAATTTAAAACTGTCTAAAAATTATTTTACTTAAAATTTTAATTGTACAAATATATGAAAAAGTGGTAGTTATATTTATTGAAATTCTTTTGTTATTATTATATTGTTTATGTAAAAACTACTCTTCACAACTTTAATTTAAAATTAATTTTTAAATTTGTTTCACATGCATTTTTAAAATAGTAAAGCACTTTTCATATTATGTATTATCTTGTAGTAGTATCCTTAAGAAAGAAAGAAAGAAAAATTCTTAATTGATTAACTATTGTAAATAATTTGGAATTTTAGGTGTATGATGCTACAAATACTACCTATGAAAGAAGAAAACTTATTTATGATATTGTTTGTGAAAAATTTGGTTGCAAACTGTTTTTTGTAGAATCAGTGTGTGATGACCCAAATATTATTGAAGCAAATCTAAGAGTAAGTTAATTTTTGTATTGAATTATTTTAACATAACTCAGTGTTTCACAACCTGTTTTGGTTGACTCCACACTGAAAATATCTAGAAATATTTGCAGCACATCTGAATATAAAAATTGCAAAAGTTATGATACAAAAAATTGATAAATATAAATAACTACAAAAATTATTTAAAAAAAAAAATCAATCAAAGAGGGGGTGAGTCTGTTGCTGTATGCATCTTGCTGCAAACAGCTCTTTCAAAAATCAGCAGAACAGTTTTCCATGCTATGAAATAAATTTTGCACTTCATAGTATAGCTTCATGAAAGTGAACAAGACCACACATTATAAATAGAAAGTGTCATATTGCTGATACAACACCACACAGTTTTAATAATTTTTCAAATACCCTCCCAGAAAATTTATGGAATCTCTCGTGGCATACAGGTTGAGAAGCACTGATATAGCTAAATAATCTTTCAACTTTTGAAAACGAATTTCAAACATGCCCAACATGTTGAGGTTGTGGAAATATCACATTTCACGATGGGTGGTTATGAATTTAATCCTTGGCCAACAATGGTGGTCAAATTTCTAACGTTCTTTCTTTTTTGAGAATCTCAATTTTTAAGGAAATCTCTTGGCAGAGTATAAGTAACTGTACATTCAGTTTTGTTAATTGTGCATATATTAAAAAAACAAAACAAAATATAATATATTGCTAGAAAGTTTTATATAATAGAAAGGCAATTCTTTATAATATACATGTTCATTCTGTATTCAAATAATATAGGTAATTTAAGTTTATTAACCAAGGCTTTAGTTTTATAAAGTGTAATGTAAAATATATATATATTCTTTAAGTATAGTACCCTATTTATTTTTAATTGCTGTGATGATCACAGGTTTGATTATGTGATAATCAAAATAAACTCATAGTAAATTAATAGAAAATAATCCATACAATATTATTCTATTTTGCAATTTATAAGCTGAAAACATAACTGTTTTTAAATACTGATGATTTAAAAATGAAATTAAAAGAATTTGATCAGCCTTATACCATATATGAACGGGAATAAATAAACAACAGTTTAATAGTATACTGGGCGATTCAAAATAGATGTTAGGGCAATTATTTTTTTAAACCGTAAGTGATCAGAACATACTTCCAATTAGAAAAGTTTGTCATATTAAGAGTACCTTTCAGATGTGGCTTTTTTTTTACTGGGGGTTATTATAAGCCACTAAAGTAGCAACACTTAGTTCCGTAACCATCGAGAAAAGAAGGCAACATGAAAATAAGTGATAAGCAGCTTGCATTATCACTGATAATGCAAACTGCTTGCAGTTACAGTGTCAATGCTCAGAGATTCTTGTTACTCTCACCCTGTAGAATAGACATATCAATATTCTGTGGAACAACTATGGTTTGAAGATTGATTGTTAAAAACTATTTTATTACATAGATTTTGGAATATCTAGATGCACCATTAAATGCTCCTAATACTGTATTTTATGATGCCAAACACGCATCACATTTCTGCCAGTAGTTGGCTGATGCCATCATTGTGAAACGGAACATTAATAGAATTATTTTAAGAAATATAAAATTGAGGGAAAATGTTTAGATACGAGTGCTTTTTTAAGTACAGATTTCACTAAAATAATTGAGAAAAATCATTATCATTTATGTAACTGTCACTTGTGCATGCACCTGCCATTACTATGGCTATTGTTTGAAAGCATCGGATTTTCTGTCATTGCGCTGAACTTAGTGACTCCTATACCAGGTGATTCAAAATAGATGTTAAAGTGATAATTTTGTAAACTGTAAGTGATCACTTCCAATTAGAAAAGTTCGTCAGATTAAGAGTAGCTTTCAGATATGGCTTTTTTTTACTGGGGGTTGTATACCATATTAAAATATGAAATTTTATTTTTATATGATCCCTCCTTTCCTATCCTTTATACTTAGAAGAATGTTAGTCTTTGCCTAAGAAAATTAATAAAACAAATCCCGTGTCTCTACATGGAATAGTTTCAGAGATATATGAATTTGAAAATTTTGGCGTTTGTCACCAAGCAATAAGGGGATGTCTCCAAAGTGAGAAAAATGTAATTACTTTTCAACTGACATTAATTTATGTTAATGTTTACTCTACAGATGGGCGAATTCTGGAGATTAATTCAGCCAGAATTCTTCTTGAAATGTATGCTTGTCAATTTCTTATAAAAGTAATGGTAGGAGTTCTTTTCACTATCGAACAAATTGAAAGATGTGTGAATATCTAAGGATGTGCACTGAGTTATAGCTGTAAACTGCAATTAATTTCTAATTGAAAACGTGTAGACATTTTTGTAAACTTTCTTTTGTAAGAAAATGCTTTCTAATGTAAAGAAACAAGGAAGACAAATAGGACCGAAGCATGGATTATGATGTTATTCCCATTATATTGAAACAAGAAAGACAAATAGGGCTGACAAATGAATTATGCTACACTTAGTCGGACCCACAGATGGATAATGAATTACATTACACAAAAGTAATACAACTCATTTGTGGATTATAATCAGTTCTACTAACTCTGCCAGGAAAAAATTGGCTAGAATCAAAGCAAAAAGTAGTGAAAAAGAATTTCGAGCTAAGAGAAAAATAAACTACTCATAATTGATTACAATAACAAAATAAAATTTTGTTTTTGCCTCGTTTCTGTGGAATGTCTGTCCTAAGAGGACTGAATCGTGACGTCAACTGAAACTGCCCTATTGCATTGTCTACATCCGGACATTAGTCAGGCCAACTGGCGCCTGTTCATTTTATGAATTTGCATGCATTTAATTGTCAACAATGGGATTGTTATTCAACTTTTTTCAACTCATAGTTGGTCCCCCAAAAGTAAAGATTTTTCTGCTTGAAAACCAATGCCAACACAGCAGATAAAGTGGTGTAAGTCATCATTTTTAAAAATAAATTTTTTGCTAACTATTTCACTTAGAGACACGGGATTTGTTTTATTAATTTTCTTAAGGAAAGAGCAACATTCTTCTAAATATAAAGGGTGGGAATGGAGAGACTATATAAAAATTAAATTTCGTACTTTAATATGTATACAACCCCCAGTAAAAAAATGGCATATCTGAAAGTTACTCTTAATTTGACGAACTTTTTAAATTGGAAGTATGCTTCGATCATTTACAGTTTAAAAAATAATCTCTTAACATCTATTTTGAATCACCCGGTATATCTGAATGTTTAATAAAAGGCTGATAATTTTTGTAATTTAAGAAATGTGAATGAAGTTTTCTGATAATTAAAAGGTTGCAGTAACCACGTGTTCTAATAGCAAAAAATGACAAGCTTGCTATTCAAATTCATTATTAAACTAATGTTCTTATTCATTCTTATTATTAGCATTGTAAAGAAAGTTCTGTTAAATTCTTTTTTTAATAATTACCAATTAACTTTTTCATTTTTACTTTCCGAACATGTACCATGTAAGAAAAGTATTGTTATCATGAAAAAATTCGTCTTTGTTTTTTGTTATCGAAAAAATTGAGATTTGGTGTACTTACACGTTTTGAGATCTTCTGAATTAATTTATGTTATTTTTACGAGATGTATATGTATGTGTGTGTATGTGAGTATGAGACTGAACAGGATAACTCCTAAATGGTGCCTTCAATTGAATTCAAATTTTGTTTATATATTATAAACCACCATCGCAAGACTGGTAGTGATTTTGGTGTGTATAGGACTTACAGTTTTTTTTACAGAGCTACGAAAAAGATTTCTTTTTCATTATGCCCTATGGGAGGAATTCCTGAAAGTACGCTAGCTTTTAAACGGTGCATTCAATTGAGCTCAAATTTGATATATATATTATAGACCACCATCGCAAGAACAGTATTGATTTTGGTATATATAGGATTTATAGTTTTTTTACAGGGCTGATTTCTTTTACATTATGGTTAATGGATGGAAGCTCTTGAAAGTGTGCTAGCATCTAAACGGTGCATTCAGTTGAGTACAAATTGGACATGTCTATAAAGGTCATGGTCACATGATCTGCATAGATTTTGGTGCATGTACAGTTGATAGTTTGTTCACAGGATTGCAAAAAATAATTCTTATACTTTACGGCCCATGGATGCAAATCATTTAAAATCAGCTAATGTGCATATGGTGCATTCGAAGAAGTTCAGATTGGATATGTATATTATAGGTCACTGTCCACAACATGTATAGATTTTGCTGTGTATAGGACTTATAGTTTTTTGACAGGGCAACAAATGAGTGTTCTTTTACATTATGGCCTATGGACAGAAATTTCTGAAAGTGCCCTAGAGCTGATAGGGTGAACTTGATTGAGCTCAAATTGGTTATGTATATTATAGGCCTCAGTCTCATGACGTGTATAGATTTTGGTGTGTATAGAGCTAATAGTTTGTTCACAGGCTTGCAGTACAGCCTAAGGATGCAAATTATTTAAAGTGAGCTAGTGTCTAAAGGATGCATTCGATTGACATCAAATTGGGTATGCATATTATAGGTCAATGTATTACAAACTGCTTAAATTTTAGTGAGAGTAAGCCCTACAGTTTTTTACAGGGCTACAAAAAAGTATTCTTATACATTGCGGTCTATACACTTAAATCATTTTAAGTGCACTACTGAGCCCTAAATCCGATTCAGTTGAATAAAATTTATTGATATGCTTGGTAAATATCAAATGTTTGGATAGTTGATTGCAGTCACTCCAGATTTTTAGCTCTAAGTGTGATGATGAAATCGCCCTGTGCTAATTAGTTACTACAATAGCAGATAACGTAGCATTTTTCAGTTAATGTATTTATTAAATTAATATTTTTATCTTTCACTTATTCAGAAATATTTTTTTTCAAGGAAGTAAAGGTAAATAGTCCTGATTATAGAAACAGAAATACAGATGAAGCTCTCTCTGATTTCATGTATCGCATTGAACATTATAAGAAAGTATATCAATCTCTTGATGAAAGAGACGAGAAAAATTATTCTTTTATGCAGATTTATAATGCTGGGCAAAAAGTTTTTGTCCACAGACATGAAGGTGAGTATTAGCATAGCCAGGTATGCTAATTCAATATAATTTGTGTGAGACTTTTTTGTAACACTGTTATGATTTTGGCATTTTGTTTTTTCAGCCGATTGAATCTAGATTATTTAAGAAAATACAACCATGATCACTATACAAAAGATCTGTCCCTTTGCCATAAATTTAATGATGATTATAAGATGGGAGTTTAGTTTTCACAAAAGCATTTTGAAAGATTTTCTTAGTCTTGAAATAACTTTTATTAAAGAAAAACTAAACTAATTAGTAATGCTTAAAAAGTTAATTTCCTTGATTTTTAAATCACAACAGGACATTTTGAAATATATACTTTGGCTTCACTATTGAAAGTGCGCTATTTTCTAGTTTAGTTTTACTAGCTTTGCTTTGACCATTTAAAACTAATGATATGGGCTTTGTTTAGTACTTTTCATAGCTGTCACAACTGTTTGGCCCCAACACTGTAGTAAGTATAAAGAATGGCAAGGCAGGGGTTGATGATGCCTGCCACCTTAATTTTATAAACTTCTTTTGTTGAAATATGTATGAGTTTTTAGTTTGTTTATTCATTTTCCATTTACTCCAAGTATTTGTTATTTTTATTCTCCCCCCCCCCCTCTGATATACTGCTTATACACATTTTACATGCATATAAGCATGAAGAAACATTTTTACTAATGAAGGAAGTAATAACTGCATTCTCTTCATATTAAGTACATCTACTGAAAAAGCTAAATACTTAAATTTTTGTATCTTCTATATATAGGTCATGTCCAAAGTCGAATTGTGTACTATCTTATGAATATTCATATCATTCCCAGGTCCATTTACCTTACTAGAGTAAGTTGAAATAATTTTGTTATATTTTAGAACAATTGCTTCATGTTAAGTTTAGCATCCGAGCGCAATAAAGCTGATAAAGTATTAATTTCATGCAAGGGCACAGACAGGATTTTCTTTCTTTTTTTTTGGGGGGGGGGGCACCCATAAAGGCTTTCAAATATACCACAGTCCTACACTTATTTGTAGTTGAAAAACTGAATCCTGGAAACTTTGTTATTTTTTATTATAACATTCTGAATACAAATGCTTGATTCAAGTGCTACAATGTATAGGCATTTCTTATTTTTTTATTCCTTGCAAGACTCTGTGCTGAAGTGAAAAAAAAAAAGAAAAAAAGAAAAAAAAAGCACCCCTATAGAATTACAGTGTAAGCATTCCGAAAAGGGAAAAAATTGAACTTTTTTGCACCCCTATTTTCTTTACTATATCTTTTGTATATAAATGGGGTCTACCAAATGTTTCAATAAATTCATTCTTTACCTGTTGTTGATAAAAATGATTATCAATATCAGATCCTTAAATTATCCCCTGTCTTTGCCTCTCACTTCATGACCAAATTTATATGTAAATTTAAAACATTGCATGATGAAGTATTAAGTTATACTGTACAGTATTTTTAAAATAAAATGTCTAGCAGAAAGCTGAGTGTTTAAATATTTATAAATAATTTAACAATTTATGATCAAGATATAAAATTGAAAATACGAAATGTCTTAGAATACGTCTTGCTAAATGAAGAATATTTCCACTTTCAAAAGAAACACATTTAATTTTTTTTTCCTTAGTAATTTATATTTAGCATGTTCATGTATTTTCCACATAGTTTAATGAAACATTTTTTCATATTTTGAACAAAATATCTATGACTTCATTTGAAAATATGATAGATTTAAATAAGTAATCCATGAGTAATGCTGACATATGAGAATTTCGAAGGATAACTTATCACACAATTTTCGTATGGGATTCTAAAATAATTAATTTAATATTTTCGTAATAAATAGGTAGGGATCATTACTAATTTTTTTAAATAAAATTCTTATTTTCTTAAAAAAAAAAATAATAATAAAGACCTTTTAGTAACAGAAAAGAATTGTAAGCGAACAGAAATTGTTTCAAAGAATAATCGCAAATTTCATCAAATAAATAGTGTTATGACATGAACTTTTAGTATCAAAAGGTTTTTCTGAACTGTTATCTTTGTGATCACCACTTTCATGAATATTTTGACAATGAAGTGTGTGTGTGTATGTGAGTTAAAACAATATTTAAAAAATTCCTATCCTATTAATGCTATAATTACATACACACTCTTCAAAGTTAATATTTTAAATTTATGTTTGAGTCTTCTAGTTCTTTATGCCATTGTGTATAATGAACTTAAATAACTGTACCAGTTTGTTTCTTAATTTACTGTTGAATATATTTGAATAGAATTGAGACTCCTCAGAAAATAGTTAAAATACTTTTACTATTTATAATCAATTTACAATAAACAAAAGAAGATTGATTAATGGGAATATAAACATTTTAAAACATTCATTGCTAGTCCTAAATGTGTTAGCGTACAAGCCAAATTTCTTATGTTAATTTTATATATAAAATATAATTTTTAATAATAAATGATTCATGCCATAAATAATGGAAATTTCACATATTTCTTTCAAATTGTGTACTTTCCGAGAAATTAATTAGTTATTCACAAAACTAAAATAGGAAATTTGGTTTACGCTTGTGACTCATGTACTGGTGCGGGATCTGCATCAAAAGTGTTAAGAAATCATTAAAAATTATTTACTTTAATTATTATTTTTTTACAGCGTTTTTCTTTAATTTTGAACTGTCCTGCATTGTAAAAAATTAATTTCTATTACTGTCAAATAATAAATCACAAGTTACTGGCATACTTGACCATTTATTTTTATAAATTTGCTTTTCACAGTAAAAATTATTTTAATTTTTTGTTTGTCTGTATCTAGCATGGTGAAAGTGAGTTTAATGCTATGGGAAAAATTGGAGGTGACTCAGGATTGTCTGAAAGAGGCTGGGAAGTATGAAAACTTTTGCTGTTATTTAGTTAATATGTTTTAATTTCTCAAAATTGCTTTAATTTCTCAAAACCAATAGATGGCTCAGCCTTTTATCTTGTTACTGTGTTTCCCTAAAACATTCTATTTTGTAATATAATGTCGAAGTCCAGTGATGTAACAGTTAGCGCATTGCGCTGCCATGCTACATGTCCGGGGTTGAAGCCCGGGCTGGGCAAGGTCTACTCAGCCTTTCATCTCTTGAGAGGGTTAATAAAATGAGAACCAAGCTTGCTTGAGAGTTAAACACTGAGGCTTCGCATCAGGCTGATCACCTGGCCGAGGCATGTGCTTCTGCATCCCAGAGCCCATGGTTGTGAAGGTGTGGCAGGGCAGCGCAGGCCTTGGTCCTGCAGTGGGCTGTTGCACCAATGTTTAACTTCTTAATGTAATGTCTTCTGTGCAGTAAGAAATCTCACCACTTTAAAATTATTTATTTAGAATGCAGTTACAGGGTTTCTACAGACCTGGAAAGTCAGGGAAATTTGAAGGGAATTTTATAAGGTCAGGGAAATGCAAGAATATTTATATTTTGCGGCAAAATCAAGAAAATACTCCTTCGTTTGAACCTAATTGTAGAAATTGTTTTATTTTCATTTTCTTATTTAACCTTATAAATAATTTTAAAATAAACCTTAACCTTATAAATAATTTTGTGTCCTATATTAACATATCTTGTTCAGTTGAAATATTCTTAATTTTATCCTAAATTATTATCAAACATGGTTTTTGTTAGAATCCAGTGATATCAAATAATATTTTTGTGTATATTGATTTTATTACTATTATTTGTAAAAAAAGGAGCAAAATATATAAAAAGTTATTAATTAAAGGATGTAATATTAAAAATAGAAATGCAAAATTCAGGAAAGCATGCTAGATAAAAAGTCAGGGAAGAGCACGATAGATGTCAGGGAATCAAAAGCTGTGAAATCTGTAGACACCCTGAGTTATTTATTGATATGAATGTACATCATTATTTTTAATGAGTATGTCATTTTATCTCTCACTCCCTTTATTGAAAATTGTCCGGAAAATGTATCCCCAAAAAGCGACATAAAAATGTGGCATAATTTTACATATATTTAAATACTATTAGTTCACAACAGCTTTAATCTACTTTTACAATATTTCGTAAGCTGTAGAATATGCATCACATGTATTTTTTACATATATTTAAATACTATTAGTTCACAACAGCTTTAATCTATTGTTACAATATTTCATAAGCTGTAGAATATTCATCACATGTATTTTTCTATAAATAGGTTACAATTATAAAAATTTCAACATAGCATTACCAGGTGAAATACACGAAAGATGAGAGATAAAATGACATAATCAATATCGTTTTAATATGGCAATAATGAAACTAAAAAATAAGGGGGTTTCAGGGGGGTCTCCCCCTGATGAGGCTCGAACAGCCGAGTTTTTTTACTTTAATTTTCAATGTACATATTTGTGTGTCAATTCTTCCAGTTTACAATTATTTTCTAATCTGAAAATAGTGTTTATACAGATTTTTTTTTTTTTTTTTTGTGTAGATAATTTAAAAATCTATCATAAATGGGATGCATTTTTTTTCTCTTTATTTTTCACCTTTATCTGAAACATGCAAAACATGGAAGATTTTCATTCAAAATTTGCTGCAAAAACTTAATTGAGGATCAATTGTATTTAGCTCTGTGTACACTATAATTCATTGGACCTTTTTATGAAGTTTAATTCTTTTTCTTCACTGGCTGATTAAAAACACAATTCTCAAACATTAACTAGCAGAAAATTTAATTTAAATTTTTGACTAACTGTTAAACTTTTGAATTTATTTATTTACTAGCTGAAGTACCCGTCGTTGACGGGTTAGTACTGAATGTAAATTTCTAAAAGCAAGAACTTTCGTCAGCATTGTTGGAGTACACAGAATGGATGTAGTATGTTGCCAAAGTAAAGAAAGCGCAATTATAATTTTTATGTATTGTTAAAATATTACAGGTTAGAGAGTAACTAAGTAATATCATTTCATTCGCTTTAGTCGTAATTATGGGATGCGCAAACGAATATTTACACATATTCAAATAATTTTCGCAAAATCTCAAAATCTAATCAACATTTTTTGAAAAATTGGAAGCCTAGAATTTAAGTTGAGTGACAACCTATCGTGTCACCCAATTTTGTTTCATTCCCTGCTGTCTTTATTTCGTGATGCTGGAACAAACATTTTAGCATTTTTAAACGATTTTCACAAAATCTCAAAATGTTATCAAAATATTTTAAAAATTCAACACCTATAAATTAAGATTAGCAACTACCTATCATATCACCAAATTTCGTATTAGTCGTTATTACGCAGTGCTTGAAAAAATATAACCGCATTTTGGGAGAATTTTCACAAAATCTCAAAATCTAATAAAAAGTTTAAAAAATTGGACACCTATACTTTTTGTTGAACAACCTATCATGTGACCAAATTTCATATCATTCGCTTTAGTCGTTATTACGTAATGTGTGAACAAAAATTCACTCAGTTTGAAACGATTTCGCAAAATCCCAAAATCTCATCGGTTTCTTTTTAGATGCTTATAGTTTAAGGTGACCACCTATCATTTCACCAAATACCATTTTTTCACCTTTGCAGTTATTACGTGATGTACGAACACAATACGCAGTGTGAAACAATTTTCGCAAAATCTCAAAATCTAATCAAGATTTTTTTTTAATTCGACGCCTATGTTTTAAGTTGAGTGATCACCTATCATGACACCTAATTTCATATCATTCGCTTCAGTCGATTTTACGTGATGCTTGAACACAAATTTACGCAGTTTGAAAGGATTTTCGCAAAATCTCAAAATACAATAAAGATTTTTTAAAAATTCGACGCCTATGTTTTAAGTTGAGTGACCACCTATCATGACACCCAATTTCATATCATTCGCTTCAGTCGTTTTTACGTGATGCTTGAATACAAATTTACGCAGCTTGAAAGGATTTTCGCAAAATCTGAAAATTTAATCAAGATTTTTTAAAAATTCGACGCCTATGTTTTAAGTTGAGTGACTACCTATCTTGACACCCAATTTCATATCATTCGCTTCAGTCGTTTTTACGTGATGCTTGAACACAAATTAATGCAGTTTGAAACGATTTTCGCAAAATCTGAAAATCTAATCAATATTTTTTAAAAATTCAACGCCTATGTTTTAAGTTGAGTGACCACCTATCATGACACCCAATTTCATATCATTCGCTTCAGTCGTTTTTACGTGATGCTTGAATACAAATTTACGCAGCTTGAAAGGATTTTCGCAAAATCTGAAAATTTAATCAAGATTTTTTTAAAAATTCGACGCCTATGTTTTAAGTTGAGTGACTACCTATCTTGACACCCAATTTCATATCATTCGCTTCAGTCGTTTTTACGTGATGCTTGAACACAAATTAATGCAGTTTGAAACGATTTTTGCAAAATCTGAAAATCTAATCAATATTTTTTAAAAATTCGACGCCTATGTTTTAAGTTGAGTGACCACCTATCATGACACCCAATTTCATATCATTCGCTTCAGCCATTTTTACGTGATGCTTAAACAAAAAAAGCGTCACGGACAGAATGACAGAATGACAGACAGACAAACTTTTTTTTGAGGGTCGCATCGGATTCCCGGGTGCTTGAAACGGATAGAAATCGCAAAATTTTTGAATTCCAAGAAATGTACAGACAAAAGTTTAATTTTATTTATATAGATTTATTTATTTATTGTGCTAAATTTGTATTCCCCCCCCCTTCCCCAAATGATTAAAAAAATAAGTGTTTTTCAGCTTATCCCTCAGAATTTAAAATCATATTTGTGCTGTGCATTATTTATTCAGCTTTATTATTGAGTGTATATATTTTATGTCTACAGAACATATTTTACAGTTTATGCATATATATTTGGTACTTTTCTGGAATTTACTTTTGTATATTTTTCAGTATGCTAAAACGCTTGCAAAATATATCAAAGAGCAAAACATTCCTCGATTAAGGGTGTGGACTAGTCTACTTCAGCGCACAATACAAACTGCATCTGGTATTATAGCCCCACAAGAACGATGGAAAGCACTAAATGAAATAGATGCTGTGAGTTTTTGTTTAATTATGACTAAATTGGCGAATGATTTCACCAACTTAATCATTTAGTTTCCTCTAATTTCCATGCTTTTGCTATTTTTATTAAATCTCATTTGTGATGTAGACTACAAAATATCAATATTTTTTTGTTTATTTTATTTATTTATTTTTGCATTATGTATTGTTTAAATTATACTTTTAAAAGCTCTAGAAAACTGAAAATTCTGAGCAATTTATAGACAAAGGTTTTACTTGCTAAATAATTATTATGATTCCATATTGCATATATATTTTATCTCATTGTTCTATTGACACATGTATTTATAAACATCCTCAAACTATTCATTGTTTTATATAAATTGTTTAAATTAGCTATAAGTGTAAAAAAAAAAAAAAAAAAAATATGTATGCATTTTGAGGCAAGATGAATCGCAACTTTTATCTAAAAGACGAAACCTAGTAAGCAAAGTCTGAAGATAGTTAAATAAAAATAAAAGAAGTAAATTAAGTTTCTCTGTTTATTAGGGCATATGTGAAGATATGACTTATGAAGAAATCCAAGAAAAATATCCCCAAGAGTTTGCAGCAAGAGATGAAGATAAATTTAAATATAGATATCCTAGAGGCGAGGTGAAGTTTGGTTTTTCTAAGTACAAATATTTGTTTGGCGATAAAAGAACTAATTCATGATTATTTAAAAAAATTACATTTAATTCTTAGATGATACATATTATAGTTTATTTAAAATTCATAAATTTTTATGTATGAATATATACACCCCCACCTCACCACCAGACGCACCCACCCACCCACCCATTTTTCTTTTGAATTGCATACATTGCTTTAACACAAAATCTTGGAAGAATTCATCAAGATTGCATTTTATTGTTACTTTTCCTCTCAAATTTAAATATATTTTTAGTGTATGCTTATCTCTAGCACAGTGGTGGTAAATGTGTGTGTGCTTGTGAATAATAGTGTTCTCGATAATAGCACATAGGTCCATAAAAGTTTCCACAAGAAGTCCTAATGTACCAATGTGTTTGTCCACCCCCCCATCCCCCCACCCTCCAAATTTAATCAACAGTAGTGCAATTAATAATGCTATCAAAAGCTAAAGTTACTCCCCCTGGGTTCAGGGGAAAATTCCTTTTCAAAAAATTTTATTCTAAAATTTATGTACTCTACAGATTTTTGCAATTTTTCAAATAAAAGTTAATTTTTAAAAAGTTTTTGATAAATAATCGTAACTGTTAAATTCACAAATCTTTTCATTCTAGGAACTTGAATTTGGCCCTATAAAAATACATAATTTTAAGAAACCCTGTTTTGTATGTACATACTTTTATAATTGAAAGTAGAATTCTGTGTTTTCTTTATAAAGGTATAATCGTATTCATTGTGAATATATTGTATAATATTTACAATGATACTTATTGAATTATTCAAAGGTTTAAACAGATATATATTGCTGTTATTTTTCAGCTAGTAAAAGTAGAATTAGCATTAAATAACATTATTTGCTCATTTATTCTAATTTGTAAAATTTATTTTGTTGAGTACTATGTATAGTTAATTTTCTATTAACATTAAATTTACAGTCATATGAAGATCTAGTGTCAAGATTGGAACCTGTTATTATGGTATGTGTGATTTCAAAACAGAAACTTATGTCTTGCTCCCCTCCCCCCAATTGTTTATTTATGTTTTGTCTTTTTAAAATAGGAACTTGAAAGACAAGAAAATGTTTTAGTTGTAGCTCACCAAGCAGTTTTGCGTTGCCTTCTTGCATATTTTTTGGATAAGAAGTCAAGTAAGTCATGCATTTATTTTATTTTGTTTTAATTTTTTTTTTTTTTGATTTATTAAAAATTATTTTGTACTGAACTTTGTTTTTTTCCATTGATGACATAACAATCTTAAAATGGTATGGCTATTAAAATTTCATGCAATTACCTTTTTAAAAATCTGTTTGTGTAAGTTTAATTTATACATTCTTTCAAAAAAGCAACTTCAATGACTTTACTGTAGCAAAGATTTTTTTTCATGTATTACATCCACTTTAATGCAACATAGATTTCAAATGATATTATTTACTACGTATAGATGCTTTTATGAAAAAATTATTATTATTTTAAAATTATGTGCTTGGATTTTCTGATTTTAAATCTAAAATGCTTTTGCAATAATGTCTTATTATATTGTTTTTAAGTTCCCACACACTATTTGTTTTTTAGCTCGCATATATGGTTTTAATTATTATTTTTATTAAATTGTTTGAACAAATGTGATGTCACTATGGTTTTTTAATGCAGCAGATTTTTTTTTTTTAAGTACCTTTAAATTAATATTTCAGCTCAACAGAATGGATTATAGAATACTCTTAAAATAGTTTATATCATTTGAATCAGCTTAAATATCAAGCCATTTTTTAAAATTACAGCATACTCATGCAATTTAAATTTATTATATTTTAAAGGTTTTTCTAAATACTACAAGTTTTAATGTCTATTAGGCTTTTTTCTTTTCCCCTGCTTTTTTTATGTGTGTCATAAGATGAATTTTGACTTGCATGTAAATGTTTTGTCTGTTGAAATGTTGGCATTAAAACACAGATACAGTTTAATCTTTTTTTAATATACAATTTTCTAATGTTCATCTATTTCTTCTGTCATTCTTATTTTTAGCAATACAAAACCTTAAAATTAAATAAAGTGTTGAAGAAATATATGTTTATAACAAACATTGCATAAGAGATGTAAGCAGTTATAATTTGTGCACTGTTAAACTAACTTTCTTGTCTATTTAAAGTTACATATATATTACTTATTAAATAATAATTGTTAAGTATAGTTAGCATGTATTTTTTATAGATATATTAGTCAATTTTTTCTATTTTTAAAGTTTGATATATTTATATTTTTAAGAAGTGTTTACATAGCTTTTAGTTTTTAATTTACATGTTATATGTTCATTACATGTGTATCTTTAAAAAAATGTTGTAGTATATGATTTGTAGAGGTTTTTTATGGGGAAAAAAATCATTCAGGGAGAAATTTTACAAAATCGGTGCAAAGCACTTTAAATGAAGGTAGCATATTTTTCATTAAAGACATGCTATATTTTAGGTGAAGTTATGCAAGTCTAATAGCGTTCAAATTTCTCTAAAAAATTTTGTGTAAGGTTTCAGTTTCTCCAATAATTGACTAATGTCAGGTAAACTTACTGTTGTAATTCATGAAAAAAATTTTACTACTTTTTATGCATACTTTTTGAAAGTATGCATAAAAAGTAGTAAAATTTTTTTCATAATTTTTCAAAAATAATTATTTTGGTCCTATTATTAATGTACTATATTGAGGTTGGAGGGTGTTGGAATAACTTGAAATGGCTCACATTTTAATGTGGATGGGGAGAGGGGGGGATATTTAATAAGAGTAATTAATATATCATATTTTACATTCTTGAAATAATAAAATTGTGAAGTATCCATTTAAAAATCTAGGTTTGATCAAAATCAAGCAATCAAATATAAATCATACTGCATTTCTGTGATCAAACCCAACATTTGGATATAAGGACATTTTATTACTTGCTAAACTTCACTTTAGCAAGCAGAGTTTGGCATAAATTATTTTTCTATCAAAATAGCATTATTAGTTTTTTTGTTGTTGCTGTTGTTGTTCTCAATTTAGTACCTGCAGTTAAAGGGGGGAGGGAAATTCTTGTAATCTGGCACGTATTTCTTAGTGATGATATTTTAGTTGCTGAACTTGCACTTTTTTTTAAATTCGTGCTTAAAAAGACATTTTTTTTTTTTGTATTTTTGAATTTACACTTAATTTGATGTTTTTTTTTTCATAAAAATTATTAAAACAAAAGATTTTTTTCATATGTTCATTTATTTTCTCAACAAAGCCCTCAAAACTGCTTTCAATGAAAATTAGTTTATTTTTTAAAATTCAGCCTGCACTTCTTATGATTTTTGTACTGAAAGAAATATTTTAATTTTTTCCTGTTATTGTACTAAAATGTAATGTTCTTCTTTCCTGTTTGCCAAACTCGCGTGTTAATAATTTTGGATGTGGTTTATCATACTGATGTGTAAAAAAACGTGTAAAAGTGTAAGTATTTATGACATTTGTGTGGATTTGATATTTTCAGCTGTTGTTAGTTGATTATTATTATTTTTTTAATGTTCTTATAAAATACAATCCAAAAATTGAATGCTCTACTACTATAAATTTTTCCTAGCAAAGACAGATTTTTTATCTTATCCTGTTAAAGTATAATTAGATATGCAGTTAATACAACTCTATATACAGTTATATGTAACATGATTAACACTATATTGATTAATAGGCAGCTATTTGGAAAATCATCTATCATCTGGCTTTAACCATCAGAAAATGATGATTTTTGTAAACTGTGTTGATATAACTGTTATATTATGTTACATTTTATGTCACTGTTACATAAAGTGTTGGTATAACCGTTATATAAAATGTTAATATAACTGTCATATTCAGTTAAGTATGATTGTATATCATATAATGTATTTCAGTTTAACCTAATTATTCAGAAATGCTATGTTGTGAATATATGTTAAAATTAAGTGGGCATACATTTTTCTTTTGCGCCACTTCACAGCGGAGATCCCTTATCTGAAAGTCCCTTTGCACACTATTCTGAAGCTGACTAGGGCTGCATATGGATGTGAAGTTGAAGAAATAAGAGTGCCAATAGATGCTGTCGATGATCACCAACTCTTATAAATAAATATTTTAAAATGAAATAATGTGCCTTATAGTTATTAAATTTTATAGATTTATATTAATTGTTGCAATAACTTTTTTTTTTTCTAAATCTAAATTTTTTCATGTTTTAGTAACTTGTATAGAGTGTTTCATATTTATTGTAACTCTTCCCTAATTAATATTGAACTAATTGTTGCTTTCACTTAAGTTCCTTTATGTTTTTACTACTATTGGTTCACACATTCAGTCAGTATGTGTTATGAAGTTTTTTATTGTTATGATGTTTTTAATATTTTTATTGACTAATGGTGATATTTGGGCTCTTTTTAATTTTTTGATCTAAAATTATAGAATTATTCTTGTCTCTTTGTAAAGTCAGAATTATTTGTATTATTTGTCAGTAAGATATACTCAAGTGTGCCAAGTCTTTAATGAGATCTGAGGACTTAAAAAAAAGTGGACTGTAAAAATTAGTCCAAAATATTATTTAATCTGAAAGTTTTAAATAGTCACGTCTTTTTAAAAAAATGAATATTTTACTGAAAATATCAAAATTTGTACATTTAACTAAACTTTTTGGTAGAAAATTTCAAGAGAATCAAATTTATAATTCATATTCTGAAAACACAAAATTGATTAGCCAAGTAAACACTGTCAGCTAGAGTTATTGCACATACTGGAAATTTTATATATAGATAATAGAAACTTATTTTACTTGTAAATGTCCTTTTTAAAATATCTAGTCTAAGAATCTTCTCTTTGTTTTAAAATACTATTAATACTAAATGTAGCTATTTTTTTATTTTTTGCTGTGTAAGGTTTTGCTACATTGAAAAATATTTTAAACAATTTTGTGTTTTACAAACATTTCACCATATGACTACTATATTGCATTTGAACTTCATTAGACAAATGTTTTTCATACTTTTGTAACTCAAATAGATTTGCCTGCAAAACTGATTAAATGTCATTAATATTGTCAGTGATTTCATACACATTATTTGCATGTTCAGTTTACAGACGGTAAATTGATATCTAGAAATATTTTTTGTTGCAGTGTTATGTTATAGAATGGAATAACTTTTAAGATCAATTTATATACAGTCGGACCTCTATAGTACAAAGCTACTAAATTCCGAAAAGAACTTCATTTTATTGAAAATTTATTAAATAGAGATTCACCTTTTAAATTACATAAAGCAGATTTTAAATTCAGAAACACAAAATATTACTTAGAAAAAGTAATTAATCACACTTTCTGAGAATAAAACAAAACATCTCGAATTACATTGTACTTTCAGTTTTAAAAGAATGATATTACATTAAAATGATTGAATTTTAATAACATCACATTTACTATATTATAAATATGTACAAGTAACTACTTATACATACAAGTTGAATAGTTACTACTTTAAGTATGTACAAGTAATTTTAAGTGCATTACTTCATGCTTCCTTAAATTTAATTACTGAAAAAGTATGTTAGTTTTTCAATTTCTATTATTAGCTCACACTCTCCCTATAGTTATCTTGTACAAATTTTCAATCGTTAATAAAATACTTTTTTATTCATCCACTCAAGTTCAAGTAATTTTTTTTAGACTTGTAGTGCATGACACTGGATGTTAATACAGTTTTGGATCCAATCAACTGGATAGTTTATCTACAGGACTGCCCAAAAGATTCGAAATACATTACGCTCTATGGGCTGAAATTCATTAAACTCGCATATCTCAAAAACTATTAGACGTAGAATGTTGGAACTTTATATTCAGGATTGTTGTCACATCTAGTTGTGCGCCCGCCATTTCGGTCCCATTCAACTGGATAGTTTATCTACAGGGCCGCCCAAAAGATTTTCAATACATTACGCTCTATGGGCAGAAATTCATTAAAGCATATTTTAGAGGTATTAGGCTAGTTCAAGCGACTCACAAGTGATATATGCTGTTATGGGTTACAAAATGAATTTTTCCATCGAAAAAAGTGTCTTTATCATTTATAGTGCTGCTACAAGAACACTCAAAAGATTTCCAACACTTCATTTTATTGAAAATTTATTAAATAGAAATTCACCTTTTAAATTACATAAAGCAGATTTTAAATTCAGAAACACAAAATATTACTTAGAAAAAGTAACTGCTACGGTCCATGGCAGTTTTAGGGACATTCATCCATTTTAAGTACAATACCATCCTACCATATAGTTAGGTATGGTCCAACCACGGTCACGTGCATCCCTTAAGAATTATGCCAAAAGTCGCCAAGCTTGGCGACTTTCGTGTGTGTGTACGTTATTTTACTCCCAAATCTCAAAAACTATTTAGTCGTAGAATGTTGAAATTTCATATATAAGATTGTTATAACACCTAGTCGTGAATCTCGATTTTTGGTTCCAATCTACTGGGGAGTTTATTTACAGGACGACCCAAAAGAATTTCAATAGATTAATATCTATGGACATCTTCAATATATTACATCTGTAGTCAGTCATTGTTTGGTCCATACCCAAAATCTTGCCATTTGTCATCGATCTTGATGAGTTTTGGCAAAATATTGCCAAATTTGGCAATAGTCAGTCATTTGGTCTATGCCCAAAATATCGCTATTTGTCTTCATCCTTGGTGAGTTTTGGCAAAATATCGCCAAATTTGGTGATAGTCAGTCATTGTTTTGACCATGCTCAAAATCTCGCCATTTTTCGTAGACCTTGTCGAGTTTTGCCAAAATCTCGCCAAATTTTGGCGTAATTCTTGAGGGAGGCAAAAGTTTTAGAGTTATGCGAAATGCAATATTATTTTTGGCAATATTTTGCCAATTTTTATTTGTTGACACAAGTAGGAATTGACTTGAGTTTTCTCTCATAATAGTTTTATCTCACATTTTTGTAATTCAGTAAAAAACCCTTCTAATATGTTTTCTTTAAACTGTAATCTGCATCAAATTGTTTCGAATGATTTTATGATTTCATCATAGGTAGGTTTGGGGATTTCTGCATCATCATTATTTCCATCTTTGTTGCAATTCACTGGTATATTGTTTTTATTTTCCACACTGCCCAAAATATTCACTTCAGTTAGAGGGTCCGAGCTCTTGAGTTGAGAATCAAGGGAACGAAAATCATCAGTCAGTAGATCATCTTTATTTTCTTGTTCTTTCTTGAGCTGTATCCACATTTCTTTAAGTTTTTCTAAGGGAATATTGTCTATATCCTCCATGCATTCTAAATTCTCATTGCTGACATAGAATCCAGCTTTTGCAAAACTCTTGCAAATAGTATGATCTGTGACATTATTGTTCCATGCTTTGAAATTTCTGATATGCTTTCCCATGAGTTGATCTTTGACATGGGTTGATTGCACTTTAGACTTAGTGCTAGGTGCCAAGTAAAAAACTGACATTCTTTAGTTTTTGATCGATTTCCTTCGCATTGTTGGGCAGTTGTCAAGAATGAGAGCAATTTAGCAACATTCTGAAATCATTCATTTGTCCAGCTTTTGAATCCATTTTTCACAAGCTTTTTATATTATCTAAGATTTCTATCTAAGACTTCTTTAAGTCATAATTAACCTTCAAAAATTTTGTGACTTTAAAACATCTTGCAGTTTTGGTACTCCAGAACTAATGGTTTCAATTTCTGATATCGAGTCATATTTGCTCTTAACATAAGTTATTCTTGATTTGCTATTTTTTCCTCTAAAGTATTTTTCTCCTTTAAATGCTTATGCCTTTTGAGGCGAATGTTGAAAATATAATATGGTCACATTTGCTTTAAAATGTTTTCTGGTTCATAGTCTTTTAAAATTTTAGTCATTATCTCCTTTATCCATTTTTTATTTTTGTGGTCATTAATATCTTTATTTTAAAAATATGTTACTTTTGTTGCAAACCCGTGTCTTTTAAAATTTTCAAGCCAGCTCCCTTTCCACAGCTTCCTTGAAATTCATCGTATCCCAATGCCTTCTCAAATTTAAGAGATTTCTCCATTATGAAAAGCCCAGAAATCAGAACATTCCTATCTTCTGTATCCATTTCAAAACTGTCTCATCCACATCTTCGTGTACACATCTTTATAGCATTCTTTGTAGCTTTGTAGAAGATTTTGATGAATCATAATTTTGTTGGATCTTGTCATGATTTTTTAATATCATTGATAAGCTGTTTGGACGAATACCAACTTTTAAAGCAATATCTTTTTTCTTCATGCCTTTATCCACTTCATAAAGAAAAAATTGAAATTACAAGGGTGACTGAATAATAATCTAAAAATCAGGTGAGGACACAGGTCAGATGCAATGTGGGTGGTCTACGAGCAAAAGCAAGGAATTAAAAGTGTTCCTGAGGATAATGAAAAGAAAAATATTGCTCTTCCATGTTAAAACTCTGTAAAAGACTGTGACTTTACTACTGATAAAAATCTGTTCAAACAAGGTTATACCTAGAGAAAAATTTTGAGGAAAGTCTAAACAGTGGAAAAGGTGGAAATTTTCATAAAAAGATTTTCTCAGTATCATTTTTTTTTTGGGGGGGGGGGGTGTGTCCAGATACCCTAGACCCCCTTTGGGTATGGCCTTGATGTTGAAGGTCATTTATAGTAAAAGAAAAGTTTTAAAAGAAATAATAAATGCGAAATATTAGAAATATTTTGAATAATGGGAAAAAATATTTATAGAGAAATCACAAGAAAACAGTTTGTTAAATAAAAAATGCACTTTGCTATTTGGAGATTATTTTACAAAGAAATTTACAAAATGTTCGTAGTGTGAAGAAAAAGTTCATAAAATTAAAGTTTGTTAAATAGATGTCCGACTGTATTTCTACACTATTGTGTGTATTTACCCACAGAATAAACTATCAAAGTTTCAGATGTTAAACGAAACATAACACCAAAAAAAAAAATTCATATTAAATTAAAGAAGTATCTTTTCTCTATTTTAGTACTGTTCTTATATTTTGCTAATTTAAAAATCATCTAATATTTGAAAGTTATCTCCTTTCATTTATACCTGAGACTATTCATAGACCATTCATTTATTTACACAATACATTTTTTATTTGAATTGTTGTAGTACTGTTCAATATTTGATAAGTAAAAGATTTAGGACTTACAGGTAAAGTACTTTTGAACTATGCTTAGCAAATCATCTGTAGACAGCTTTTTAGATCGCACATATTCGTCCTAAACATTTATAGAATGATACTAGACCTAAAACTTTCAGTTTAATTTGAGTGTATGATTTAAAGCAAGGTGTTTTGTTTCAGGACATAATAAATATTTACTAAAAAAAGTATTTAATTATTGAAGCTTAAAAATTGTAATTAGGCAAATTTCGACGTTGTTAGAGAAGCTCATCCCAAAACAGACAGATATTCACCTCCAAATGTTATCATAAAAAATTTGTCATTAATATTGAAAAAATCCGTAATTAATCTGTTAAATAAGTCAGTGTAGAGAATTTTAAATGTAAATATAGCTGTTGTGCATGTATTTGTCAACTATAGCAATTGAAATTGTTTTAAATTTCAGACCTTACTTTCAGCAAACAAATTGAATTTTCAGACATTCCTAAAGCATTTTCAAATTTCTTTACCAATTAAAACATTAGTTTTAATGTTTATTATTAATTAAAAAGTCCCAATCAGTACTTGCCAATATACCTTATTAATATTCCAACAGGAATATATTTTAAAACTTGTAGTTTCATCCATAATCTTTTTATAATGGTATAGAGCAAGAAATTCATGGCTTTCTTTTTCAGGATATGTGAGTATGTATGACAATTAGAAGGAATTATTTTATATTCAGCCTAAAATCTAGTCTAAAGATATTGTATTTATGACAGAGAAGTTTTCGTATACATAGTTAGTTTGATTGTGATTTAAATCTTGCCATTTTTGTATTTTGAGCTCTGGATAAATATCGCCCTCATTTGAAGAAATGTTTGTGTGTGTAGATTTCTTAAATTATTTTTTTGTGTCATAATTTTTACATTTTTTTATTTTTTTCTGTGTTTTTTTTTTTACATTAATTAGGGATTGACTGTTAAATTGTGAGTTTAAGAATTTTTATTTGTGTGCAGAGCTTATATTTATGGTACATGCATATTTATTAATAGTTATTACAGTAAAACCTACCTTAATTGGAGCCTTTATTTAGTGAAAACCTTTCATTAACAAAAATGTATGGTTTCTAGTCCTATTTTATGTATTAAATGAACATCTGGCTTATAGTGGAAAAATATTTGTCTCTTTTGAGATTCCATTTAAGGCTGGTTTTACTGCACTTATTAATTTTATTCCTCTATAGTGCAGGAAGGTTTAGATATTTTGATATGTTATCAGTATTTCAGCATAAAAAATGTTATAAATTGATGCAGTTTCATACTGTTCTTATAAATGAATCAATAATGATTAGATCATGTGCTTCCATTTACTGCAGAAGTTAACACATTTTAGTATTACTTTCCAGAATGTGCACGATATTGTTATTTGTTGTAGAGTATGAAGAAGTGTTTTAAGATAATGGTCTTTTAATATAAGTAGATTTTAAACATTTTGTTTTACTTTCAAAACTAGAGCTTAAACAAACATATCAAGTGCATGCCAAGCTTTTGAATTTGATAGAATAGTATAACCTTGTAAATGTAGTAGCAAAAGTACAGGATGTCCTATATGGTATTTAGCACCGTGTTTCAGTAAATGTGCATAAAATAATGAAGGCAAGCAATTGATATATAACTTGCCAGATCAATTGTTATGGTGCAGTTACTGTTTAAAATTAGCTGCAAATTTTAGCTTCCTGAGAGTATTCAGGAAGCTAAAATTTAAAGATGTTCAATATAAATATTCAGTATAACAGGTATCCAAAATAATATCCATTCTAATCAATAACATTGTAAGTCTAAATTTATTTGTTTATATGTTTTATACTGTTATCCAATTTAGGCTATTATTGCTTGATTCCATTATTGTTTTCAAATCATCTAATGTTGTGTCTGACTGGCCATTTTCAAATTTTTAATAATCATAGACTGATTAAAATTTGGAGAGTAAAATGGCTAACTTATCTTGGAAGTCCTATTTTCTGACTTATGAACTAAAAGTAAAATTTCATTATGTATGTTTAGACTAAATATATTCGGATCTCCTACTTGGATTTTTAAGGGCTAGAAAAGTATAGCTTTTTTAATTTGTCTATTGTAAAAATTAATTTGCAACATTCATTTCTACAAGGCTTACACATCTTCCCAATCAAAGAATCTAACCATATCCCAAACTGCTTCAAAGTGTTTTGAAGCACCTTCAGGAGCAGGTAAATACCTACTTTAGAGCAACAAGGATGTTTAAACTGCCAATCTGTGTAATGTTTTTGTAAATCCAAGGCTTCTGTGCAGTTTGAGCAAAACAAGCAAAAACAAACATTTCGATGTAGACACAAATTTATATGTATAAAAATTAGTTTCTTTCTTTTCCTATTTATATAGTATATTTGTATAGTATACCAAAAAAGAAATAAATACTGAATACCAAAAAAAAAAAAGAAAAAGACAAAAGAAACTGATGTTTGAAAAATAAAGTAATTAAAACTTTGTAAAATCACATACATAAAAGTTACTTGTCAAACTATACTCATATTTTGGTTGAAAAAAATTGATCTTCATCAGTAGCAGTAGAAGTCCATATACAGACTGTGACTGGGGACTGAAAAAAAGTAAACAGAAAACAAAAGAGAAGAGATAGTATGTTGTCAATCAGAGGAAGGAAAAAGCAAGAAACCAGGGAGGATAAGAGCAGGAGGGGAAGGGGGGGGGGAATATATAAATATAAAATACAGAATTGAAAAAAAAAAAGAGAAAATTAATGAAAAAAAGAAAGGAACATGGCACAAAAGAGAAACATGCAAAAAGTAAAGAGTAGAAAACAGAACAACAAAAGAGCAGGGAAAAAAACCCATAAGAAAATACTTAAAAAATTATAAACAGGACAACACTTTTCTTTTTTCTTTCTTTTAATTTTATAAACAGGAAACATTTGCTTTTGTTTTCTGTTTACTCTTTTTCAGTTCCCCGTCACAGTCTGTATATGGACTTCTACTGATGAAGATTAAAATTTTTTTTTAATTGAAACATGTGCATAGTTTGATAAGTACCTTTTATGTGAGTTAGTTTCATAAAATAATTATTACTTTGTAAAATAATTTGTTTTAGACTATTAGAAAAATTTGCAACAGGCATTGCCACATCATGCCATATCTAGTATTGAGGACCATAATTTACCTTAAAAATTTATGGCCAATGCATGGGGGGGGGGCGGGGAAGAAAAATCCAAAGTACAGCAGTACTTGCAGTGAACTTGTGGAGTTGATTTAGATTCTTGCAAAAACCATAAAATTTGTGACACTTTTCTTCTAATATATCAACATGCTCATCTCTGTGATTTTATCAGATTTTACAGAAATCTGGTATTATATATTCATCCAGACACCCTGTATTTTTAAATAATTTAATTCTGAAAGCATTAATTAGTTTAGAACATGCCCTCTTTTGTTTTGCAATACTTTTAGCTCCTTATTTATTCATATAAAACCTTTTGTAGTTGTAGGCATTTCAAAACTGTTTATCATAATAGGCACATTAAAAAGAAAACTAGATTACATTTAATCTCTTTTGTAACCATAAATAGAAAATAAGTTTTGTTTGTAATCAGTTTATTTAACCATTATAATTACAATGTCTCAAAAATGTTTATTCTATATAGTGGTTTTTCGACAGCCATTTCTTGTCATTTTGTAGAGATGATGTAGTTATAAAATAAAAAGAAGTCTTCATCTTTGTGAAAGCAATTTGGAAACAATTTTTGTAGTTGATATGTATTAAAGCAAACTAAAATGTAAATCTTTAAATTAAAATTATGGATGTTATAACTTACTCAAATTGTAGTTATAGTAGATAGGTCATGTGATACGTAGGGTGGAAAAACAAAGAATTATCTGAATCTTTATCTGAAGAGTCTACCGTTTTTAGCTTTTGCCTCCTTTGTTACTGTTTCTGGTATTTTTTGTAGTATTGGTATTTGTAGTACTATAACCACTCTGCAATACACACAAACCCATAACATTTAAAATTAAGACAGCACCAGGGGTATACAAAACACACATAGGACAGGATAAAGAGAGAAAGAAACTGAAAAGAAAAACACGGACGCAGCTATAGCTTTCACATGAGGTGGGGGGAGTCCATTCTTATTGTAAAATTTGAGAGGATAAATTTTACTATAAATAACCTGTAAAAAATTTCATTTACATTATAAATTTCTAAACTTCATAGTAATTTTTTTAACTACCCATTAAAATATAGAGGTTGATATTTGTCAAAATTAGCATTTTTATAGATTAAGGGGGGGGGGGGTTGAGACCTCCTAAACCCGTCCGTGAAGAAAAGGAAAAAAAACAACAGAAAATAAGGAAAATGATAAATGATGGGAGAGGCGGTATGGTATGTTCATAGCCTGATCATGTTTAGATAAGTGCCCAGGGCACTAGGTTGCTTCGAGGTCCCCTTTACTTTCACAAGCATTTTAAGCCATTTTTGATTACTGTTGCATTTTTCTGACACAAAACGTGTTTAAGGCATTCAAAAGTGAATTTTTAAAAACTACATACATATTTATATTTTAGCAAGATTATAAATTTAAAAATTATTTTAATAATTGAAACTCATTTGTATTAGCTGATATGAATGCTGAGTCAGGGAAAGGCTATTACATGGCACTCATGCCTAGTTTACATGCTAGAAAAATTTCCTAGACCTACAAAAATGTTGTAATTTTCTTCTTTAAAGCATAAAACACAAGGCACTGGTACTTGAAAAAAAAAAATGCATTTCAATGAACTGTAGATTTGGTACTTCCATCATATCGTATTTAACACCCAAAAAATATGTCTCCAAGTTGATCTAGTGATGGACAATTATGTAATAGATATAACAGGAGAAATTTATTTTTTCTAATTATAATTTTGGTATTTGTGAATATGTGAATTCCCCTCCCCTTATGATAATCAGGCTCTGAGTATGTCATAGAGCAACCAGAATTAGAGCAAACTTAATTTACATTTGTATTGACACATAGTCTGAGTTGTGTGATTTTCAAGCATATGTTCCTCTCCACCCCCTTCCTGACACTTGGTTGAAATATCCGTGTATTGACTGTCCTCAAACTGTCCTGTCCTCAAACTTTTGAAGATGCCACTGAGTATCACTGTAATGTAAAAGAAAAAGTAGAAACATTTAGCTTCATAATAAGGCAGAGACCATTAGCGGATCTGGAGGGGCCCGTGCCCACCCAAACTGAATCAAATTAGACCATAAAAATTGACTTATTTTGATTTTCATTAATTAGTGATTAATTAGTTTTCAGCAATACTTTAATATTTTGCAGTAGTTGTTCTTTAGAGCAATAGGTTTCCCTAATTAGTGTATCATTATCAATACCGTAAAATGTGAATGAAAATTGAATTTTTAGCAAAATTTGTCTCCTAAAACTAGCAAAATAGTGATTACATTTCAGTAGTAGTTGTAGCTAACTATATTGTGAAAAAGTAGTTGTATTTGTAGTTAACTACATTTTTCGAAAAGTAGTTAGTTTAAAAAAAGTCTTTTCCACCACTGCGTGTAAGGAACAAAATTTTTAATTTTTGAATTATAAACTATTGAACTTAGTATAATAGCATTTTCCCCTTTATTTTATCTAAAAAAAATTTTAAAGTCAAATTTTGCAAATTGTAAAATATTTTTTACGTTCCAATACATTAAAAGAATCCCAGCCTTTTATTATTTTTTAAATTTTTAATGGAATTTTCACACACATAAAAGGACTAATAATGTAATATTATAGTAACAAGAATATTTTCTGTAGATATTCCATTCTAACTCTATTGAAAACTAAAGAATTTTACTGTTTCAATTTTATTTTAATGTGTGTTTAGAAAGAAAGGGTTTTTTTAGTGAAAGTTTTAGTATTATTTATATTAGAAAACATTAATTTATTTTAGGAATTTATTTTCATGTGGCAGAATACGTCTGTATATATATTAAAATATGTTCATTTATTTCATATACAAATTACTTGTTTGTGCCAACTGCTTTGTGCTCAATTTATGTTGTTGCAAAATCTTCTTTCAATATACTTTTTACCATATCATTATTCTTGTACCAACTGAAAGCAGAATGTTGCTCATATATTTAAAGTTTTTAATCACTATATGTAAAAATGAATAGTCAACAAATGAAGATTAATTAACTTGATTTGTAATGCTTACTCTTGTTTCTATTTTGATTTTTACCTGCTTATTTTTATATTTTGTTTAAATATCATCTTCATAGTAATAAGTTTTTGTTTTTAAATATATATCATTAAATTTTATTATATTATTTCTATAATAAATAATAACTTCTTATCAAAATTAAAAAAAGAAGAAGAAAGGAAATATATATATATTTAAATTATGAAAATTTGAGGTTATATGTCATTTAGAAAATATTTAAGTGAAAAGGAATGAATTTAAAAATTATTTTGCTAAGTCATACAGTGTGCAAGTTAAAATTAAATTTTAACTTACATGTGTTTCATACTTAGCAGAGGTTTCTTGAGCAATATATTAATATATTTTATGTTTTCCTGGTCCCATAAAATGAAAGTTTAGGTTATATATGAATGAATCAATAGTTAAATGTTTCAGTGCTTTTGTTGGAAAACAAGTTCAGTACTTTTTCTTTTCTTTTAAGTGAATTTTTAAATTAATTGTAATATTTGGATACTTTGCTCAAGAAACTTTTGAAAGATGTGACTTGGGACTTTTTTATGATCAAAAGTGTGAAACAATGTCTTGGAAATAGATAGTATATTTATGTCGATTGACAGATCACCTGCACTAGCTGCATTTTCTTTTCTTTTTTTTTTTAATCTGAAAAGTTAATTTTTAAAGTAACTATTAAAATAAGGAATCATACATTAAAAATTTTTGTTGCATTAAATCATTTTCAGTGATAATTGTGGTTGCATTATTAAAATCTTGTCTGATGAGAACATCAGAATACCAAGAATATTTTTACATTTATAATTTTATGAAAGTATTATGTCTGCAATTTATTGAAATTTCATTGTAATTTTAAGTAACTATCCAAACATTAATTTTTATGAAAAGGGATGAGATTAGCCAAAAAGCTAAGACTGAAATCATGTGCAAGCAAAAAATCTGCATCCATGATACTTGTATATAATATGTACGTGAAAGATATTTTAAAAAGTAAAACACCAGAATATGATATTTGATAAAAACAATACACAGTTCATTAATAACTTAATTATATTTTTATTTAGTAAGTATAAATAAGAAAAAGAATATTAAATTATTATTAAATCGATTACATTTAAATTTAGTTAATAAACATTAACACATTGTCAAGGGCATCAGAAAATACAAAATTAAACATTAAAACTTATTTACTACCTGCATCCTACTGAGATACATCATTGACCCAACAGAAGTGCGAGAAGAGTTTATAGCTTTTTAATACACAATGATAGTGCAAATTATAAAATAAGAGGGGGTCGGGTGGGAAATTTTACAGTTATAATCACAATGATGGATTCATTTAGCATTATTTTTATTTGAAACCATTTGAAACATTTCCTTATTGTCGGATCACTACATGCTGAAATCGGGGGAAAAAAAGCCGAAGAATCTCATCCCTGATTTGCACAAATCATTTACAACTTAAGTAATTGTGCATTTTTCTAAAGTGTGGTGAGAGACATTCTGTATTAACTTGAATATTTTTAACTGTCAATAAGAAGTTTGCAAATTTCATGTATACATTTAAGGTATTTTAATTAACAATATCAAAATTATTATAACCAATTCTGCTACTTTTCTGTATTGCTATATACCATCTATATTTTTAAAAGCAGAAATAGCATGGTAAAATTTTCATTAACTATTGTCAGTAAAGAGAGGATAAGCAAAGGAGAGGCCAGTAAAAGAGGATGGATAAGATTGAACCTGGAATAATTGTTACATACTTTTCTGTGTACCATGCAGTTTTAACAGAAAAAGGCTGTTTTGCACAGAAGTCTTTCACTTTTTACTAAAACACCAAATGCAGGCATAAATTTTCTTTTGCAGAAATGAAAATGTCAGTTAATTTTTCGGCAGTTGCATTTTCTTGGTTTTCTTGAATATTCTTTACTTTCCCCAAGTTTTCCAGGGCATGTCACAGCCCTTGGCAGGGATTTTTCTCAAAAACCAGGAAAATTTTGAAAAATTTTTGAAAAACCAAAAACGTCTTCTGTTAAAGGCTGAAAAATCTCATCCCCGATGAAAACAATCTATTTAATATGGAAAATGAAGCTTTTAAATATGGTAAGTAATAAAATTATTAAAAAAAAAAAACCTTAATGCTGTACACACTCCCCCCCCCCAAAGCTTAACTTGCTGATTGTCAAACGTTGACATATTTAATATTTATTTTTTTTTAATCTATAACAGTTTAAAATATCATTCAATATAAAAATTCTGTACTTAAAGATAACTTTTTCAGATTTATTTTATTTTTACATTTTTCTTTCGATACATTCTCAGTTTAATACTTATTATAAAATCAGTCTTGTTGTATAATTATATCAGTTTTGTAATCTTAAAATGTACTTTATAAAAAGTTTATTTGGTTTTTGTGTTGTTTATGAAGGATTGAAATGCTAAATAAGTATTAATATATCATGCATCAGCATAGGCGGCTGGTGCACCAAAAAAGTGGGGAATCAGAAAAGATGCTTGGTAGCTAAAGCTGATTTTTTTGGGGGGGCAGGGGGCTATATTACTGGATTTTAACGTCATTGTTGATTAAATGACCTTATCAAGTTATTGATTAAATGATCTGAGGCAAACTCATTCTAGCTAGTACTCATTTTCTTCTCTCGGTTAATGTATTGAGTTTCCCTCCATCATTTTTTGTATCATTAAAAAGTGAGGGGGCAATTTCCCCCTCACAAGCCGCCTTTGTGCATAAGATTATTAATATATTTTATGAAATTTGTGTATGTGATAGCTCATTTTTCGCTTTCTATTTTAAATAAAATCTAATTACATCTGTGTTTTGTAATTAGAAAAATATTACTTTTTGAAATGCTCATATATAAGTAATACTCAAATATTTTATATAGTGACTGTGTAGTTGCTTTTATGTTGCAGTATTATAAAAATATGGATTAAAAAATAAAAGAGCAATTTTTATTAAATTGTGTATTTGGATAATCTTTCTGACAGTCTGTGTATCTTCATTGTTATAGTTGTTTAAAACTTAATGTTTTAGTACTTGCTTTTGTTGAATTCAAAGTAGTTGTTCGTCAATAAAAATTAACTCTTGTCAAAGAGTAGAATAAATTATTTCATGATACACAGCCTCCTTAATAATTAATTTCAATATACCAGTTATCGGTAAAATAAATTAATTTTATCAGAAAAAGACAAGAGGCAGGAGGAAAGAATGATAAAACTTTTTTTTTTTTAATAAAGATGATTGAAGATCAATTAGAATATATATGTTGAAGAGGTTGGCTGTTAATTTTTATGTATTTGTGCTAAAATAATGATACAGTAAATAGTGTTAGTTTCCTTTTTGAAGATATTTTGATTATAAAATTCGTTAAAATTGTTCAACCTTTTATTGTGAAAATTGATTGGACTTTCTATCAATTGCATTGCTAATGCTAACAGTTTTTGGGCTCAACTCTGACTTAATTTATGATAAAATCGGAGAGGATTAAGACCTCAGAGAGTAAACTTGTTTTAGCAGTAATTATTCCATGCCTGTATATTCAGTGGAAGAAAACATCTATCTATGCATTACTGCTACCATGCTTAAACTGTTATTTAAATACATACAGGGTGGGTCAAAAGTCACACAGAAGTTATAAGTTTTAATAATTTTTAAAAAAATTATTATTATTAGTTTCCTTTGATATTTCACTAAGAATGGTAGATTCTTTACTTGTGTGTGGGAAAACAATTTATGTAGAATTATGGACACTTAGACCAGAGGTGTTGATCCCTGTTGCGAATCGTGTGTCACATAGAAACAATTTCTCTTACTTGGTCTTATAAATCTGTGAAATATCAGTGGAAACTAATCCTACTATATAATTACCTAATTGCTGGTTGTGTTAGCCTAACTGCTAACTATTGTGAACACAGCTGTCTTAAACATGGAGACTCCAATACAGTAATATTAGCTACTTTTCTTTTTTATGTTGAAATTAAATCTTCAGAAAGTGGTAGTCATGATTCCTGTGATGCCTGTATTGCCTATAGTCTGAGACAAAGAGATAAAGGCTGGTTGTTCTTATCACTTTGGATGTTAATCTTGGAATCCTCCAAAGTGATGAGTGTAGATTGCCTTTCATTTTTGTATCATCCAAAATGTACACTAAAAATGAATGAACAATTTGACTCCCAATCAACTTTTGATGAAAGAGTCTTTCCTTGAACAGATGATCCATCGAGAGGGAAGCCTCCGTGGAAAAATGTAAACAAACAAACCATTCATTTCCTCCATCCCATTCACTATTTAATTAGGTGCCTTGTGGCAAAGAGGGTTTGAACACTCTCAACAGTGACAGTATGCATGAGGTGAAACTGCCTAACTTAATGAAAATATGTAAATAAGGATGATCATTCGGGATAACTACACTGAGTAATTCAGTTAGGATATAGTAAGTGTAGCAGAAAATAATGCCCTTTTTTTTAAACATAAAATTCAAACAAATAATTTTTCAACAAGTATTGAATTACAAACAAACTGTGCCTAAGCATGACTTACATCTGTTAAATTTTAAAGTTATTTTCTTTTTTCTGAGGAAAATGGCCACCCTCCCCATTTTTCATGCCTACCCTCTTTGTGGGTTTATATTCAAAATATTCTGAAATCAATTTTTTTTTTTAGGTAGTTGTGAGTGTTGTATTTTACCGCAAGAATTTTATGGTTATTTTTTTCTTTGAGATCATGCAGGATATGTGAAAAGAGCATTTTGGTCCCCGTATCCCTCATAAGTTGCGAATTTGGGAAAGTGCTCTCCAATCTAGCACCTATGTTAAAAAACTGGCATAAGTGCCAAATTTTTGCATATGAAAAAATGCATTACTTTCCAGTACACCTAATACATCAAAAGTGATACAGAATAAATCCCGCTTAAGCAATAAAGGAATGAAAAGAAATGGACAAAGGAGTAGTGTGGCTCAATGAAATAAAATATAAAAGTTAATTCTTCTCTAAAATTGCCTGTGGATATCTATATACTGATTAAGGAGTTAAGCATTATGACCTGTTGTAAAATAGTAATTTAAAATTCAAATTCCTCTCGCTTATTTTTTGGTATTTTCTTGTATGTTTAACTCACATTCGTATAAATAATAATACTGTTTTGAAAACAGACTTCAGTCATAGCTCAAACCCAGTGTAAGTTTGTTCTTTTCAAATTGGTCTATCCAGCTCATCCATTTTGTTGTCTCATGTTAAACTAAGCTTGTACAATCTCAGTTTCTTCTAAGAATTTTTATTTATCTATTTGTTATAGATATTGTTAAATATGTAATGCTCTGCTGTTTTCAGAGAAACGTATGTATTTCTTGTTAGTGCCCCCCCCCCCCCCCAAAAAAAAAAAAAAAAATTAAAGAAGTATTGCTGACCATTGTGCAAATACTACCTATTTGCATATTTAACCTTGTTATGCATAGTACATACAGCAAATTTTCATGACTGTCATAAATTTTGTCCTAAGTAAAACCTTCAGGCTTGGATGGTTTTAAAACTAATTAAAAAAAGAAAAAACATCTCCTTAGAAATCTCTGTAAACTAAAATAGACTATATCTGCTGTGATGCAAGTATATTAATAAACAAGAACTTAGCTAGTGTATTATATATACTGCCCGGTATCACTAAAGATATTTTGAGTATATTTACACGTTTTTTAAGCTAAAATAGACTGTGTCTGCTGCGATGCGAGTATATTAATAAATAAGAACTTAGTTTATTATACTGCCAGGATATTTTGAGATATTAGGCTATAGATATGAAATAGGTAATGCTAACTTTTCCTGCCTCTAGAAAGTTTGATTCTGGCATAGAAGTCTTTTTTTTTTTTTTTTTTCTCTCATGAACTACAGTTGGTGGTGGTCGTACGATGTTCTTATACATAGTGGTGGTTCACTTAAGAGAAGCAAGTTTTATCTACCTCCCATCCTGAAATGGTCAGTGCTTTTTCTGAATGTTAGTTTTAGCTTGATGTTTATAATTATATATAACTTTTACTCAAGTTTAAAGAACTAGGAAAGTATTTTTTCAGTTTTTTTTTTATAATTTCATATTACAAATGGTATATTTTAAACCGTATAATTTAATCTTTTAAACAAGTGAAAATATAAAATTTTGCTAAAACATGTACGAACTCCTTTATACTTTTTCAAATATGCAAGGTGTACAATTTATATATCTGATCCAATCCAAACTAAGTAAATTCTTCTAGATAAGTTTACGGACATGATTTCATGAAATAAAATTTTAAAATGATATAATAGTTATAAAAAAAAATTACCGAACACTAAAAATTTTTATATAGTAAGCTTTTTTTAACACTCAAATTTAAGTGTGAAGTTAGTTTACACAATTCAAGTTTTATCTACTAAGCACTATTAGTACCATTACTAATAGTAGTAACATTAGGACCCCTCCCAATATTCTAGTTATAAAGCCTTCAAAGAGGACATTTTTAACAACGATGCATGAAATAAATTCCCTTGCATTCTAACCCTCCCCCGAATCGTAATGTCTAAAATTTAGTTGCTCTATGTATTAGTACAAAAGTACTAATAAATTATCAGTTACATAGAAATTAAGTTCATTGCTTTTAAAATATGTTTTGCATTCACAAATGTATAACTCAAGATAATTCATGTAACAATTTCTACCTGTATATTAGATATAATCTTGCTAGATACACTGAAATTATTCCTTCCAAACAAGACACTAGTGACCAGTTTTTCAAGAACCTGACTTTGTAAATTATTTGTAAATAAATTCTTCTTTTCTCTTTCAAGGTCATTGAAATATTTTTATTATGGAAATTTTATACTTTTTAGTTGTTCAGTTTTTTAAGCATTGTTTACTCCAGATTATAAATTTCATTATTATAAAAGAAAAACTCGAGTCCATTAGCAAAAGAGAATAATATCAGTATTCAGATATAGCCAGCATTCACATTTTGCATTTTCAAAGGTCACCATGCTTTCTCTTATTGAAAGAAGTCTTGTATCTTTTCCAGAGGAATATTTGGGGAAATTATCCTTTATCTCAATAGAAAGTGTCTTTTTTAATAAATCTGCCCTGCCTCTTTTGAAAAGAAATGTGACTGCATAAAGCCTCGGAGAACCGAGTGTCATAATATGCAAAATTCAACATAAAATCTTTTATAAAGTTTATTCAGTTTTAAACATATTAATAATAAAATAAATAAATCCCAAAGTTGCATACTAGCCGTGTGGGCTTTTGCCACTACAAATGCCATCACTACAAATCCATCAATACACTGCTGGCCACTGTAATATGGCAGCACCAAGTAGAAAGCCAGCATTACCCTCTATGAAGGGACAGATGATTGTGGCAGACTTAGTGAAAAATAAATACTTATGTGCATTCTTATTTATTATTCTGTGAAATATGATTCAGTAATTCAATATTAATGTGCAAGAAAAAGTATAATTTAAGAAAATAAAGGTGGGTTTTCAATAAATTATTTTAAAAAGTACTTGGGGACAAGGCCTCTAGATTCGCTTTTTGTATGAGGAATTTGGCCAAAAAGGCATAATTTCTACAGAAAAAACCCAAAGATTGGATCAGATAGAATGCTACCCAGCTACCCATTGCTTGGTTCTTGCATGCTCCTTGGAACGTAAAAATTTAAACTTCACTCTATTTTTAACTGTGTAAAATTTATGGAACACCTTCTGTATTTGCCATCCATGGCAGTTTTTCAAAATTTGGCACCTTCCATATACAGGGTGATTATAATTAAAGTTCCACCTTAAAACGATCAGAAAAGGAAAACTACTGGACCAAATGCTATCAAGCTTGGTAATTATGTAAAGGTGGTCAGAGGATTTATTATCGGCGAGTAAAAAGTTAAAAAATTCAACACTAGGGACAAGGACGTATTTAAGGGAGGGGGGGTCCAAACCTCCTCCCCCCCCACGAAATTTCGATTTTTTTTACTAAAATGATAATGATATAGTGTCCTTTTAAGAAAAATACTACCTTTTTTACCGTTTGGACCCCCTCCAAAATGTTCTTCATGGGGGGGGGGTATTCAGGAGTCAGACCCCTAAACCCTCCCCCCGTCTTAAATACATCCTTGCCCCCAGGTGTTAAATTTTTGAGCTTTTAATTGACAAATGTGTAACTCTTTTTTTGAGCCTTTGCAAATAATGAAAAGTCACCATTAGTAGCAAGATATAAGAGCTGTTCCATAGTTTTTATCAAAGAAAACATATGAAGCTCTGTTTTCTTAGACATAATTATTAACTATATGTTACGCAAGTCGCCACATTGTAAAAAAATCTCCATGGATAGGAATATACGCAAGGTGTTCCATAGGTTTTACACAATTAAACTAGTGTGAAGTTGTTCCAAGGAATGTTTAGCTCGGTAACATTCTATTAGATCTAATCTTTGCGTTTTGTCAGTTATGCATTTTTACAAATAAGCTTTATTAGGGTCCAAATGCCTCATACGAAAAGCGAGCATATCGAGGGGCTTTGGCCCCTAGTATGTATAAAAAAACGGTAAATAATTATTTGTATCATAAGGTAAGTTTTAAGTTAAAATAGGTTACGTAAGAATATGGTAGACATAGTATTTAAAAAGGATGTGACTGATCACATTTCATTTATGCAATAAATTAGCAGGGGTCAATCCAGGAATTCTTTCCTGGGTCCCATTTTTGTGAATTATATAACACTTAATTAAAAATTGGTATAAAAAGTCACAAAAATAAGGCACATTTTTTGTTAAAATAATTGATAAAAGATTAAAATGTAGGGTAAAATGCCAGTGAAGGGCCATTTTAATCAATTGTGTTTTTGTGAAAGTGCCATTTTCATTGATTTATCATTTTGTGAAAGCCATTTTAATAGATTGTATTTTTGTAAAGGAGCCATTTTAATCGATTGTAATTTTGTGAAGGGGCAGCATAATGGACCCAATTTTCATCTGCATTTACCCCTGATTAGTCAAAACTCAATAAAATAAATAAAAACTTTGTGTAAAAAACACACATAAAATGATACTTATAACAACATATGATCGTTTCAACTGAAAATTTATTCAGTCTTCGTCAGTCATATCCCTTCGTCTCACTGTACTGTGGGAACTGGAAAAGATGTACACAACTAAGCATGTTGCCACTTGGAAAAAAGAAAAGCAAGAAACCATAGAGATTAAAGGAAGGGGGTGGATAAAAAGAAAGTAGAAAAGAAAAAATATATGGACAAACAAAAATTCATAATTAAATAAATAAAAAGCAAAAAAGAACGAGCAAACACACACACACACACACAAACAAACAAACAAAAAAAAAGAACGAAACAGACAAAACAAAAACAAAGTAACATAAAAACACAAATAATAGTCAATTTTTTAAACACATACAAGACAACACATTTAAAAAATATATATAATAAGATAATAATAAACATAAAGGAAAGACAGAGAAAACACACTCAAAAACAAAAAAACTGAATAAAAAGAAAGAAAGAAAATAAAATAAATAAAAAAAGAAGCAAAAGAAAACTATCAGCAGAAGAAAAGGGGGGGGAGTAGAGGAAGAAAGTAAATAAAATCTTACAACAGCTTCCAAGCAGAATGAAGAAAAGGAACAGAAGAACCGTCGTTCACAAGACATTCCAAGTGCTAGTAAGTGAGTAATGGAAAAACCTTCCAAAAAAGTCATTTTTAAACATGTGAACAAACTTAAATTTTATTCCGCTCAAGATCCTATTCCTACTGAGAACTGGTGGGATGCTTATTATATTCCTTGTGGATCTTGTGAGTTGGGCTATATTGGTCAGACCAGAAGAGCTCTCAAATTTAGCTCAAAGAGCATGAAAGATATGTTTCTTAGTACGAGCTTTCCAGATCTTCCATTGCCTCATATTTTTGGAATTCTAATAATCATTTTCAGTTTTCTAAAGCTATTTAGAAAACTGAAGTGCTCTTCTGCACTTGTGCATCTTGATTTTTTGGAAGATTTTTCCATTACTATTTTATTTGACTTGTGCATCAACAAGTGCTCTTCTGCACTTGTCGCATCTTGATTTTTTGGAAGATTTTTCCATTACCCAGCACTTTGAATGGCTTCTAGATGACGGTTCTTCCGTTCCTTTTGTTCATTCTTCTTGTTGTAAGGTTCTATTTACTTTCTTCCTCTACTCCCCCCCCCCTTTTCTTCTGCTGATTCTTTTCTTTTATTTTTTAAAACTTTCTTTCTTTTTATTTAGTTTTTGGGTGTAAAGGGAACAACAATTGTTTTGTGTGTGTTTTTTCTGCCTTCCTTTTATGTTTATTATATTATTACAAAAATGTGTTGTACTACCTGTGTTAAAAAAATAATTGGATTATTATTTGTATTTTTGTTATTTCATTTTTGTTTGTTCTGTTTTCTTTTTTTTTTTTTGTGTGTGTTCTTTTTTTGCTTTTTATTTATTTAATTATGTATTTTTGTTTGTCCACATTTTTTTCTTTTCTACTTTCTCTTCCCCCCCCCCTTTCCTGTGGTTTCTCACTTTTTCTTTTTTCCAAGTGGCAATATGCTTATCTTTTTCAGTTCCCCCAGTTCAGTGAGATGAAGGGATATGGCTGACAAAGACTGAATAAATTTTCAGTTGAAACGATCGTATTTTGTTATAAGTATCATTTTATGTGTGTTTTTTACACAAAGTTTTTATTTATTTTATCTTTTAACACAAGTATTTTGAGTGTTTTTTCTGTAGTCAGAACTTAGGTTGATAGATTATGTGATATAATTTGCTAAACATTGGGCAGAACTCCTGTAATTCATTTCCTTTTAGTCTTGTTATTTAATATTAGCCGATATTTTCACTTTTTTAATATATATATATATTTTGTTGTATTTGGATTTAACTCTAAATTACTAATTAAGTTAATCTATCATTAGAGGAAGAGCTACCTTATCTGAAAATTCCCCTACATACAGTTTTTAAATTGACTCCTAGTGCATTTGGTTGTATTATTGAACCAGTATCACTTCCTGTTCCAGCCGTTGAAACTCACAGAGAAAAACCAGCCGTAAGTATAGAGAAAATGATTTTAAACGCCCTTTTTAATAACCCACAAAGGTTCTGTATAAGCCAGTTTAAAAGAAAAAAAACAAACAATCCTAAGAAAAAAAAATGTTCAAATAATCTCTTCTTTTGAAACTACCACAGAAATTAAATAATGTAGGATTACTTATCACTGCTCATCTCTTTTTAAAAAAATTATTGCAATCTCTAACAACCAACCTGTTCTAAAGACCCGCTTAACCCTTATTCAGCCTTTAAGGCAGTAAACCTACCGTCATGCCATGCTATAGAAGAGCAGGCAAGTGGCTCAAGCCACCAACAAAAAAGGAATTAAAATACAAACCAAATGTGATTATATTTTAAAGAATCAGAACTGACTAAAGATTTATTTAATAAAGAAGAAACTCTGCAAGCACTTACAAAACAAACCTAAAATTTAACTAAATAAATTTAAAAAAAAGATGCTACATAGGAGTAATGTAATTAAAGAAAGGATAAAAGAACATAGGCTGTGCTTAATTTTTCAAATTTTAAATCGGCTATCTCGTACTGCTCAAAAAGAAAGCATAACATTAGATCTAAATACTGAAAAAATAGCTAATTATCAAAATAAAAATTTTGCATTTTACTGTAAAACAGTTGAAATAAATCTCCATCCCCAAAACTGTTAACGATGTAACTCATGTGCTGATCGAAAAAAGATGGTGCTAGGCAAAGAGCATGACATTGGCAACGATCAGAAAGAGAGCAGTCTGGCGATGACTACAGTCACGAGAGGTGATTGAAAGACACTCCTGCTCAGAACATTGTTTGAACTAGGTTTTAATGGTATTTATTTATAACTTTGAGTACTTTAGAAACCAATGCTTTTATTTTAACCTTCATGCACTGTTTTCAATTTGAAGATAACTCCTTAAAATCACGTAATAACAAAATTAGAATATTTTTGGAAATTATCGTAAAAAATTTGTAAGGGTAATTTGGAGAGGTTATTTATTAATATTATTTTTTTTTTAAATGAAGTCAAAATAGGGTGTTTCCATTTACAAAAGCAAAGTTAATGCAGAATTAAATCTGAAGATGGTCCCTCATATAAACTTTGTGTGTGACAAATCAAATTGTATGTTATTTGTAAATGATTGGTATAAGTAACTTAGCTGTACAACAACATGGAAAAGTCAAATGGACCCTTTTTTGCATCACAGTTGTAGATTAGGGTGGAACTTAATCAAAAGATCTGGCTTGATCCAATATATGTACATTTCTGTAATTTTTTTTTTCTTTTGGATATCATCTTCAGTCTGTACTGGAAGCCTAAAATTTGAAGTATCTGCAATTTTTTCAGTAATCCCCCCACCTCCAATTTATAAATACAAATTAATTTTGGGGTATGTAAATGATTAAAATAGATCTGATGAAATAAATTACATAAAGCTTATAATAAGGAGGAAACAGAAAAATTGTAGAAAGAAATTTTAAAAATCAATATCTCAAAATTTAAACCACTTGCACAAGTTCAAAATATTAAATGGATGACCAGGAAAAAAATTATACATATTTTTCATATCTATTTTTAATATATTTTCACTAACTAGAATTAATTTTGTCAATATAAATTGTGGAAAAGGATTACTGAAATCATTTAAAAATTTTGTTTTTCATATTTAAAATGCAGACCACTTTCACAGGCTGAAGATTTAAAAAAAAAAAAATCATATTATGCAGAAATGCTCATTACACCTAGCTACAACAATTGACCATTACTTGTTTTCGGTAACACAAGTTTGATGTTTTCCCTCCTCCATGATGTGCATGTACAACCAAATGTTGAAATATCTATCATCAAATGTCACATCAAGAGGTAAATGCAATTACAACTTACTAAATAAATAGCTGAGTAATATGTGCAGCAAAAGATTTCAGTTTGTTATCCAATATTATGAATGACATTTTATGGAAAACAAAACTAGCAGTCTAGGGAATTCATATTGCCCCAAACCTTTGACAGAACTATTTTTTCTTAGTCTTAAGTTGAAAGTTATTCTAGTGACAAGTGTTATAGTTTGTATAATTCCCGCTGTTTTACAAATGCCTAGACAGTTATGATCATGAAACAACAAGTCCAGAACTGAATATTTAAAATTAAAGAACAAGTTGCATCCAGGTGTTGTTTTTAAGTACTTATAATCAATCCTCTTTACAGGAACCTGGTTATTTGGATGACATATTTCACCTGAGAGATGGCAAAGTACTACCTCTACAGCCCTTAGATGCTGCTTTATGCTATTAAACAGATGGTTTCAAAAATCTCAATCATTCCCATCATTGAAATCAAAATTTTACTCGGAGCTGCATTATTTTGTCATGCCAACAAAAAAGTGTACTTAATGGGTTTTTCTACTTATAATAGTACTTAACTTTCATAACATTCCATGGTGAATAACTTTAGCAAATCAAATTCAGACTAAGGAATTAAAAGGGAAATTATTATGTAAAATATGATGAAAATTGACTGCAAATCATATAACGTAAAAATACTTAGGTGTAGTATCAAATAATTAATGAAAATCTTTTTCTTCCCATAAAAAAAGAGAAACTCTGGACTTGAACTCTTAATTCCTCAAGTAAAATTGCCAAATGTTTTAAAATATGAAATGTTTTTTCTTATCCTGTTGATGTTTTTAAATATAATCAAAACATCCTTACAATTTATTTATGATAATACATTTTTAAGAGTGCTAGATGCATTTAGATTTAAATATTATTTAAAGTTTTGTTTTATAACATATGCAATGTACAGTTAAAATCCAAGAACATGTTTTAAGAAGATTTGAAGGTTATTTTAATATGAAAATTGCACAATTTTATCAGCCTTCTCCAGTTAATGCTTTTCTGTTATTGAAGTATTACTCATGTACTGTACCATATTTTGTGTATCACTTAAAAGTTCATCTGTTAAAACCAAATTTACATAATTCTACAGTATACAATATTTGATTGAATATATATATATATATATTTCATATACCTTGATTTCTTTCTGATAATTCTAGAAAATTCAATATTTCATAACTTTAAAATAGTTCTAATAATATACATATATGTTAGAGAAATAATTTAAACCAGACTTTGAAACGATTAATCAAATGTAATCGCCTACAAAAATGCTATTTTACAAATTCTACAAAAATACTTTAATAAATTTGAATTACTCCAGAACTTTTGGAATATTTTATTTCATTAAGGTCAAGATTATTGCCTTTTTTACAATTTTAATAGTAACTGGTCATAATAGTTTTTAAAAATTGGCAGTAATCGTAATTATAATCCTAATCAATTCTTGTAATTAATTACTGATGGCTGTGTAATCGCCCGATGTCTGCTTTAAACAAAATAATCTGGTATCTCAAAATCTATTGGCATTTTTTAAAATCTCATTTTTTAAGGGGTATCTTAAATCTTACCATAACATTAAAAGAATATAATAATAATAATACAGCCTTGTTTTTAGTAAAACATTGTTTTTTCATTTTTAGTACACACACTACATAAAATAGCTCAATAAGATCAAATGTCAATGTAAAAAATCAAAGAATTTTCACTTTATTTTTTATTGCTTTTACTGTGCAGTGTTCTATACATATCATTTTTTAAAATCTAATTTTTTATTGTAAATTCATAATGCCCAATTTACTGTTCCCAAAAAAAAATTAATCAATTTTTGATGCATGAAATACAAAACTATGAAGCAGAAATCTGAAAATGTTTTACATCTTGAATGCCTGACTATGTTATGCGACAGATGTAAGTTATTATTTATCATCATTTAGACATCTTGCAAAGTTGTACAATCAGGAAATTTATAACTTTTTAGTGATATTTTAAAAATTATACTAAGAGATTAATTAGTTAAAAACTGTATATAAACAAGTTTCTTAGCATTAGATCTATTATTTTAAATAACTAGAGTTGTATATTAAATATGTAACATTTAGATGTTTGAGAAACTTTGCATTTTTGTGCTTTTTACTAATGTTTTTAGACTCAAGTGCATTTCCTTTTTTAGAACAAAAGAATTTTTATTTTTAGCACACATTTTAAGTGTTTTGTGGTATTTATTGTTTAACAGGTTGTTATTTATAGAGCTTAAGATCTCAGTAGCACAATATTTTTGAGCTATTTTGTTTTTATCTCATAAGAATCAATTTTAGTGTATTAATGCTTATACTATCGCAGTTTACGTAAACTATTTATGTAACTATGCAGGCATGAGAAATAAAAGTTATATTATTTAGAAGTTGTGTTTTTTTGTTTGTCATCAACATTATGGTGCAAAATATTTCAATAATATGGTTAACAGTGGATCAAATGCTTTTAACAAAAACATAGAAATGTACTTATATTGCAAAGTATAGTATTCATATGTGGTGAATACTATGTATAAGATCCGATATAAGAAATATATACCCTCATCTGTTATTTAATGATGATAAAGAGCATATGCTAGATAATATATCCATTGATACATCGCACATAGCTTGCCTAGCTAAATCGCGTACCGATGCTGTTAATTAAATTTTTAATTAATTTTTTTCGATCAACTTCCCTCATCTGTTATTTATGAAAATTGAGCATTAGTTGAGAGAATATGCCCCAACGAATTGAAAAAATATGGGTTGTCTACTTTCCTTTCTGCCCGACTATGGAGTTGACAGGTATAAACAGGTGAGTAAACGTTGTTAATATACCCTCATTTGTTATTTAATCGAGTTATATATCAAATGGAAGGTCATTTTATTCCCAGTCCAACCGTATTAGGTTGCCTTATCAAAATGGTGGCTGATTCTATGGTTGCCTAGATTTTAGATGTAATATTTCCTGCACGTCGATGAGAGTAGCAGAGAAGCGTCACACACGCAATTCCATGTGACAGACAAATGCAGCAAATTCTTTTAAAGAAGATTTTTCCCGATAGTGTAAACACATTCCATTGATCAAATACTGTATTCAAGTGCAATTAAATATTAACAGCTATATCAATTTTTTTTTTCACTCAAACGTTTATTTATCAGGGACTATACATAATTATGAAAGAATAAGTTTTTTTGTTCAAAACGTACATCTTTCAAAAGGATATTTTTCGATTGTCTAAGCGTGGATTAAATACTGATGAAAGTGAGATAAAATAAAATATCCCAAAATGACACCATTTTTTTTTATTTCATACATAAAATTAACAATAGCAAAATACCTCAGTAAAAATGTTTTATGTAAAAAACTTAGGCACTTCTGACGAGTCAGAATCAGAATATGTCAAAATCGAATTCTAAATTCTTCATCATTTTCTTTTGATTCTCTTAGTATATCCTCAACTTGTAAGGGTATTGGGTCCCCTACGAACCATCTAGGCTTCAAATAGCTATCCAAAAACCAACCACAATCTTCAGAAATTAGTTTCACACAGCATGCATCCATTGTGTGCAGCCACATTGAATTTACATAGATTGTGAGCAAAATTTTCTGTTTGAGAGAGATCCAGCATGGTGGAATGTGGTTGGATTTGATACCTTTAATCTTCTGCATAAAATGCTCTGTCTTTTGTTTATTGCCCATGTTTTTTGGAACAACTGATATCTAGCATCATCGATGTTATAACACTGCTTGATCTCATCAAGAAGGGCAGTAAACTCCTGAACACGTTGAATTTATTTCTTCGATGAGTACATCTGCTGGGTCCGTCAATGATGCCAATATTTCCTGAAAATTTGTTTGTCTTGAAAATATTTTAAAAGGCTTGAGTTTCGCTTTATTATAAAATGCAGCTGTATAATCACAGCCCGCAAATGCGTGGAAAGCTGGCAGACCCAAGCATAAAGTAGGACCCAATTTCATCACAAGCTCAGTACAGTTAATACAATCAAGATCTTTCTTATTGATTTTCTTTGGTGATGAACCAGCCAACCAAATTTGAGTCTTCCTGGAACCTCCTAGGTAGTGACCAGTAAAATTACCAAGACATCGGTATCATTCGCTTTGACCAATATTTTTGAATTGGGTGGCACTTTTGATATATGAAACATTATCTGCGTATCTGCCTCTTCATATTGACATACAGAATCTTCTTCACGTTTCACTAGGTGATTTCCGATTGTATGGTAAGAAAAACAGTGTTCTCCATACGTTATTATTATTTTTAATTATTGATAGTAGTCAGCCAAGAATTGTACCAGGGCTTCTTTGAAACAATAATTTTTTAGATTTCCAAGAAACTCGCTAGGTCTTGGTTGAAGAGGTCCTTGGATACGGTCTATTGAACTCCAGCCGATTTTGACGTTCACAGTCTTTGATGGAGGATCTTACGTGCCTATCAAAAATTATGTGTATTTCAGAGGCATTAGTTGAGCATAATTTATTAAGATCGATTCAGCAACCTTGTCAAATGTCTGCGTCATAGATGATCTGATAACATACAAGTACTAAAAACCATCTATTACTTCGATATCGATACCGGTAGGTTCAACAGTTTCGATATTAGACTTCAATACTTGGGCTAGTTTGGATTTGTCAGTTTTTAGCAACTCACCAGTACACGAGAAAAGAGCAGGCGCCACAGATGCTGACGGAAACATTGAGCAGTACTCCACGTTGATGTCTCTTTCCATTTTAAGAATGGCCTTATTACTTTTATCTTTTTTGGTTTGAGCTTTGACGGCTGACCGTGAAGTGAAATTCGGGATTTGTTATGCTTTATCGGTTTTTCGAACCTTTCGGGATAGGAATTGCATTCTGAAATAAATGCTAATTTTTGTTGATTTACAGCCGACTTAATGTTGATTAGAAAATCATTAACTTCAGAAGATGCTGCCTTACCAATTGAAATATTAAAGGGAACATTTTTATCGATACTCTCAACGAAGAGATCAGTGTATTTCTTATAGTCTCGATGATACTCTGAAGACTTTCGTTATCTTTTTTGATTCGACTTCTCTGCAAAGCATGACTGATATAATCTTTTTGCTGTAGACAGACTTGTTCTTTAATGGTGTATACAATTGTGGTCCTTATGCTGTAACTAAGTGGCCATCTTTTTCGAGCTGATATCAACTCAGCGGCAAAATTATGTGTTAACTAATTTAAAGCATCAGCATTAATGGTCTGTTCTAACATTACGTCAATAGGTGATCGAGAGAAACCAAATGCTCCTCGTCTAAATTCAGATACCACCCGTGAATTGCTGTTCTGCGCCCTCATAAGATTATTGAAGTACATAATGGACCATCTGGCATAATTTGGCTGGTTCAATGAAAAAGAACAAATCGGACATGTTATAAATAGAGTCTATATACAGATCAAAATCACTCCACCAGATGCTTCTTGGGCTGTCTTTCCGTACTCACTGAGCAAAGTTTTTTTGTTATATTCTTTGTACCCGCCTGCGATTTTTCTCAGCATTTCAGGTAAGTCAATTTGGTAACCAACAAAGTTTACAATTTGATCCTTCGAAATCTGTAAACGTTCATACAGCATTTCAGGATGTGATTCATGTTGTGAAGAACACTGCTCGAAGTGAAGGATCTGTAGTGCAGCGGAAGTCAATAGATGGAGATGCTTGCAGCGATTAAAATGCTTGTTGTCCAGCAAGCTATTGGCTGAGCCTCCTTCTAAGAACTCTGTGTGAACCAAAACGTCCACTCATCCACTGCAGTCTATATGCTTACCAATGGCTTTAAAGAATGCCATCTGAGTGTGAAATGCCCCCAAATTAATGAATATATTGTCATATTTTGGCTTTTCATTTTGTTGTATTTTCACTGCCATTTTAGCTATGGCTAAGTCGTACACGACAATTATTAATTCTTCATTACATTTTTCAGCAATTTCATTTGTCATGATGAGAGTTTCGTTTACTATGGCATATGATAAATATTGTACGGTTTGAATTTGGCTACTATTGGTCGTAACCATGTAATTGTAGCCTAACCACATAGGTACTGAATCAAGCCGAGCTAAAGTCATCATCCTCAGTAAACACATTTCAATGGCAATATCTGTAGCACGTTGACATGATACAATTCCCTCTACAATGGAATCAATGGTAAGTAATTCCATGGTTGCACTTGGTTTTTCATAACAATGTTGTCTAAAAAAATTGCGAATCCTCAAATTTAGTAGCATTATACTTTTAAAAGAAGCAAATATTGTAATAAGTTGCAAAACCTGAAAAATTTTATATCTAAAATCTAGGCAACCATGGATTCAGCCACCTTTTTGATAAGGCAGCCTAATACATTTGGATTGGGAATAAAATAACCTTTCATTTGATATATAATTCGATTAAATAACAGATGAGGGTATATTAACAATGTTTACTCACCTGTTTATACCTGGCAACTCCATAGTCGGGCAGAGGGGAAAGTAGGCAACCCATATTTTTTCAATTCGTTGGGGGATATTCTCTCAACTAATGCTTGATTTTCATAAATAATAGATGGGGGAAGTTCATGAAAAAAATTTAATTATTTAGCACCATCGGTATGCGATTTAGCTAGGTGCCTATGTGCGATGTATAAATGGATATATTATCTAGACTATGTTCTTTATCATCATTAAATAACAGATGAGGGTATATATTTCTTATATCGGATCTTAGACTAATGCATGAATACTCAAATGCATTGAATTGGAAAGATTTAATTTAGTGTAAAAGCGTCCACCTTGCACACCTGATTTTAAATAAGATTGTGCTTCATTTATTTCATTCTTTCAAGATTCGTTAGCAGTTACCATTTACTTCAATTATATCTAAATGTATAGCTTTAATCAAAATAAATGTTAAACGATAAAGCATTTATTTCTGAATTTTAGATTCTGGTTTTGTTGTATTGCAAAACATTATTATATGTCAAAACAATAAGAAATTAGATGAAAGTTTTAAAATAATTCTTACAGTAATTAAATGTACCACAGGACTTTTTCCTTTTAAATCAAGTTTTGACATTGTGCTAAATTATTGAAGTTTTTCCATCTAGTAATATCCTCAAAAACGGTATGGCCTCTGAAAATCAATGTTGTCAATAAACAAAATTCCTACATTAGTAACAATTTTTTAAAGATGAATTGTTTGCCTTATTTAACTCAAAAATAGAGAAAACCATTTGCGAATTAAGCTTGCTCTAAATAGTTTCCAAAAAGAAACTGAACTAAATAAAAACTGTATTTGTGCATTAAAAACAATAAGCAGAATACTTTTAATAAAGTTTTATTTTTCTCAATATAAGTGTTAACTGATAAAAAAACAAGCATCTTAATACTGTTTACATTTAAAGTATGGCACATATATTGTAGCTCTTGATGCATAAAAATAATCCAACATGTATAAATTATGTAAACAGATTAATAATCAACAAAGAGATTTTTTTGGAAACTGGAAGAACAAAAGATTAAAGAGCAGCACCTGCATGTAAATATGGCACATGAGGAACAGACTGTTGTAACAAAAATATGGGAATGTATTTGCACAGCAAAGCATATACTATTCAATTTATGCAATGAGAAAAAATTTCAGATTTACAAGAAAGATTAAAAAGGCTTTTGGCACACACAATCTTTTCAACGTTATGGATAAAAGCATAAATATTTCATCATTGCAATGTTTAAACACTGTTATGAATGTACAAGATTTTACATATATTATACTCAAAATAAATTCAGAAATGTCAACTAATGATAAAGAACAAAACATTTTTAAGAAAGAACATTTATATACAGTAAAAATATTTGAAAATTTTTAAGTGCAGTCCATCAATGAAGGATCTGAACAAATGCAAATAACAAATCTAACAAAAATTCATAATATGAATGTCATAAACAATTAACACATGCCAATAAACTCTTGAAACATTATGACACACTGAACCCAATAGAACCCAGTTAATAGGACAGACATTTAAAAAATGTAAACAATAACTGTCATATACAGTCAACTCTATGAGAAAACCTTTCTTAAACAGTTAAAAGAATATATAATTAACTCCTATTCATAGAAAATTTAATGTGTACAATAAGGATTTAGTTACCAAGTTCTTTTATATTAAGACCTATTACAGGAAATTCTTTAAAAATTAAAAAGTATTTGATAATGCATTTATTTCATTATAAAGAGTTAAAATTGGAAGTGTTTCCTAAATATATTTAAATTTATTAATATTATTTGTGCATTCAAAAGAACTATTTTTCTTATTTTTAAAGCTTTTTTTGGGAGGTGTGGCCTGAAATAGCTAATGTAAAAATTTGCATATTTATCCTTTTCAACTATTTAACACTTTATCAAAAATATTTACAGATTGATGAAAGTTCCAATAATGAAATCCTCCGTTCTCTTGCAGAAATAATATGTACAATAAATGCATATACTAAAAAAGCTTTGCTAAAACACAAAACCTTTCCCTAACTAAAAGAATTAAAATAAAAATGCAGACAATAATCTTGTGCTTTCTCTCAACATTAGTAAGAATGTTTACATCCCCAGTCAACCCTTATCAGATCTATGAATGCCATTGTTTTACTGTTTGACTGTATGTTCCATCCCATATAGTCCTTCTTGCTTGAGTCTCATCAACATTGGTTTGTAAATGTCAGGAGACATTGGAACAACCATACCTTTTGTCTGAATTTCATCTGGGAGGGAGAGAAAATAAAATAAATAAATGAGAGATTTTGGCAAAAGTTTATTTTGGATCAGATGCTTTTATATTCATTGTTTATGCTAACTTTAAAAACATTTTTGATGCACATTTGATTGAGCTCAAATTTAATGTATGTATTATAGACCACCCTCGTACAACGGGTACTGTGATTTTGCTGTATACAGAACATAGTTTTTTTACAGGGCAACAAAAAAGAAATCTTATACATCACAAACTGTGGACAGACATTCTTGAGACTTTAAAATTCTTGAAAGTGCACAAGCATCTAAATGGTGCATTCGTTTGACATTCAGTATAATTACATATAAATATGTTATAGGTCATGGCCACATAACTTGTAGAGATTTTGGTGAGTGTAACTGATAGTTTGTTCACAGGGTTTCAAATAAGACTTCTTATTTATTACTACCTATGGATGCAAATCATTTAAATGGAAATGTGAATTACGGTTAATCATCTACACAAAGGATCTAGCCCCGAGAGAGGTTGCCCTCCATGGGGACTTTCTAAGGGATCCTAACCTGTATTTGAGTGAAGTTTTGGAGAAACCATGGAAAAGTCTCGACGGCTAGGACGATGAGTGCGAGCTGGGTTTGAACCAGGTACCTTCCATCGCCCAGTTGAGAGTGAAAATGCATTTGGCCACTGGTGGGGCACAAATCATTTAAAATGACCTAGTGCCTAAATAATGCATTTGAGTAAGACTTATAACTTTCGCACAGGGCTACAAAAAAGAAAACTTATGTTATACATTACAGCCTATAGATGCAAACTAACGTGCACTAATGTTTACATGGTGCATTCGATTGAGCTCAAATTAGGTACATATATTACAGATCACTGTCTTACATACTGTATATATTTCGGTGTGTGTAGGTTTTACAGTTCTACAAAAAAATATTCCTATGCATTGCAGCTTAGATAAAAATATTTGTGCTTCCATAGTTAATTGATGGAAGCAGGAATTTTTTTTTTTTTTTTTTTTTTTTTTGCGTTAAATTAATGACATAAATATATGGCTAAATTCAAACACTATAGTATAATTTTTCACTTTAAAAATTTATTTAGTTTGTAGCCTCAATTTGGACCGAGTGAATATACACACTTAAAATAAAGATGTTACTCTTAATATTTAGATTGAGATCTCTATAGAGCACATAAAATTAACAAAAAATTGTTTTTAAATCGTACTCTATCTTCTTCAGACTCTGAAGATGATGACAATCCGGATTGCCTTTCAACTAACAATCCAAACAATACAGATTATGAGCTATTCTCACATAACATGGATGGCACATGTAAGCAGTATTGCTCTAAATTATTGAGTTTTAATCAAGGAAGGTGAACTTAAATGCAAAGAAATGTATTCTGTTGGGGACATAAAAAACTGAAATCAAACGCAATGTGAAGTTCTGTACGTAAAACGACTTAGTCCAAGGTTCAAATTTGTGCATTCTTCAGAAATATATATTTTTTAAAGAACTCAAATTGTATCAAAACTACCAGCTTCTGTTCCTTCAGAAGGTACAGAAAGGGAAGCAGAAATACTAATTTTGAGTTTGATATAAGTAAATTTAATATAAAATGAAAAACTAAGACTAACCTCTAATAAAAGTATAATGTTTTCATCTCAAGCTATAACAGTTTAATTAAATTTGTTTTTTTCACTTAAAATTTCGTATTTATGCCTATTAATGTTACTAATAAATGTACATAAACATTTATGCTGAAATTTGAATTTTGACTCATTATTTGAGTGTTCGTGAAATGTTATTAAGTGTTTCATTGTATACCCCAGTATATGGGGTATAGCGAAACACTGACAGACATTTACCTTTTGTAATTTTTTAAATATGAAAAAAGTATTTACAAACTCATAAAAATTCATTTAGATGGGGAAAAGAGTAGATTAAAAGTGTTCATTAATTTTATTTTTGTACATGCAAGTTTGTGAACAGGAAAAATAAAGTAGTAAATTTTGTTTCATTGTACCCCAACTTCCCTTATACATTTTCACAGCTGTTGCACCTGAGAGAGTACTAGATGATTATATTTTTAAGCTTCAGCTTCAGTAATTATGTGTGCAAATTAAAATGTTTCACTTTAAAAGTGTGCAAGCTCACCGAGTTCATTTAGCAGTTTTGTGATAACTAATGTTTTGTGATCGCGGTCTTACTAAGGTTTAATGTACATCACTATTATTAAGAATAAATGCTTATACTACAAATATTAACCAATTTTAAATATGAGCTCTTTTTAAAAATTAGTTCTAAGAAAGAAATAAGGAAGAATTTAGATTTAAAACAAAAATTAAGATTTCTAAGGATTTTCTTGGGAGACAGTACAAGCATTTGCATATCTGTGTAGGTTTTTTTAAATACTTCTAAGGGGGAAGGAGAGCTTTAAGACCACCCTAGAAGACTGCATCTCTTATACAATAGAATATCGAATTTTCCTATTGCACTCAGTTATGTCAATAGGCTAAAAAAAAAATATTAATAATAAACCACAGATTTTCAAATTTAGACTTTATTAACATGAATCTTCAGAGTAAGTAGAATTTAGATTATTAATAATTAAGTCTACATAATAATTCATTGAAGGAACTTGTCAAAGTAAAATGCCAGGTAATGAGGTTGTACTTCATTCTAATACAGGAGGGGTGGGATGGCAGTATTCACGAAATATGACTATATAGAATATGTTAAAAAATATAATAAGATAGTAACTGACTAGTGAAAATATTGCGGGGCACACCAATATGTGAAAGTATATCCCTTTAATACATTAAATAATTGATTTTCAAGTAATTCCCTTTTCTAAGAAATTATAGCTGCATACAGTGCAAGATGTCTTCTTAATTTATCAACAAAATTTAAGGTAGGGAAAAAAAAACTTAATTTAATGTTGGCAAAACTTCAGGATTTTTAAAATGTATTTGTCATAAATCTGGAAATACATAAAAATGACAATTAAATACACTATAATACATTATTAGTGTCGTTATTTTAAACACATTCACCATTCACAGAATTTTTACTTTTCTAATGTTTAAAGAAATAAGGTCCGAAAAAAAGTATTAGTTTTAAACTATCAATCTATAAGACTTATTTTAAATAAAAAGGTAGTTTTTAAGAATAAACTATTTTAAAAGCTATTGAACTGTAAGTTACTGTAAACTTTGATGTAGTTTTTCATATTTTAACTGTAGGCAAATAATAGGCTACTTATTATAATTATGTAGACTGGATTACACTATATAGATTAGCAAAGAAAGTTCTGACCACTTAGTCTCTTTATGACTTGTTTCAAACAAAACATGCAATTTGAACATATAGTCTTATTATAACTTTAAAAAACAAGTCTGTAATTCTTATGATTTCTCATCAACCGAGACCACAATTAATATTTGTAAGGACAAAAATTTACGTAATCCGTATTCAGGGATACAATTTTTAAAGCCATAGATTTAAGTCAATAGTTTGGAATGTGTTTGCACATAGCTATAATAACAGTTTCTTAGTTAAAGTAATCTATTTATATACTTACTTTCTAAAACCATTTTTGCAGCAATGGCAGCTGGATAACCAACTGTTTTTGCCATAGCACTATATCCATTTTTCTCTCCATACACAACAAAATCAATTTGACGCAATTCCTAATGAATTCAAAGTAATCATTTAAAAATAGTCAGTATAATATTAATACTGTAATTCACTAAGAAAAAAAAAAAAAAAAAGCCTTACATTTTTGTTATCTGGCCACTGGATACCTATATTGTGTCTCAAAATAATAATATCTCTTTCTCCAGGCTCTATAAAGTTGAATGAAGAGTTTCATGAAAAACAATTTAAAATCATAATGAAAATATTAGCCATGAAATTACAGAAATAATGACATTATGTATCCATCCATTATAACAAATAATTAAAAATTTACTTCCAAAGTAAACTGTTTTTCTTATGGTCTCTTCTATTAGCTAGTAAATTATTAATGTTATAAGTATAAGATTATTTTCAGGCAAGAGAATAAAATTATTATATATGTGATATTCCTTTACAGTATACTATGTCATGCAATTTCGAGGCTTAACTTTCTCACACCTTAACGATGAATTGTGCACTATGCAATTATTTAAATATTCCAAAATGATTTTAGTTGTTCTGATTCCAGACAAGGTCACCCCTGAGTTTTGAAAAAATAATAATAAGCATAAAAGTATAAGTAATTTGATGTTTTTTTTTATTTATTTAAACTAAATTATGATAGACGTATTTTTGCTTAGCGCAAATAGTCACGATGGCCAATACTTATTGCGACAAGTTTTTATTGCGGCAACTATTTAAAGCTTTATTACTTAAGTCAGCGGTTCTCAACCTTTTAACGTTGCGCCCCCCCAACAAAGGGTAACTTACGGTGGTGCCACCCCGCACATTTTTCAGCATACATTTAGTTTTCTAATCTTTAATAATGAACATTTAGTAGAATTTTCTACAAAATAATGTTATCAGTAAAGTTTGATTGAACATTTAAAGCAAAAATGGATGTATTTTTGAGTAAAAATGAGAATAAATAAGATGATTTTTTAAAAACATGCATCACTACTTGCTCTTTGGTTTTTCTCGCACCCTATAGGTTGAGAAATGCTGACTTAAGTGTTTCTTTTTATCTCACATTTTAAAGTTATATAAACTCATTTCCAAAAGTTAAGAGGAAAATGTTAATTTCCATAAGCCTATCTGAATTAAAGAAGCTGAAACTTGCTGTAAAGGTGGAAGGGAGTATGCAAATGTGTCAGGTAACAGCCAATTATGGTTTTGCGTCAAGAAATATGCAAAACAGGCAGTCGTACAAGAAGCCGGCAAATCGAAGTGTTACAGAAGTTGCAAGAAAGTGCTGATTAAAGGTATTTAGGATGTTCATACAATTTTTTTTCAAGCTAGAAGTGTTTCTATGGCTTCCAGAAGACGAATGAAAGATTCGGAACAGATTCAATGGTTGGACGCATTGAAGAAGCATAGTCTATCACAGATGTTGCTCTTTACATCGGTATTCATCATTCTGCCATTTCACAATTATGGAAATAATTCCAAACCAGGCAAACAGTTGTCCAAAGACCTGTAGTCAGTCGTCCAAGGGTTACTACCCTGAGGAAGATCAATATATTGCTGTTGTAGCTAAATGGAATCGAAGATTGACAGGCACATGTGTGACACATATGTTTGCAGTGGCCATTGAAAGGAGGATATCTGCAACTACTGTTCGTCAAAGGCTATGCATGAATGGTCTATACACCCGGGTACAGTAGACTCTCTGAAATCCGCACACCTTGGGACCAAGGGGTTTGCGGATTACAAATCATTGTTTTGTTTACATTTTTTCTTACTATAGTTATGAAGCAACAGAACATTTTTAATGGCTGTAATTAATTATACTGTCACACTTAGTTTAATTATTAAAGAATTTATTAAAATATATGAAAAAAATTAATTTTATTTTACAAAACTTTTGCAGACTGAAATTTTTCTTGAAGAAGGCTTAAACTTTCATACTTTAATTTTATATTACTATTTTTTTAATTTTGCAAACATGGAATCAATTGTGTTTGTTTTAGGGCTTTTGATTTGTGTTTAAATATTTTTTCCTGGAGTCTGTTTATTGTCATTATTTCTTGTGGTGATGCCAATGAATAATTTTGGATGAATTCTAAATATTTATAGCCTAAAGATAAGCTTCTTCAAGAGAAATTTTTTGAAAATTTCTTTCTTTCAATAAAAAATGAAAATCAAAATAATACACGTTTCGTTAACTGAGTGTGCGAGATTGTCTCTCAGAATCTTTTCTGTCATCTAATCATGCTTTCATTTTACTGCTCAGACTTTGTTAGATGGGTTAAAAGAACAATTTTAATTAGATATATGCAAAAAATATGAAAAATAGCATAAAATTTCTTTTAATTCTACAACTCAACTCACCCGTAATTTCCTAGTGTTACTTAACTGTTAACTGCAAATTTCACTGTTTACATCAAAAAATTATCGCGGATTATAGATGTGCGGATTTCAGAGAGTCGACTGTACCACGAGTTTGTGTTCCTTTATACATGCAATCTAGAGGGGCACAATTAAAATGGTGCCAGCAGCATGTGAATTGGACTGTTCTGATTGGGGCAAGGTTATGTTCACAGATGAGTCTAGATCTGCCCTACAACCCAATGATAAACATGTAAGGGTCTGGATGGCAGAAGGCATACGCGGTCGGCCCGAGAACATCACATATTCTGCGGTGGAAGCATCAAAGTCTGGGGAGGGATTTCATTGGGATATCCCACCAACCTGCACATCTGCAGCTGAGATTCTGTGACAGCTGTGTGGTATCAAGTCCCAGACCCATTGTAAAACTGTATGCTGCAGCAGTTGGTCCTTCTTTTGTTTTAATGGATGATAATGTGCATCCCCATAATCATCAATGACTTTATGAAGAGTGGGGAGATTGTGTATATGAAGTGGCCAGCTTACTCGCCAGACCTTAATCCATTTGAAAATCTTTAGGATGGCCTTGGCCATGCTGTATGTAGATGTTCCCCACCTCCAGCCACTCTCAGAGATTTAGAAACTGCCCTACAAGAGGAATGGGGATTACTGGACTTTGCAGAGGTTGATCACCTTGTAACAAGCATTATCACACACTGTACACTTTGTATGAAAGTGAGGGATGCTCGCATACCCTATTAATGCTAGTTTTTGTTGTTTGTTTTGCATTTAAGCATCATTTTGTTAATGATGCAAATATGGCATCATCTTAAAATTTATGAAAATTCAATTTTTTTTATCGCTGTTTGTAATTCTTTGTTTTATTTTATCATACAGCTACTTACTTGCTGCATTTCACGTCAATCAAAGCAGTACTTCTTTTTTTTGCATTTCACTGTTCCATGCTTAACACATGGAAGTGAGTGTATTTAATTGCAGAATAATTGCAACTTTTTTTGTTTGTTGTTGTTGCTGATTGCATTATTAATTTAATTTTTTTAAGTTAAGCCAAAAAACTGCAACTGCAAATTGCCATAAATATGAATATTTAAGATTATGGTGGCAGCTGAATAGTTTTTGCTGTCATCTTATAAAAGCTCACAATACTCTTTGCTGCCAACTTCAAAATCTTATTTTGAGCACTGCTTCCAACCCTTACTAAAGTGTTAACAGCAATGCCACATTTTAAGATTTAAGCTTAAAACTTTATCTTCTTAGTTTTATTTAGTCTAATGTAGTTTGAGTTTGGGCTTTCTAGATGTCTGCAATTGATCCAGATTGATATCTGTCTGCAAATATCCAGCAAAATTTAAATTTATCCCCCTTCCCCCACTTTCTTAGATCGTAACCTTTTTTATCAATCACACAGGCAACCTTTACCCAAAGTGAACTGCAGAATGTTTCACAAAATCTTTCTAAAGGGCTGTCCAGGGTTTCAACAGATTTCAATGTTTCTGTTTCCCTGACTTCTACCATGCTTTTCCCTAACCTTTTATCTCTCTCACCATTTTTGAGGACTTCATATTCCACCTATTTTCAGTGTTACTTTGTTTCTCTTAAAATTTATACATCTTTAATAAAAGGAACACCTGAGGATAAATATATATATATATATATATATATATATATATCTATATATATTTATCCTCAGGTGTCACGATATATATATATATATATATCGTGATAAAAAAAAAATCCGCATGACAATTTCAACACTGGGAAAGGCGGAAAGAAGAAGTCTTGTACTAATATGCAATTGATAATACAAAAGTGAAATGCTGAAAGTTGTTCTCTTCGAATCATAACTACTGGCCTTCTCTTCAGAATCATGGACTTTCTGCTCCTTCTGCTTATTTTTGGATAATTTATATCAATACATTTCTTGCAGAGTTGTTACTTCTTCCAATATGTAATATTTGAGATGGATGCTATCAAATATAAGGTCTTCCTTGTTGATGTCTTTAAATAAGAAGCCAAATTTTCGCAATGCTGTATTATCTCTTCCTCTTCCATGTCGTGAATCCTCTCGAAAAACCCAAATTTTTCAAAAATTATTTCATAAACTTGAAGACATTTTCTGAAGTTTGACATCAGATAAGATTTAAAATCTCCCCCCCCCCCCCCCCCCCCCCGAAATAATTTTGGGAAGAGCTTTTTTCAAGGTGAGGCCCCCGTTTGGGTTGTGGCCCCAGGCAACTGCTGGGTTCGCGTATGTGCTAAGGCGGCATTGATTATCACATTTTATTTCTTGTTGGCGAGCGATTTTTTGTCACGATGAAATTGTTTAGTTCAGGCAAAATAACCATGCATCAGGAATTTACAATGTAGTTTCTTAAATAGAGACTTTTTAATGTAGTCATAATTAACAGCATAATGCTATTACTATCTTTTTCTTTTTACTTCCTTGTACGTAGTATAAGGAAGTAATGTGATCCCGAAAAATTTTGGGGGCATATTTCGACAAAAAAACAGATTTTGACTACCTCTAAATTTAATTTTAAAATTTTTTTCGATGCATCCTATCGTAGGCTAGCATGCACGATCATATTAACGCGTCTGCAACTCATTTTGACCAGCGGCGAGTCTGCTGTGGCCAGTTTTTCCATGCCGTCTGTACGTACGTACGTACGTATGTATGTAACTCGCATATCTCAAAAACTATTGGTCGTAGAATGTTGAGATTTGATATTTAGGATTGTTCTATGATCTAGTTGTGCACCTCCCCTTTTGGTGGCAATCGAATGGATAGTTTATGTACAGGACCGCCCAAAAGATTCGAAATACATTACGCTCTATGGGCCGAAATTCATTAAACTCGCCTAACTCAAAAGCTATTAGGCGTAGAATGTCGAAACTTCATATTTTGGATAGTTGTAACATCTAGTTGTGCACCTCTCCTTTTGGTTCCATTCGACTGGATAGTTTATCTACAGGACTGCCCAAAACATTCGAAATACATTACGCTCAATGGGCCGAAACTCATTAAACTCGCATATCTCAAAAACTATTAGGCGTAGAATGTTGAAACTTTATATTTAGGATTGCTGTAACATCTAGTTGTGCACCTCCCCTTTCGATTCCATTCGACTGGATAGTTTATCTACAGAACCGCCCAAAAGATTCGAAATACATTACGCTCTATGGGCCGAAATTCATCAAAGCGTTTTTTAGAGGTATTGGGCTATTTCAAACGACTCAGAAGTGATGTATGCTGTAAAGAGTTAGAAAATGAATTTCTCCATTAAAAAAAGTGTCTTTATCATTTGTAGTTCTGCTACAGGAACACTCAAAAGATTTCCAATACATTACGGTCAATGGCAATTTTAGGGGCATTCATCCATTTCAAGCACAATACCGTCCTACCACATAAGTTAGGTAATGGTCCGACCACGGTCACGTGCCTCCCTCAAGAACTATGCCAAAAGTCGCCAAGCTTGGCGACTTTTGGTGTACGTGTGTGCATATTTAACTCTCAAATCTCAAAAACTATTATGAAATTTCATATATAAGAATGTTGTAACATCTAGTTGTGTATCTCGATTTTTGGTTCCAATCTACTGGAGAGTTTATTTACAGGACCACCGAAAAGAATTTTAGTACTTTAATGTCTATGGACATCTTCAATATAATACAACTGTAGACAGTCATTGTTTGGTACATGCCCAAAAACTCGCCGTCTGTCCTCGACCTTGGCGAGTTTTGGCGAAATATCGCCAAATTTGGCGATAGTCAGTCATTTGGTCCATGCCCAAAGTATCGCCATTTGTCATCGTTCTTGGCGAGTTTTGGCGAAATATCGCCAAATTTGGCGATAATCTGTCATTGTTTGGTTCATGCTTAAAATCTCGCCAAATTTCGTCGACATTGACGAGTTTCGCCGAAATATCGCCAAATTTGGCGCCAAAAATTATTTCGTATTTTGTATAACACTAAAACTTTAACCCGTAGATTTTTGAACTTTTGTATTTAGAACTATTGTAATATCTAACTGTTTTCCATATCTTTTTTGACAGCAATCGACTGAGAATTTATTTACAGGGTGAGCCAAATGACTTTAAATACATTGAGGTGTATGGATGCATTCAAATCATTGAAAGTCTGTGGTCAATGACTACTTTGGCTATCCCCAAAATCTCGCAGACTATCTCAAGTTTGTCGGCTTTTGGTGAAATATCGCCAAATAAAGTGTCAGAAGGAAATATTTCAAATTGAACTCAGCTTGGCGATATCGAAATATTTGTCTAGAAATCGCTAAACCTTACTATTATTGATATTTTATCTCTTTCAAACAAATAAGTTTAGAGGAAGTGCGTCGAAAATATTTTTGATCTAATGGACGTGCAAGGAAGTCATGTGTTGGACACATCAGATTTTTTTCTTTTGTTGTGGCCCAGGAATACTTAATCTCATTGAATTAAAACAGAAAATACAGGAAAGTGGGGGACCAACTTTGATTTTCTATGTTTTTAAGAAAAATTTATTTTTCCAAGAGGTTTCATTTTGAAGAGCTAATTTTGGATTCCCTGAGTTTTCCCTGTTTTGCAGGTTTCGTTGAAGGAGTATGAACCCTGTGTAAACTGGAAGAGGGGAAGCAGAACACAGACTGCATGGGGTATTGTAAGCAGACAAAGGAAAATATAGATTGATTGCTTTGGGCGAAAGATTTTGGCTGAAAAGATAAGTTACTTTTTGGTCCAAACTGTAACTAGTAAGTTGAAGTTCACCATGAAATCTGATTTTTCTTCCATATGCTTGACTTTCCAGGTTTGTAGGAACCCTGCTGGTATATACCTGTACATACAAAGTAGCTATGCAAATTTTTAAATATTAAATAACTACATATCCGGTATATCTTTTGCCATAAAATCTCCTGTTTATCTCAGTCTTGATGCAAATGACTGATTGTTAACTACAAACTTAGTTTATGATAAACTCAATAGGAGACATATACCCATTGACAATCTACCACAAATAAATCAGGGGCCGAACCAGGAATTATTCCCAGAGTCCTATTTTTGTGAAAACTGTTTATTTTAGAGAATTTTCAAACCAATTTTAGTAAAAGTGACTTTTTTCCTTACATTTTTGTGTAGGGTCCATTTTAATTGATTATAATTTTGTGAGGAGGCCATTTTAATCAATTGTAATTTTATGAAAGGGCCGTTTTAATCGATATTGACCATGCTGTAGGAGTCACCGGATTGCAATTTTGCGAAGGAGCCGTAAAATGGAACCCAAATTCATTTGCATCAATCCCTGTATATGATTATTTAATATCAAATTCCCATCTCTATCTCTCTCTCTTTTGGTTTCAGCTATTCTTGGTACAGTAAAAGCTCGATTATTCGGCATCCAAGTAACCGGAAAGCTCAAGTAACCGGAAAATTTTCAGCTTCCCTCTATTTCTTTTTTGTGTCTTCTCAAAAGATTGATTAGTACGGTGGCCCCTCCTCTCCAGCTGTCCAAACAGTACGGTGGCAACAGGTGCAAATTTCCAATTACCAGAGAATACTAGTATTTCTATAAATTACAATGGTGTGTTTAAAAATACGAAAGAAAAACAGCCTAAATGATTACAAAATACAAAAACACAGCATTTCACTGTTGCGTCTGCAAGCACAGAAGGGACAACAAGGAGATAAAACAGTGATCATACTGTTCATTACTATAGCAATATGTTTACATTATTTTCAAAAAGTTCTTTTATATATTTTTTAATGATTAACTCAGAACTATGATATGTTTCATCTTTCGCGCTAAAATAAACACATAGCAGAAATGCTGATTGCAGATTATTTAAATGTAGTGATTCGTGACCTACTTTCCGGCTTAAGCATTCCAATGATTTGACTATGTTATCTCTGAACAGAAACTGAAGAGGAATGAGGGGGGGGGGCAAGAAATAACACTCTATTTATTATTATTATTTTATCACTCTCTTAGTGTAAAGCTTTTAAGCATTGAAAATCGGCAGTTGTTATTACTTTAATTTATTATTAATCTTCCCAAGGATGCAAAGACATATTATAATAAAAGTCTTGTAACGTCTTTAAACTCTGCAATATAACATGCATTAGCATAAATTCAATTAAAATCTTGTTACAAAACTGCATAAATAAAAATTGAGCAGTATGCACACGCATAATGCCCCTCTCCTCTCCCCCTCTGGTTTTGCCGGCGAATGTTTCTATCTTTTTTTTTTACAAGCTCAGCTATCCTAATTTTCACTTATCCGGCATTCGACGCTTCCCGTGCTTTCCGGATAGTCGAGCTTTTACTGCAATATTTTCTCAAAGAAGCTAATCTGAGCAATAAAGTTACATTTACTCAAGCTTTGAATCAATAATCTATATATAATATTAAAATGCTAAAGTTGCTCGGGACAGATTCTTGAAGTCGTTTCTGATGCAGTTTGACCATGCGCTTTGACCATAATACTCTCCTCGACCAATCAGTAACCAGAATAAAAGCCTGTCTTCACACATAAGTACGGCATATCATAAAGTATTATGTTATTTTCACGTCAAATTAAAAAGCATGAAAAAGGATTAAGTCAAAATGTATTTCTTAAAGTTCATAAATTTTAAAATTGCTAATATGATCGCGTGGGTAACAGGAGTTTAAGATTTCTTTTTCTGATTGTTTATATTCGTAAGGTTATTTGTTAACTAAAATATCCCGTGCCTGTAAAATCAGAGCAGGAATGAAATGTTTTATATGCAAAAGAATAAGGATTTGGAAATTTCCAAGACTAAAATGCATAGCCTATTAATTTGGCGAAAAATCTCTTTCACAGATGGCACCAGCAACGCTCTCTTTCGAAAGGAAAAATCAAGCTGTATTTAAGCTTGACAATTCAACTTGACTCCTGCGAGCTTGCTGCCAGCTTAAAATGAGTTGAACTGTCAAGCTTGTATTAATACGTCAAATTCAAAGAAATGTCAAGCTTGATTTAAGCTTATGTGCTGTCTGGGGAAACAGGTGATCATAGACCTACCAAATTTTGCAATTAAATTCTCCAGGACGGGTCCCGACATACCTCGAAGCGATTTTTTCGAAATTCGAATTATTTTAGGAGATATCAATAAAAAACGTGTCGCAAAAGGCTCATTTTTTCTTTTCGCCATTTCGCAATTGTAACCCCGAAGTGGAATGATTGAGAATTTAAGCATATCTAGGTTGCCATATTTGGCACGTTTATTAAATGATTCAGACTCATAAAGTAAAAATAAAAGAATAACGATTTTTTTTTTAAGATTATTTGTAAGGTTATTATTTTAATTAAAATATCCTGTGCATGTGAAATCAGAGCAGGAATGAAATCTTTTATACTCAAAAGAAAAATAGGATTTGGAAATTTTCCATGACTAAAATGTGCAACTTTTTAATTTGGCGAAAAATAAAATATTTGATATGCGATTTGTGAATATGATTCTAGCACTTGGAGCAATTTAATGAGAGCGTATTTGTAAAAACAAGGTTTTATTGAAATACGGCGTGGAATTTTAATTTTCAGTGCAGAAATAATGCAGTTATATGTACATTTAAGACAGTCTAAATTCAGAATTTTCACTAAATTAAGTGAATTGATTTAAGTTTGTTGAATTCCGCCAAATCGTAGGCCTACCAAATTTTGTATGGTTATTTGCCAGGACGGATCCCTTCGAAATTCGAATTAGAACATCTGTTGTTTATTGCCTTACATTTGAAGCCAAAATGCACCAAATACTGCTGTTATTGTATGACTAGAAGTCAAAGTCAGTTGTGAAGCAATTAAAATGAGCGCTCTTCTGAAAACGTGAAAAAAGTTTCGCATCCCAAAGATTTCGTTTTGTGTACATGAATATAATTGTCTAACGATGTCGCAAACGATTTCTTTGCTTGGCTAGATTTCTGCTTATAAATACTTATTTATTTGTGAAAAGAAAAATTAAACTTCGTAATCTAGAAAAACAATTTTAAAGCCTCTATAAATAGAGCAATCTTAACTCTTTTCTTTTTGTAAAGGGTTACAAGAGAGGGTGACGTAATTTAATTTTTTTTTTTTTAAATGTCCGTTTTATGTAGTGTCTGAGGTATTTATCGCTAAAACATGAACCTAAAAACAGCATGATGTGGAAATAAGACATTTTGAAAGTGAGAAGTTCACTGCAAACGGTCAAACTTTTCACTTTTTGGATAGCGAAAAACGCTGACATAATTTTTTTTGTGTCATTATTTTGCAACGATCTCATGTTAGTACATATGATGCAAACTTTAAGTCTAGAATCAAATATTTTTGCTTTTCTAGATTCCGCATCCCTGGAATTAATTCGAGTTACACATGTGAGGAAAATTTCCGTTTCCTACCGTGCGAAGAACGGGCACGCAGCTAGTATATATAATAAATGTTCCGTCACGTGTAAGCTCTAATTTCCTTAGAAATTAATTAATATGTAAGTGGACAAAATGTACTTTAAGTGATTTTACTGTGATCTAAATTTTTTATTGATTGCTTAATTTATAATTTACTATCACAACCCGTGTTTTTCTTTAAAATAATTTAAATGTTATTTTAAAATTTTAAGATTAATAATCAATGCAACATCCATAATTACATACCCTATTAGCACAACTGTCCCCAATGATTGAAATTTCCTCATGCAATATACAGTAGACACCCTATAACATGGTAGATATGTTCCGTGTTATAGGGGTCCTGAGCTGTGCTCTACCTGGAGTGCGAACGGCTCTGTACAATCGCTGTAAAACTTATTTGCACACCTTAGAATAGAAACATAATGAAGTTTAGTGTTGCCATTCAAAAGGTATATTAATTACTGGAGCTAAAGCATAATACAATCAGATCACACGTCTCGTTTTACCACGCTGTAGGAGTCACCGGATCACAATTTTTTTGCTATATTCTAGGGATCTGTGTTCTATAGACCCGTGTTATAGGAGGTCTACTGTAGTTACAATAAAGTTACAAACAGTTGCTGTGACAGCGTTGTGTGGTCACAAAACAGTCACTATATCAACCTGCAGTGACTTAACAACATGACTCTACAGTGTAGTCACAATATGAAAAAATAATTTTGAGTCACAGTAGATAGCAGGACCAAATATCTTTCCAGAGAATATCTGTTTCTGCTCACTTTCAAACACTTAACCTCCTGGTTCGTAGGCAAATACGCGAAGTGCTACATTTTTGCATATCTTGCTACAATTGCATTAAAAAATGGAATGATTGCAAAAATTAGTTTTGAAAATAGAAATTTTAGAAGTGTACTTTAGAATGGGGGGATCATAAATAAATAAAAATTAAATTTTTGGAGATTTTTCTTTTCATAAATTATTTTCTAGAAAATACAGTGTTGTTTCATTTATTTATCCATTAAAAAAGGCCTAATGATTTATTGAACATTTTTCTCTGCTGTTAAGAAATAAACTTATAAAATACAATGGATTTATGTGACTCAATACATCAGACATTCATTTTATTTCAAGCTAAAGTTATACAGACTGTGGTTACAACTCGCAACTGAAATATTTTTCAGAATAATAAATTCAACTATAGTGCGTTTGCCGAGAGAACGAAACTAAACAATTGCATGTGCAAACTGGTGATGAGTAAACACCTGGCATTTTGCCAAAGTGCCAAACACAGTGTGAATTTCAGCTTTCTTCCATTTACGCTGTTTGGAATTAAGAAAGGTTAAATTCGCCTAACTAGGGATGGTGCTAAAAAATGTAATTCTTTAGTAACCCGTTTGTTTACTTTCGTTCTCTCGTTTCTACGAAGACTATAGATTCTATCACATCACTTCAGAACTTTTGAGATTTCACTCAATCATTTTCAGATTTACTCATTAAATATTAGAAATTAGAATTATTCAAAAATTTTAGCAAAAATAAGTTAGTTTACAACTTTCAACAACTAGCACTCGCAAAGCAGTGCCTTCACTATGGTGTTACTTAATGGCTGGTCAAACAGTAGGTCACCAGATGCATTAACTGAGTCACAAGGTGAATTCAGTTAATGCATCTGGTGACTGGTCACAAACAAAGCATTACATAAACCACATAGGAGTCATATCACTCACAAATCACAATGTGACTAATTTGTGGCAGTCCTGAGACCCTCTGTGACATCACAGCAAATCTTTTGTGACCATCTGTTCTATTAGGGAAAGTATGTCATTTTTTTAAAAATCCCCAAGTAGATTAATCTCTGTGGAACATAAGTAGATGCTAAATAATGTATACATATCCTTAGAAATCGAATGTGTGTATCATTTTCTCAAATACATGCCTAGTCAAAGGATATCTTCCTGAGTAGAGAAACAGAGAGCAAACACGAGAGATTAATTGTGGATGCTAAAGAAAATTTCAGCCATTTGGACACTAAATTACTGATGGGGATAAAAAGAAACATTAAGTTTCTGCTTAGGCCATGGATGATCAAAATTACTTTGTGTTGATAATCAACAACTAATTAATATTAACCGAAAGAATTTGAAAATATACTTGACTACATCAAGCATAAAATGTTAATACACATATTGAAAATACTTACGGAAAGCAAGCTTATTTGCCAAGAAATGTGTTAATGTATCTAAGGGAGTCGAACACTTCACCAACTCTTCCTCTTCAAGTAATCCCATTCTAGAAAATCATGAGTATGCATGAATAATTATTTATTTTGAAAATAATGCAACATTTTAGACAGTACAGGAAGGGGGCACGTGAGTAGTTAAAAGATAACATAATATTTATAGTATCTGCTTTGATACAGCCTCTGTTATAAAAATGTCAGCAGCACTCGAGCATTTTGCTGTCAGCTGTAAGACAAATTGCTCAAATTTTTGGGTAAGTGAATCATTGTAAAAGAAACTTATAAAGTTCAAACTGTCAAAAATTGAAATTTCTTTCTTATTTTACCAGTTTTATTTATCTGTTGCTACATTTATTTTGCCAATGAAATAATTAACTAAACATGAATGATTAAAATTTCTGTATTCCTCTTTATAACAAAGAATAATTTTAGAGATCTGACTGTAGAGTGTTATCATAGATTAGATTATGTGATTTAGAACATAAATTATAGCTGAATTAGTGACATTCTAACAATCTAAATAAGTTACTGAAAAATTTCTAGTATTTGCATTTGTAAACTTCAGTTTTCATAGAGCATTGTAGTACATAGGTTTTAAAAGCTAAAACAAAATTGCAAAGTGCAGCCATTTTAATGCAATTGGAAGACATCGAACATTTCCTTTTCTTCCCTGTTTATAATATACAATTATAAAAACTCTCTCTCTCTCTCTATGTGTATATATATATATATATATACACACACACACAGAGAGATACTAGCTGCAGTACCCATGTTGACGGTTTTATAAAGCCTCCAGAAGCCTGAATTTCCAAAAAGGCTGAATTTTTGTCAGCATTGTAGGAATACGAAAAATGGAATTAGTTTGATTCAATGAAGATATTTTAACATTTTGTCTTTAAAAAATCATAATTTTCACAAAATCTAAAATTACAAATAAACATAAAAGAAGCCATGTGTTGTCCACATCAGATTTTTTATTTTAGTCGTGCTGATCATGTTGCTAAACTTCCATTTTCAAGGGATGCGAGAACAAACACAAAAACGATTTTCACAATATCCCAAAATCTATGAAATATTTAAAACAGTTTTGGGATATAAAATTTAAATTAACTTGCATCTAACATAATTCCAAATTTCATCCTATTTCCATTGCCCTTTTTCAGGAATGGGACGAACATGTACCAAGTTTTCACAAAATGTTAAAAATCTATAAAATTTTTTTAACTACTTTGATGCCTATTTTAAGTGATCACCTGTGATGATACAAAATTTTATTTAATCCGCTTTAGAGTTGTATATATAATTGACAAATATTTTCATATTTTGAATAAATTTGTGCAAAATATCAAAATCTAATCAAAAATTTAAAAAAAATTGTAGTTTAAAATGAGTGGCCATCTGTCATGTCACCAAATTTCATTTTGTACATTTTAGTTAATACATGATACACAACAAATATTTACACATTTTGTAAAAACTTTCACAAAATCTCAGAATCTAACTAATTTTTTTAAAATTTCAATTTAATTGAATGACCGTGTATCATGCACTTAATTCCATTTCATTCGCTTTAGTCGTTACTATGTGATGCACAAACAAATATTTACGTTGACTAGGGGCCAAGGCCCCCAGACTCGCTACGCTCGCTTTTCATATGAGGCATTCGGCTCCTAATCGGGCTTATTCGTAAAAAAGACATAATTTCAACAGAGAAAACCCGAAGATTGGATCAGAAAGAATGTTACTGAGCTAAGCAACACATTGCTTAGTTCTTGCATCTTCATTGGTACATAAAAATTTAAACTTCACACTACAGTAGACCCCCTACCCCTCATAACACGGAAGATATTTTGTTATGGGAATCCGTGTTGTACGGGTCCTGAGCTATACTCCACCTGGAGCGCTGACTCCGCTTATAATCGCTGGAAAAATTATTTGTACTCCTCAGAAACACAATGATATTTAATGTTGCCATTCAAAGGTTATACTAATTAGGAGCTAAAGCGTAATAAAATAAGAACATATGTTTCAGCTGTATTTTTAATAATGTAAAACCTATTGGACACCTTGCGAATTTGCCACTCATGGCGATTTTTCATTATTTGGCGACTTGCGTACATGTAAAGTTAATAAAAGCTACAGAACAGATAGAATAGCCTGCCACCAATGGCGACTTTTCATTATTTGGCGATTTACACATACTCACAACCTATATTTACTGTTCATTTAAGGTTACCAGAAAACCATTATCCATACTTTCATTTACATAATCGTTTGCAGATTGGCGTACTTAGCACCACGAATTATACCATCTCGTCGCGCTAGCAAATATCCAAAGTGTACTATAACTGCTATAATGGCATAGTTAACGCCAAATATTTCTACTGGTATCAAATAATCCAGCTGGACGCGAACCGGCTTTAAAATAATCTGCATTTTAATTATTTTTCATTTTCAAGATATTAGTTATTCTGTTTTGGAAAAACGAATAATCGCTAATTCTAAACTCCTGTTGCCTAAGCGAACTTACTATTTGAAAATTGTCAACTTTGTGTAACACATTTTGAGTTACTTATTTCATATAGTTTTTATTTTGCCGTAAAATGGGCCTAATTCTAACTCATGTTTGTAAATTTCACGCGATTCTAGATACTTGGAAACGCTTTGTTGCAAAGGAATGAATGATTTTATGCCAAATCTGGCAACCATTCTGTTTATTTTTTCAGTTTTTTATTAATATCTTCTAAAATAATTCGATTTTCGAAATTTAACTTAGCTCATCAGGTTCCTCGGAATTTTTTGAATCTGTGGGCACCTTAGTTGAAACTTAAATCCCCACGGTTTAGGAGGAAATAGGCCAACAAGCTTTGACAGCGCCAGCGGCCTTTACTTTTTTTTAGAATAGAGAGATACCCAAATTAAATTTCATGCTGTTCTGGAAACTCGCGGAATCTTTTCGCAATCGAAAGATTTCGTTTTTTGTACACAGCTATTCTCATGTCCATGCAAACGATTTATTTGTGAAAAAATAAAAATGATAAACTGTGTAATCTGGAAAATCTCTTTTAAACGAATTTGAATCCCAATTGTATGACGTCATATTCACTTGAAAAGGGTAATTTTGTCACGCAAATGATTTACTTTTATGACTCTCGGAAATAAAATGGTGCTGAAAATAGCGAAAAATCGCTTAAAAAGGAGGGAACAGGTAGATTTTCAGATTTTTAAAGAAGCGTAGATTGTTTTCTATATTTTTATACATGATCATGAAAATTTTCAAGCGGATCGTGCAAACGGTGAAGAAGTTATTAGGCTTTTTGTGTTAACTTTGTAAATTTCACGCGATTTTAGATACTTGGAAACGCTTTGTTGCAAAGGAATGAATGATTTTATGTCAAATCTGGCAACTATTCAGTTTATTTTTTCAGTTTTTTATTAATATCTTCTAAAATAATTTGATTTTTGAAATTTAAATCAGCTTAGGAGGTTCCTCGGAATTTTTCGAATCTGTGGGTACCTTAGTCGAAACTCAAATCCCTTCGGTTTAGGAGGAGATAGGTCCAGAAGCTTTGACAGTGCCAGCGGCCTTTACTTTTTTTTAGAATAGGGAGAAACAATTTTTGCAAAATCTCAAAATTTAATCCAAAATTTTTTTTAATTTCAATGGCTATAGTTTGAGTGGCTACCTATCATGTCACCAAATTTCATTTCATTCACTTTAGTCATTATTATGTGCAAATATTTATGCAGTTTGAAACAATTTTTGCAAAATCTCATCAAAATTTAAAAAAAGTTCAACACCTATAGTTTGAGTAACCACCTATCATGCCACCAAATTTCATTTCATTCACTTTGATTGTTATTATGTGATGTGCAAACAAAGATTTAAGCAGTTCGAAACAATTTTTGCAAAATTTCAAAATCTAGTGCAGATTTTTTTTTTAAATTTGACCCCTATAGTTTAAGTTGAGTGACTGCCTATCATGTCACCAAATTTCATTTCATTTGCTTTAGTCATTATTACGTGACACACAAACAAAGATCTCTGCAGTTTGATACAATTTTTGCAAAATTTCAAAATCTAATTCTTTATACTACTAATAAGACTTTTAAAAATTCGATGCCTATATTTTAAGTTGAGTGACCACCTATTATGACACCAAATTTCATTTCATTTCCTACAGTCATTTTTATGTGATGCACTAACAAAAAAAGGGTCAGAGAAAGAATGACAGACAGACAAACTCTTTTTTGAGGGTTGTACTGGATTCCCAGGTGCTTGAAACGAAACGGATAGAAATCGCAAAATTTTTGAATTCCAAGTAATGTACAGACAAAAGTTTAATTATATATATATATATATATATATATATATTGCTTTTTTTAATTACTATTATTATTTTCATACATCTTTCTCATAGAAAGATTATTTATTCATAAGGTACCTTTCTTTCATAAAGATAATCTATTCAATTTATTTTTCTTCCAAAAAGATGTCGTATAAATTTAACAACTTATGTGTTAAAATAAATGACTAGATATTACAGATTAATAAAAATAACTACTTTGCAAAAAATACAATAGTTAGATTACATACTTTTCAATTGCATCAACTCTGAGTTCTGATTTTCCAACAACATCATAAATCATGTTTTTGAGATTTGGTGTCAGCATCTCCTGATCTTGTTGTCCAAGAAGGCTGCACAAAAATTGTTTCTGTTTGGGGAAAATTATTTTTTTAACATTTTTAAAATATAAATTTATAATTTTTTTTGTAATAAAAATTTATACACTGAATCTTAATTAAATGACTCATTTTAACCCTTTGAGTCGCAACCCTTTTCCAATGCTGAAAAAAGGGCAGCCATTGCCATCGCTCGACTTAACTACCAGCAAGATGGTGGAAGATCGAAACGTTCATTGCGTGCCACAGATCCAGAGACCCTTTTTGACGACAGGTGGCTGTGCCGGCACAGCCAGCTGTCGCCAAAAAAGGGTCTCTAGATCTGTGGCATGCAATGAACGTTTCAATCGTCCGCCATTTTGCTGGTAGTTAAGTCGAGCAATGGCAACAGCTTGTGATGAAGATCACATATCTAATTTAATAATCATTTACTTTGGCTTTCTTTAATGCAATCTATCCAAAATTCAAGAATTCTAAATCACTTCTGTTTTCATTTTTTTCTGCCACTTTGGCTTTTAAATCTGTATATTTACTTTTCCCTGTATGCACTATTCTTTTTCTTTTTGTTCTTAATTGTTTCGTCTCTCCAGACCGGTGTGCTAAAAATAGATTATATTGCGTCCGTTTGCAAAATCAACGGCCTTTTTGAGTTTCTTCTTGGCATCCTGCTGGCGTAAGTTATTTAGTTGTTCCCCTGCGACGACTTTAAAATTATTTGTTCGCGATTACGTCATTGTAATTTTATTGGTTTAACTCTTAGGGTTGCTCTGGAATTGGCGTTATTAATCTCGGCCAAGTTATTGTTCTCGCCAATATGTAATTCTGTGCTGGCGTAAATTTTTATATTATTCCACCTTAATTTCACTGTCCATATAGGACGTATTTTCATTTTCGCTGAGCCACCACCGCCGTTATAATAATGTTTCAATAGTATATGTTTAATAAAATAGTTTCAAGTATTTAAAGCCTCTTTTTTATATTGCAACTAAGTGTATATCGTACCTGGATTATTCATGTCACAACGCAACTAAGTAATTTTAAAACAGCCCATCCAAATAACCTTCTTTACATAAATTGGTGCCTACCCAGGCACTTAAGTTGCATTTATTCTGGTGGTGGCTTAGCAAAATGGCGGAATCAACTAGCCCGATCAAGACACTTCTTCACTCCAGTCCGTCTGCTTGCATTGTGGATGCATTCCGGCCCCGACAATGCTATTTATTCTAGTGATGTGACTTTCGTTTTATGGAACATGTGTGATGTATTACTCTAGTGATGTGACTTTCGTTTTTACGGAATACGGAGCTCCTTGATAGACTGGCTATTCATTAATGATGAGTTTCCGATCGTCTCCACAATTCATATATGGCTTATCGATGATCTTACTACGCACCACCCTCCGACGAATTGTTTGTACGACGACCACCCTATGACTATTTGGAGACTTTTGTGTCGGCTTCCTGCAGCGCGGTCTATGGAGTATGTTATGTTTTCCTGCCTTGCTTTACGCATGAAACTTACAACTAATGCTGAACTGTGCGAAAAGCCGTCCGATCACCGCAAATTTGGGATTTTGTTTCCGGATGTCTGCAGTCTACAGTAGTTTTTTTTTTCGTGCGTCTCTAGGTGTGCCATTCACTGAACTTGGCGAAAACTGTTTTTTCCCCCTCCTGTGATCGGCAATTTGTTTTGCTTTTTTTAAAATGCGCGCGCTCCTGATACACCGACAGCTCATACTATGCAATGCCGTTTGAACTGGTAATTTAATGGACATTATATTTTAAGTATGACTAATGAAAAGTTTTTTGCTAAATTTTTATTTACTGAATAACTGAAGTTTTATTCTTGAGAAATTTCGTAAGTCATTTATAAATGCAGTTTAAAAAAAAAAAAAAACTAGTATCATAATAATAATAATAATCATGTTCATATTGTCTTGGCATCTTTTTTTTTTTTTTTTTGTATGCAAATAGCACATGCTAAGAATATTTTTTAGACATAACGTGTCAAGGAAAATATTTAATATGCTGAATTTTTTCTTTATTATTTTACTGCTTCTAAGGAGTTATAAAAAAAAATAATTATTATTGTTTTTCAACCATGTTTATAAATTAGTTTAAATCTAAATTACTCCTTTTATATAGTATATATGACATTAATACTTTACTGTTTAATACAATTGTTGGATTGCAATTCACACACATTTAATTATTTTAATACACTTCTTAAATTTTTCTTCTTTATGCACTGTGTTTCGTTCACTCACGATAAATATCATTATTACTCATTGCTTTATATGTTTACTTTTGTGTACAGACCTTTTTGTGTGTTTAATTTTCTATTTCCTTACATATTCATTCTTGTGATTTTAAATTATGTTTTCGCTTTTGCTCACATGGTATTTTACATTTTTGTGTTCATTTTTTAGCCTCTATGAGGTACACATACATCGTTATTTTTTCTTTACTCTTTATTTTGATAATCATGACAGTCTTCAATTACATATCTTTTCACTCTCTTCCATTACTTAAGTCCATGGCAAGGCCTTTCCAAGGCACACACTTTTTTCATACACTGACACACTGCATTTTTGCATATTAAAGTCCATGGCACAGCATACATATTCTTTCAGTTTTTTTTTCGTACCTCACAATAGACTGTTTCTATTTTTATCATATATTCTTACACTTTTTTTTTTCTTTGAACATGCTATTATTTACAGTCCTCATGTTGACTGATTTTTTACACATTATTTGTTTTGAACACTTATTTTTAAAGAGTACATTTATATTTTTGTTTCACCCTATTTTTGGCTTTTTAATACAATTTTACATGTTTACCATAAATTGTACTGTTCACATATTTTTTACATTTTTTAGATACACTGTTTTATTTTTTTCCTGCCATTGATATGCCTCTGTTTAATACATGCATTCTTTGGAAGAGTATAGTGGTATTCATTTGATTACCTTTTTTTTATCTTTTCAAAATACACAATATGACACATTGTTTGTTGACTTCAAATAAGATTCATACTAGAATAGTCACTGATCTTTGAAGTTTGTGTTTGTCCACAATTACCCTCCTTTTCACATTTACTTGCATTTTCCATTTTCATTGCTTACACTTGCTGACTCTCAACCTTTCACACACTTGTTTTTTTTTTCATCACACTTGTGTTTATGTCTTATATGTTCACACTGATGTTATGCTCATTTTGAGTTCATTGTGCTTGTCCTTCCACATTTTGTACACACAAAATTTTTGAATATTTGTTGCATTTTTATCAAACATTTTCACTACGATGTACTGTAGTACATTACAATTTTTTTGAACACATTGTATTTGTCTATTATCACTCTTTTGTTTACACACACAAACATAACATCATACTTTGAAATATCTCATTATTTTCTTTTTCTACAATATGATATATTTAAAACTCTTATGTGCCTTTTTGTAAATTAATACAATATTATTTTGTCAAATACTCACAGTGTTATAAAATACCACTTTAGTTGAAATATATTTACAGAGTATTTACATTTATCTGATTACTTAGTTATATGCTTATTTGTAGTGATTTTTGTGAGCTGTTGTTTCTTCATATATTTTATTAATAAAATGCTTATGTATTGATCAGATTAACACTTAAGACATTTAATAAGTGAAATTTTAGGGTATATTGTATTGTTTTATAATTGCATTTTGATGTTTTTTTCACTTGCACTTTTGTGTTTTTTTTTTTTCTTTCACATTTTTGTCACTTTTGAAAATTAATGTGGTGACTTAAGTAACGCAACAATTCTTTTCTTGAATTTCTTAAATAATTACTTTAATCAATATTTTCTAGAAGATGTCCACAAACGTCTCTTTTTTTTTATTTTCGTGACTGCATTTTTACGATCATATTTACAGTTTATTTAAATTTCATTCCAAGTTTAAGGCTACATTTCAATACTTTCAAAGTTAAATATCATCATGTTTTTGCTATTTAAAATTTCCCCCTACCTTCACATAATTATTAATTTTCTTGTTAGACACTGATATATTGATGTATGTCTGTTTAATTATCGAGGGATCCCACTTGATTGGAATGTATGCATGTTTTGTGTGCTGTCTGGCTGGACCAACAGGTATCACAGGTGTGTTTGGAATTTGGCTGTATCTGTCAATATATCGTTTTGTCTTCGTTAAGTTAATGTCTTTTAAGATCAACACTTGATAAATTAGGACTTCTAAAGTAAATAATAACAACTAAAATTTAATAAAATAGTAATTGATAATAAAATATAGATTGACATTGTATTAAAATAAATTAAATAAACAATAGTTACAATTCAACAGAACTTACACCGTTTCGAAGGTCATTTTTACACATTATTTTACTGTAATTAAATTGATGTTCATAGACTGTATTGTACATAGATTCATTTTTTCTCCAAAACAAAAATGTCTTGTAGTTATTTTGTGTGGGTATATTTTGTATTGAATATATGTGTTTATTTTTCTCCTCTTATGTATGCATACATTTTATATGTTGCCAGATAAGATAATTTAAATTGTTGCTACCACTTCTTGTTACCATGGTACAAAACTTGTGAGAAATAGCCATCAAAGCAATTTTTGAATGGCATATTATGGTAAATTTACATATTCACAAATTTTATTGACTGATTTTTTCATGCATGCATTTTAAAAGGCCTTATAATTATAACTATTGAACAGCGCTACTTAATCATGATCATGTTGTTTGTTGTAAAAATAATAATTTTGAGTACTCACTGCAAGTTTAAGCAGTATATCTTTGATGTGCACATGAGCTTGAGATGCTCAATTAAAGAGAAAAGGGTGTGCTGAAATGCCCCTATTTAAAAAAAAGGGTGTGCTGAAATGCCCCTTATTTAAAAAAAAAAAAAAAAAAAAAAGGGATGAGCTAAAATGCCCCTTTGTATTGTGAGCTAAATGCTCTCTTTTTATTTTGTCGACATTTACTTTGTATTGCTAGCAGTTATTATTTTTATTGTGTCATGACATTTTTTTTTCTTCTCAAAACATTTATTAGGTGGTGGTCAGCAGTAATTTTGTAATTGTATAATTTTGTCTGAATATGTTTAAGATTTTCTTAATTGTTTATGACAGCCAAACAGAGCATTTAATTAAAATTTTTTAAAGACATTAATTGTAACTAATAAAAAAAAATTTCTTCAAAATTTTTTCCTGGTTGAGGGGAGTATATATGTGATGAAGATCACATATCTAATTTAATAATCATTTACTTTGGCTTTCTTTAATGCAATCTATCCAAAATTCAAGAATTCTAAATCACTTCTGTTTTCATTTTTTTCTGCCACTTCGGCTTTTAAATCTGTATATTTACTTTTCCCTGTATGCACTATTCTTTTTCTTTTTGTTCTTAATTGTTTCGTCTCTCCAGACCGGTGTGCTAAAAATAGATTATATTGCGTCCGTTTGCAAAATCAACGGCCTTTTTGAGTTTCTTCTTGGCATCCTGCTGGCGTAAGTTATTTAGTTGTTCCCCTGCGACGACTTTAAAATTATTTGTTCGCGATTACGTCATTGTAATTTTATTGGTTTAACTCTTAGGGTTGCTCTGGAATTGGCGTTATTAATCTCGGCCAAGTTATTGTTCTCGCCAATATGTAATTCTGTGCTGGCGTAATTTTTATATTATTCCACCTTAATTTCACTGTCCATATAGGACGTATTTTCATTTTCGCTGAGCCACCACCGCCGTTATAATAATGTTTCAATAGTATATGTTTAATAAAATAGTTTCAAGTATTTAAAGCCTCTTTTTTATATTGCAACTAAGTGTATATCGTACCTGGATTATTCATGTCACAACGCAACTAAGTAATTTTAAAACAGCCCATCCAAATAACCTTCTTTACACAGCTGGCCTTTTTTCAGCATTGGGCAATCTATCCAGCTGTTCTCGCATTCTTCCATTTTTCAGCAGATGTCAGTGCTGTTAAAAATAATCGTGACAGTTTTTTTTACGGGAAATGACATGCTAAAAAGTAAATGATTCTCGTTGAGCTATGCCACCCGCAACTATTTTTATAGAAATCAAATCTATTCTTCGTGACTGGCAACAGTCAAAACGTCAGAGTTTGGTGTCCCCAGAGCAGGAACACTGAGCGTTAAAGGGTTAAAAGTAGTTTTGACATTTCTTACACAGGAAAGTAAAAAAAGGTTTTCTTTACCCAAGTAATTCCAGGTCCTTGAGGATGCAAGTTTGGATGCGGTTTCTCACTCAAAAGTCCTAAAGCATGTAATCCTTTAACAATATCACAAAAACCCTGTAAAGACACAAATAGATTATAAAATTATAGCAGAAGGTTGAAAATAATTTTGAAACACTAAAGTTAAAAATAAGCCATGTACGAATAATATTTATGAATGGAAGAACGTCACTCAGTGGTGAAGAAAATTACACAGAACAGGTATTGAGTTAGAAAAAAAAAAAAAAAAAGAAAAGAAAAAGAAAGAGGTTTGATAAATTTTATAAAAGATAAATTAAAAAAAAATAATAAGTATCACATTTTCAAATAAGAGAAACTGCCTGGAAGATCAATTCAACACTCCAGAGAAACAGAGCAGATTTACAGCAAAGAAATCGTGTGTGGACCATATCTTCACAATGAGGCACATTCTGGTGGTGGTGGTGGGGGGGGGAAGAAAATTTGAAACACTTTCAGATTTTAAATATGCACTAAAGTGCTATATATTAAAAGCATATCATAATTTATTCATCGTTTCTATTTTTCTTCCTTTCCAATCCCTTAAGCTGGAAAAAGTATCATTATTCATGAGTATGTCGTATTTTTCTTCCTTGTTTCATAAAATCCATCTTTGGAATCAAAATCTATCTTAAAATCGCCTACTAAAACTATTTTACAATCTTTGCCAAGTATATTACAACTATACTTCACCGTTTTAAACACCGTTTAGAATGTGCATCATAATCCATGAGTGTGCATGTTTGTCTTTCTTGGGTTGATTCCTACTTTAACGCCATGACTCTCACCAAGGTGGCAATAATTAGACATATGCAGTTACCATGACGATTTTTTGTATTTATGTGGCAACCATAATATAGAATTAGAATGGCGATTTAGAACAACATGTTAGTACAGCATTCCGTTATTTATTTATTTTGGGTTGCTAATTAATGTAGTTTTAGTAATTATGCATCTTCAAATTCCTTAACTGGTGCATTTTATTGCTAATTTGTTCAGTTTAGTTTTCATCTATTTCTTTTGGGAGTGTTGAAACTTGTGCATAACTCCTAGAGACATATGACTGCAAAGTTTGCCAAAGTGCGGCGATTTTTTAGGTTGGTGAAAGTGGGGGCATTAAAATAGGAATCAACTCTTTCTTGTACCATAAAACACATCTTTGGAATCAAAACCTGTCTTAAAATCGCCTACTGAAACTGTTTTACAATCTTCCCCAGGCATATTCGAACTATATCTCGTAGACATTTTTATTACTGTTTGGAATGGGCATTATAATCCATGAGTGTACTGTGTTTTCCTTCCTTGTTCCATAAAACACTTCTGCGGAATGGAAATCTATATTAAAATCGCCTACCAAAACTGTTTAATTGCAAACCTTGTGCGACTTTCAATAGTTTATTAATGCCTCTCCCCCCCCCTTTTCCGCGTTATACAGCAAACACATTTGAAAATATCTTCACCGTGACCATTCACATCTGCAAAACTTCTCGACAAAATCACAGACAAAATTCTCGTACTAGGGGAAATAGCACCCTAATGCTAAAAAAAGGAAAATGAAATACACACATGGTCATCACTGATCCCCAGAAAGCTTGTGATACTCTTAAAGTTCCCGCACAAAACATTGAAAAAAGCTGAGATAAACAAACCCTTGTCAGCATAATAAAACTGCAATACAAGAATAATAATGTAAAGTGAAAATGGGGATAACATTGCCAGAGGAATTTCCAACAAGCAAAGGGTTATTGCAAGGATGTTGTATGCCACTCACATTGTTCAAGATACAGATAGGTGTGACACTGTAAGGAATGGGCACAATAATGTGGAAAGAAGGAAATCAAAATGAGTATTAAACATCTGATTCACCTATTAATTTTGGATGATAAAGTTAAAATGACTGAAAAGAAGAAAGGCCTAAACAAGTAACTGAAGAAGCAGTAAAACAATAGGAAAAATGAGACTTGAAAATTAACTTTAAAATAAAAAGACAATATAATGAGAAGGATAGCTCGAAAATTTCAAAGACTTTTTTATCCTTTCATACCTGCAGACTTAGTCTAATTAAACCTCAAGTGTTAATGAGGATACTTTGTCAAATCAATGAACACTTTAAGAACTTGGCTTTGTCAAATTCTTGATTATTGAAGCTGACCCTGTACATAGTAATAAAAACTTGGAATTTATTTATGGTTTTATTGAAATTTAACAAAATGTGAAATGCATACCTTGTAACGAAGCGTTCCTCGTATTACAGTCTTGGCAGACTGAATATCATATAAATCACAGTAGACAGTAGAATCTCTGTTTGGATACCCTTCCAGACTGAATCCAGGCAGGAAATCAATTTTATATAGATTATCCATCAATGCTCCACCAGAAGGAATATCAACTATCTGAATTAATGGATGCAGTTAGACTAAATATATAAGAATGTGTTGGGTAATTACACAAATTCAATTATGACTGAATAAATATATCACATTCATAACCATATTAAATGCTGATGATACATGATTATTAAAGAATGGTACTGTAGATATTTATAATCTGCAATCTGAAAAGAAATGTATTTTTCAAGCAGAAAAAAAATTTTAATAAAAAAAAAAAAAAGAAGTATTAACATACCTTTCCATCATCCATATATTTTGCACCAGCTAATGTGTTCAAAAGGACACCTCGAGGACTCCAGCTAAAAATAATAATTCAATCATTATGATCATGAAAACAGAAACCATCATGAAGCTTACATATAACTTTTGCAGGCATTAAAAAATAAAAATATTTAAAAAGGCGAAAGTGTATAAATAAACAAAATTTCTAAAATAACCAAGATAAATCATGGCAAATGCATCAACTATAAAACACTTTGAACACAACTGTCTTTTTTTGTGCCAAATTTAGCAATGTACTGTATGCAATGATGTACTGTCAACAAACTTGGTGAGGTTTTGGGCATAATCTCAAAAAAGAACAGTTCGCTATTAATGTAATTTGAGAGACCCTGGAAAATAATTTAAATGTTACTTTACCTTTAAGGAAGAGTATACTAATATAAACTTCTCTACACTTATTGTATTGCAATAGAAACAGACCAGTATCTCAAAAGTGCAATAGAGAGGAATTTATTGGAATTATTTTAGACGCTCCAGTTTGATTCTCATGAAATGGGAAACAAACCAAGATTAATTTTATATCATTTTTATCCCGCTTTTTTAATGGAAAGAATTTTTTCTTTTTATCCAAAATGTTATATTTGATCTCGATAGGGAAAAAAAAAAAAAAAGCCTTTGGCACTATGTACTTTAGTATTTTCTGTAGGCCTGGTGAGACAGGAATAATTCATAAGGTACAGAAATGACAAGGACAATGACTGAAATGACAAATGATAATTTTATAAAAATTTCTTTTACAGCTTCATGAAAAGCATCAAAAAATTTTAAAACTCAAGAAAACTAGCATGGATTAGTTTTGTCCCGTTTTGTGAGAATCATCCATAAATGTTAATTCCTGTGATGTTGATTACATATTTGTTTATGTTTCATTCTTTATCCACTATATTTTATGGCATTTTGTGTATATTAATAATACACCCCTTTCAAATAGTACATCAGGTCATCAAATGAATGTTATAAGAGATCAGATGTAACCAATCATCACTTCGGGCTTTGCCCACTTTCTTTTTCAGTATGCCAAAGAATATGAATTACTTGTAAAAATATAAGCTTTCTACCCTTACACAGATATTGGGGATGTTCCAAGTAGTTGACCTACCTCAATCAAATGGAAAAGACATGTGTTCCAAGTGCTGCTGTAATGAATAGAAAATAAAATTTGATTTCTATCATTATTATTATGCATATACAATGATGTTTGGCACAGAATGAAAGAACTTGGAGCAGTGATATCCTCAGAAATTTTTGTCAGCTGGGCGGCAATCTGCAATTCCATCAAATTTAAGCATTCAAAATGATATTCTGATTTTTCTGTTGAGCGGTCAGTAAAACTTGTTGGACAATGCATCCAGTCAGAAAGGCTTAGAGAGAACCCTGCTGGGCTATAATTTAAAGGGCATGCTAAATCTTAAGGAAGTTTGAAATATTCTTTGTGATAATTCCCATTTACTATTTTTGCTGATAAATTTAGATTGTTACAGGCTTTTCAAGATAATGGGTAGTTCATTAACATCATATTAGAAAATACACTAAAATTTGTGAAGCTGTCACACAAGAGGTAAAAGATATTTCTTTTTAACAATAAAAGAAAAGGTTATATATTAATAAAAAATGTGTAATAGATGAATAGATTTACCTAAATTTATATCTAAGAGGGTTATCAGAACATTCAGGAGCTGGTAATCCACCACAAAATGATACAAAAGATGTTATCTAAAAAGAAAATCTGTCTGTAAATACTGATATTGGTTAGCAAGTTCTTTTACTCATAAACAAACAAAAAAAAATGAAGAAACATTTTTCAAGAGCAAAATTTAAATAAAAAAGATTTACTAACATATTTAATATAAATATGTATTTTAATTATATTAGGGTTTTAATCTTTTTCTTTTTAAATGTCAAATAACCAGTTCTTGATTTTTTTTTATTGTATAACATCAGTGCTTCCAACTATTGTTAGATGTCCCATATTTTCTTTCCCTCCCCCCCTTTAATAAATCATATTTCATTTAGAATATTCATCAATCATGTAAATTTTCATTGAGTGCTAAGGAAGATAAGAGTGTGGAAAATTCTTCTCATTGTATATTACAGCCTAATTCTAAAAGCTGTGATAGCCCGGTTAATGGTAGAACAAACTAAGTCTCAAAATATTCAGGTTCATATTAGAGATGAGTTCGGGCTCATTTTTTGAAGCCCGAGCCCGAAGACATTTAATTCGACCCCGAGCAATATTATTAAAGTTGGAGCCCGAGCCCGAAATTCAAGACAAATAAAATTAACTACTTCATTAAGAGGATACAATAAATTTTGGAGCTTCACACACCTTCTAGTCCCCCGTGCCGCTATTTTTTGAAATAAGTACGTCTATTTATCCCATGAATCACTTTTTAAAATCTGTTTCAAGGAGTATGTTCAACAAAGAAGAAATTTTTCACAAGCCCGAGCCCGAACGCAATCGTGAATTACAGAGCCCGAGCCCGAGTTGGGCCCGGGCTCGGGCTGAGCCCGTCTCATCTCTAGTTCATATACTATTTCACAAAAGACTAATGTGTACAAACAACAAATGTGCACGTTAAATCTGTGGGGCCATATGTCCTATAGCTCGGCAGGAGGGAGAGAGGTGCACAAACCGGAATGACTTACTTTCTCAAGCTATGCTCTAAATTTTGGGGTTTTTTTTAGAAAGAGTACATAGCCATCAACTTTAAAGGATGGCTTTCTTCTATGGGTAACAATATCATAACTCTGATTTTGCTTTCTAACTCATCACACAAGTAAAAATTTTATTCTTTAGCATAGCTCACAATATGGTTTCTTTAAGAATGATGCAGGGCTCACAACAGAATTTCAAGGCCAATTCCGGGTAAAAAAGGAGCTATTTTAATCATAAAAAGGACCAAAAAGGAGCTGTTTTGTCTGAAAAGGGGACCAAAAAGGGACCAGTTCTGTTTGAAAAAAAGCTCATACACAAGAAGGAAATTGTTTATAAACTGACACACATATAACTATATATTTTAAAAAATTTAAATAACAGAAACACTTCAGTTTTTCTAACTAGAAACCAGACTAATTCATAGCAGTTATAATTTGTATACACATAAAATATCTGCTTGTATCAGGGATGAGATTGACAAAAAGGAAAAAGTCTGAAAGAATGTAGGAACAACATTTAAGCAATACAATTTTGAATTTCAAGTTCAATAAATATTGTAATTGTTTTTTTTTCCATCTACAAAACCATTTGATTCCTGAAGCTTTAGTTCTGGCACATTTACATTTTTCCATGAATCTTTCCTGAATCAAGAAACAACTTTCAAAAAACGGGCCTGCATGATCAGCAATTCTTAGTAAGAAATTGTGCTCCATTAAAAATTCTGTATAAAGGGATTTAGCATTTGTAACAGATATGTTGAATTGAAATCTCTTTCCTAAAAAAGATTCAACTTGTATTTATGAAATAAATTTGGAATACACCATCACAATCATGTTTCTTTACCAAAACTAACACATTTAATTTGAATCATAAAAAAAAGAGCAAAGAGTTTGCAGAAATTAAATGTAATTCTTGAATTTTTATTAAACAAATCAAAAGTAAAGACTTTTGAGTTATGATAAGGCGACAAACACATTAAAGTGAAGCTTTTTGCCTTAAACAGTCCAGACAATGCAATATTTCATAAATTAACAGGGAAGAAGATGACAGCATATAACATCACATGTGAAAACATTTCATCGTCCAATAGATAAAAAGTTTGTAATAGAGTGACTTCTGAATGACTAGAATCCACAGCTAGCACCATGAAAAAAGGAAAAAAGGGACCATTTCTGCAAAAAAAGGACTTCTAAGGACCTTGAACAAAAAAAGGGACTTCAAGGGAAAAAAAGGACCATTTGTGAGGCCTGATGATGTCAAATATAGGTTTTTCTTTTTTAGGAGAAATTGTGCAGTTTGTAAAATTTTCAGTGAATTGTGTACTTTTTAAAGTTTAAAATTAATTACTGTATTGGCCTGCATATAACGCGGTGTGTTTTGACTGATCATTGCCCGTAAAAAATCTGACTCACACTAAATTTGAGGCCTAAATATAGGATTTTTCTAATTATCTTGATGTAAACTTTTGGGGTCGCAATATATTCAGGCCAATATGGTAAGTTAAACATCTAAAATTTGGTGGCATCAAAAGCTTTACACATTGAGATTTATGAGTCCATTCCTGTTTACACAAATGCATTCAAATGATATAAATGAATGTCCTTAACCTTGCCACCATTCAGCTTGATCTCATCAAAGTTTTCCATAGCCAGTAAATGATCAATGCCTGGATCAAGCCCAACTTCATTCACCACAGTTATTCCAGCATCAGCTGCACTATTAAAAAATAAATGTAAAAAACATTAATATTCTATTTTTGCCATCAAACATACTCATATACACGCACAGGAAAAACAAAATTCACATGCTCCAATCAATGTATAATTTGAAACATCACTTATTCACATAATACAAATGTTCACTCAAAGTAAACTTCTTTTTACAAAAATTATTGTGCGGGAAATTTCAAGAAATAATGGCATAGCTGGATTTTATCATTAAATCTTACAATAAAAACCCGCAAATAATTACCTTATTAGAGTGTCTACCACATTTAACCTTTTTGGCCTGGCTCACACAAAAATTTTTGTCCCAGAAAGCAGCAGAATCTGTACAATTTCATTCCCCTATTTCTCAGCCGAAGAACACATTTTGTCTTTCGTTTGGTAGGTAGGGGCAAATATCACTGACCACACAAATCCCCAAACAAAATTCAAATCTGTATGCCCAATCCCAGTCAATTGACTACCACTTTCTACCAGTCAATTATCTACTAACATGCCTGACTCTCCCATAGTATAAGGAAAAAAAATCCCGCCTCTAGATTGACAAAAAAGGAAAAAGTCTGAAAGAAAGTGCGAATAACATTTAAGAAATAATACTTATAAATTTCAAGTTCAATAAATAATGTAATTTCTGCTGATATTGAATCTATCTTACCTATTTACAAGCAAGCCTTAATATAAAATTTAAAAATTCAGAAATGTTTATAAAAATTGAAATAAACTTAATTTTTTCAAACATTGAAAAAGTCTGAAAATCAGACTAAAGTCTGAAGAATCTTACCCCTGAGTTCAGAAAAGGTCTGCTAAGCGCTACTTTGTAGCATGAAATCAACTCTAAATATTAGCTTAACTAGTTATAAATGTGCTCGAAAACTACTGAACAAATGTTGAAATTATGCGTTTATTTTGAATGATCCATTTTCAAAGTTAAATTTTCTGTTTTTCCAATTAAAAAATATATCCCTCTGTTTTATGTATCACTTCATCACAAGAATGTTCAAATATAATTTTCCATCCTGTCCCATGCATATTACAGATAGAACTTTATGCATATACTGATTCATATAGCCGGATATTAGGTAGTTATGAATCAGCTATCCGACAGTACTTTGGATATTGAAAAATCAGCCAGATATGCCAGATACTTGCCGCATATCCCTTACCTTGATTTTTTTCCATATTTTCTGACTTAAATGTTTTTAGTCAGTAATAACAAGAGTAGAACACCAAACCAAACAGCTTGTTTACTCTAAACAACACAATTTCAATTTTTAACCCTTTGTAGCACAGACATTTCTGTTGTATTCTCCAGTTTTTGCAAATGCTTGGAGTAATGAAAACTTATTGAACAATTCATAACTTTTCCTAAAGAATATCTATCAACTCGGTGAGAGTTGCCTTGTCACTTTGTCATCCTTCTACATTTTTTGGAAATCAAATTTATCATTCAAGAATAATTAGTGAACTGATTAATGCTTACCATACATTATTTTACATAAGCTGAGAATTTTCAGAACTTTTATTAGCCCCCTTTTTACAGTTTCAGTTTTTTTTTTTTTAATGGATAATTTTTGAACTATATTCTTTTAGTGCGACAAAGTATAAAATATGCTACAAATATTTTTCCACAATTTCTGTACTTTTAAATATTTTTATGACACAAAATAAATAATAAATTATTTTTCCAATTTAACTCATTTTAGTGTTTTTGTTAATCGTGAACAATTAAAAAAAATTGAATTTTTAATAATTATAAATTAATTTAATATTTATCTGCATTGAGAAAATGTAAAAGAAATTATTGGAAAGAAGTAAAATAGTTTTAGAAAGTCTTAAAAGAATAAATTTACAAGTGCTAATTTATATATTTTTTGTCAAGTTGGGAATTGTTAGAAGGAAGTTGGAGTTCAAGTTGGAAGGAAGACTTTTTTGGTAAAACTGATCTTTTTAATGATTTTCATAGACAATGCTAAAAGAAAAGAGAGTTGCAGAGAAGTTTTTCTCATATGTAAAGGTATTTTTTATTCATGTTCAATGGTTGAAAGACATACTAATATTCAAATGGTAGAGTCAACATTACTGCCAACTAAATCATTCTAGAACTATGTATTCAAAATTTACTGTATTATTAAAAGTTTTTTCAATTACAGATCTATAAATGAAATTCGTAACACATTCTGAAAAAATCATGAGTGCACTTTAGCTGAACATGGGCCCAGGCATAGCAGCCCACCTGATCTCCCTCTCATAGGGCCTGATTACGATTGATGCAGGTACCAAAAAATCATTTAATCACATAACCAAAATAATAATAATAAATCCTTTAGCTAAAAAATATATATAAATCTGCCAAGTCTGGTTATCCTAAAATTAAAAAAAAAAATAATTTTAAAAATCTATTGTTTAAAATTAAATAATCAAATAAACTATTATACAATTTCTATCCCACGAACAATTAAACACAAATCACAAAATAACTTATTTCTAAAAATAACAATAAAACTAATAGCAAAATATTGTGCATGTGCATTTAACCCATTTACATCATAAGATAATATGAAAAGAAAGCCTTATCACCAAATTTCATCGGTATCAGTTTGATATCAGACCAACAAAGTTGAGCATATGGGTATGGCTCTGGTGACAGTGACCAGAAAAATTAAGCATAAACATCTATGCTAATAATGCGAACGGGCTAAATAAAAATTTTACTTACGCTTGATGAAGTTTTTTCATTTGAGGCGACAAATAACTTGCTGTTACCATATTCGTTTTATATTTTATGCATCGCTCAGCAACAGTTGGATGAAGTGAATAAGGCAAAAGGCTGAATGAAAAAAAAAAAAAAAAAATTAAATAGCAAAACAACACTATTTAGTGACAGATTAAAAAAAAAAAATGTTTATTGTTAACTATTAACCCTCCGAGCAGTTTGAAAATCACAAGAAAATACTCCAAAAAAGGACCCATGTGAAGTGCTCGTAAAGTGTCAAAAAGAAATAGATATTTTGTTGTGTATGTGTTGAAAAGAGAGTAAAATTTGCTTTCTCCCTTTCACCCAAAGTTCCCTAAATGGGTGGTCAAGAGAACTCCGTACTTAACAAAAAGTGATGGGACAGCTTTGCAAACACCTGACAAATGACTTTTTACTGTTAACCGGTCCCCATTTTAACAATAGCAATACTGTGGGAGATTTCAAAATAAATGTTTAAAATACCAAATAATAACAATACAATAATTTGCAACATTTTTTCAAAGAATATTTCGTTTAGTAAATATTAAAAAATATTCATATTAAAAAAAGTATTTTTTTAAATCATTTCAAAACTTTCTAGGCATCTAAACTTTACCAATCTGCAGAATTGAAAGATGAAATAAATTTTTAACCACCAGTATCAAAAGTAGTATATTTATTTTAAATTAGTTTATTTATTTATTCTAAAAAGTACATTTGTAATATTTTACTATTTCCATGTAGTCTTAAACATTCTCTTATAAAACTCTGAATTCACAAAATTCGCTTATAAAACTGAAGAATAGCCTTAATGGCTCGTTATATATGAAATGGATGATTGTTTTTATTAATATTACAAAAAAATGATGATTTTATTCATACTTCTTTTAATTAAATTGAAACAAGCTGTAGAATTTTAATATCAACATTATTAAGAAACTAAAAAGAACAAAAATATGATAGATAGACATTTGCCAGAATCATTAATTAGTCAGTGCATTTTTCTTTAAAAAAGATTACAAGTACTTTTAGTTGTTGTACATATCTGTACAAAATTTCCAGCCAATTAGTCAAACAGTACAGAAGAAGTTTCCAGACGAATAAACACACTTTCACATTTATACTGGGTGATTCAAAATATATGTTAAGACAATTATTTTTTAAACCGTAAGTGATTGAAACATATTTCCAATTAGAAAAGTTCGTCAAATTAAGAGTAGCTTTCAGATATGGCATTTTTTTACTGGGGGTTGTATATATGTTAAAATACGAAATTTAATTTTTATACGGTCCCTCCTTTCCTACCCTTTATATTTAGAAGAATGTTGCTCTTTGCCTAAGAAAATTAATAAAACAAATCCCGTGTCTCTAAGTGAAATAGTTAGCGAGAAAATTAATTTTCAAAATGATGACTTACACCACTTTACCTACTGTGTTGGCATCAGTTTTCAGGCGAAAAAATCTTTACTTTAGGGGACCAACTATGAATTGATAAAAAATAAATAAAGATCCCATTGTTGGGAAAAGCAATTAAACACGTTCAAATGTGTAAAATTAACAGCTGCAAATTTACCTAAAATGATCAGTACTGCTTATGAAATTAGTGATAATTTAGTCTTAATGGGGGTCATACACAAATTACATCACACTTCCAGAAAAGGAATTTTAAAGTGTAAAAGAGAATGACAAAATAAAGGTGTAAGTTACTATGGTGTGGGTAACTTTCACTAGAAACTGCCAAATATACGTTACCGGAAAATTCTAGCTAACTTAGGATTTGAGGAGCCAACTGTGTCTTTCGAGTGACTATAAACATGAATTAACGACAGTTGAAAAGCAATTACATTTTTTTCACTTTGGAGACATCCCCTTAATGCTTGGCGACAAATGCCAACATTTTTAAATTGATATATCTCAGAAACTATTCCACGTAGAGACATGGGATTTGTTTTATTAATCTTCTTCGGCAACGAGTAACATTCTTCTAACTATGAAGAGTAGAAAAGGAGGGACTGTATAAAAATTAAATTTCGTATTTTACTTTGTATACAACCCCCCCCCCAAATAAAAAAATGTTATCTTTGAAAGCTAATCTTAATTTGACAAACTTTTCTAATTGGAAGTATGTTTCGATCAGTTATGGTTTAAAAAATAATCGCCTTAACATCTATTTTGAATCATCCGGTATATATATATATGTATATGGATGGTAGGTTAAAGCAAATGTTCTTACTGAAACAATATGAGTATATTTTTTTAAAAAAGGTAATATTTGTATATATATGCAAATAGACAAATATGTCATGTACTTGAAAATGTTTAGGATGTCTCTTTCCAAACTGTTCTATACACTGGAAGAAATGGTAACCCGCAACATTTATGGGATTTTCATGGGGGGGGGGGGATGGAATATATTGCAAAATGTGTCTTTAAAAAAACTGAATAGTATTCTGCATTTAATTTTTTTTTTTTTAATAAAAGTTTCATAAGAGATAGAGAATTTTCGTTTATCACAGTGTGTAGTGCAATTTATGAAGAAACAGTCTGATTTTTCTTAAGCATTCCTTTCCTGTGTATTTATTGTTATCTCCTTTTTAAAATAATATTCATTTTTTCATTCTTGTATACACTTTTAGCTATACTACACTTTTAGCTATACACTTTAGCTATACTATTTCATTCTTGTATACACTACTACACAGCCCCCATTTGGGCAGAAAGTACAATATGTAAATAGTTTAGTCTGTTGTGTGCGAAGTTCTAGGCAGTTCGGAAAACAAACTACATCAACAAAGTTCTACCAAGCAAACTGAAATTCAATTTTTTCAAGTTTAGATTAAATATTGTCATGCAAATGTTATGTTGTGGCGAAGCAATTTGGAGTTTTGAGAATTTTTCTAAGATCAAATTATCTCTAATTATGTGTGTTAAAAATATCTGCTTTATCTCGTACATAGAACGTATGAATTAAAACAGGTATTTATCACACTCATCTAGTAAAACTAAAAATTAACTGTATTATTAATAAGTAAAAGCTATGACCAGAAAAGTGAATTCCTGCACCACGCCCTCTTTTATCAAGCAAGGACACAAGACGTAACAGATTGAACGCTCACGTTAACTGTTTTTGTACAGTGACTAGATGCTCTGTTCAATATGTTATGCACACGTTTCAAAGAGAAGTTAGCACATATCTGATAGAGAGAAAACGGGTCTACCCAGCCACATACTGTTATTTTATTGACAAACCTGGACATTTGCACTTTTTATATGGACCAACCAATGGTCGAGTGGGAAAAACCATTAAACATTGAAAGATGGCTGGAAAGTTTTTACCTCTCACATGGCTGTCGATCTAATGGTCTGTAATTGGGCGGTTTTCTCCAGATTACAGTAAATACGCTTTAGAACCCTTTAAAAAGTCATCCGCCCAAAGCATTGCCCCTATGCAGATAGCGCATGTGTAGCTTTGCGATAAACATATGAACAAAACTTTTTATATTTATTTTTATTATTTAGCTTGAACCAGAGGCTTGACTATATCAAATTAAACAACATTGCACGATAACAGCGACTTTTGTTTACAGCTGCCAATTGTTTAGTTTTGCTGTTGTCGAGATATGAGTTTTACCCTTACGCATTAAATGGATACATAAAAGAAGGTGTTTCTTCCCACTTTAAAAGTATTGTAACTAGAAAAAATAAACAGTTTATTGGAACTTGAAAAATGCATTCATATGTTTTTGGAAGTAAAAAGGGATTTTATAGTTTTAGCCTTTATCAATTGTAGGATCATAATTTTCATATTTTTCTGAAATTCCGTAAATACACAAATTCTATATTTTTTAACATTTAAATACTATAACTGTTTTTTTCTCAGGGTCCGGGTCAAAGTTTTAGAAAATATATCTAAAACTTTTTAATAAATGCAGTTTAAAATATTTCAAAAGTATTTCCTGTTAAAATAATGCCACTACATCCTTTCAGTAAACTCTTGACTGTCCTAAAGTAAAGCTGACAGCAAAATTCTCAGGCTTATTCTTTCTTTAGGAAATGGCCATATGGTAATCATTTGTGGGTCGTGGGGGCTGTGGAGGTGCATCTGCGTTATCATTGTTAAATTTCCCTACTTCTGGAAATCATCTATAATAGTTTCACAAGGGCTAGTCTTTATTGTTGGCAGAGAGGGGGTAGCAGAAATGGAATTTTATGTCGGAACCGCTTTTGAAGTACTTTCCTAGAGACGGGATATTGTGCCAGTAATGCTTTAAAGAGATCTTTAGAAGAACAGAAAAATACGTCGCAACCGCTTTCGAAATATCTCTTACGTGACGTGATTATATGTAGAAAACGTTTGAAGAGTTAAAAACAACACTATTATTGACTAAAATATAGAAAAATAAAAAAAAAATGTTTTTCAACAAAATGATAAGGAAATGTAATAATAAAGAAATCTCATTTCAAATGAAAACACTTTAAACAATGACAATCTGAAATAAATAGCTCTTAATGAAAAATGTGTACAAAAAAATGCAGTTAGTACTGTAAAAGAACTTATTTTCTCGAGGCTTTAATTTTTGTTCGAGCCCAATGTAATCAAGAAAATTAAATCCTTGTGAAATACTTTTTTTGGCTTCAAATAATAATAAAAAATGGGAAATTTTTCACTTACCAAAACTTAATGATTTATTGCACAGTTACAAATTTTTTCTTGACAATTTTCTTTCTTACAACTATTTCTTGAATGCTACACAACTGTTTCTTGAATGTAAAACAATAATACAACTAATAGAATGCAGCTCATTCACTTACAATATCTGTACCAGCTTCTTTGAAGCCATTCAAATGGGGAGGGGGATGAGCTTTTCAGACAAAAGGAAGTTTCTTAAAATGCCTAATGCAAAAGGCGTTCTATATTTAGGTACTTTCGGGAATTTTCAACTTTTGGTTCTATTTATATAAAATCGGCAAAATTTTCAGCTAGCAAAATCACCAATATTTTCATTTTTTAAAAAATTATGGCTCATGAAAATAAGCACTTTTATAGTATACAATTGCTTTAAACTTAATAACTGGCATACCTGATTACAAGAGTTGAATCTTCAATCAATTTATCTAATGGCCCTCTACCAGTAGTCACATCTAAGACAACATGTTCAGCATTATCAGTCTTAACTAAAGCCTCGCCTTGATTTTGGAGAATCGATCCTATTAGAATAACACACACATATTCAGTTTTGCAAAATCGTCAGTACCAAAAATTTTGTTTTCTCACACTAGTTAATAATCATTTTTTAAAGGTGAAGTGCTTTTGAAATTTCTAATTATGTTTGCTAAAACTTTTTGTAACTTAACTTTTTTGAGAGTTTATAAACGTTAAGTTAAGATATCCTGCATTGTAATTTAAAAAAAAAGATTTATGCAAAATTTTGAAGGAATGCTTTTTTTAGGAAAATAATCTTTGCTTGGATTCACAATTGTTTAAAATTCAAAGTAAAAATATTTGAAAATATGAAAGTAACAAAAATAAATACAAAATAATTACTAACCTATTGTTACATGAATAGTTTGATCTCTGGTCAAGTAATCAACTAAAGGAGCAGCAACATAACCAGCACCCAAAACTAGAACCTTTTTAACAGCTTCAGCTGCTAAAGATCGGGCTTTTTTCTGGGACCTGATTGATAAAATTAGGTATTTTAATAAAATTATGTGTATGGTGAAGTAAAACTGATGTTCCTTACCTAATACATTTCAAATAAATAAACAAGACCATCATGAGGACAGTAAAAATCAATATAAAGCCAGATGTCTGAACAGCATAAATACATTGTATCCAAAATTAAGGTCATAAACATAAAAAATGATGTTTTTTGACAACAACAACAAAAAAACAAAAAACAAAAAGAAGAAGAAGATTTAGTTCATGGAAATTTGATATACTGTAAATTCCCCCAAAACCAGCCTCCAAATAACCGGATCTCTGCTCTAACTGGCCATATTTGACTTCTATAAAACATTTTTTTACCATACATTCTCGATTAACCAGGATCAGATTATCCAGACTGCAGCTTATCAAAGATGATCCAAGTCCCAATTTATTATGTTGATGATGATGGAAATTACTAATTTCCATGCATCATGAGCATAATAAATTGGGACTGTCTCAGATATGCTGCAATCCAAATAATCCGATCCTGGTTAATCAAAAAATTTCCGACAATAACTGACAGTGACCTCCGGTACATCACATAAAGATGGAGCAAAATCAATTGGAAAACAGTTTTATGCTATGTACAACAACAAGCATTAGCTTCCTCCATTGATGTCATGCTTTAAAAAAAAATGACGAAACTGTGCAGTAAGTAGTCGAGCTTTCAGTCTTCAGCAGAAAAAAAAAATCCAACTGATGTTTTAGAAACTTTCCTCCTAATGGTACATAAAACTTTTGTAATAAATTAAAGCATTTATTATAATGCAGCTCTCTGCTTTAACCAGATTTTTGCTTAACAAGCTCACCCCCAGTCCCATTTAGGATGGTTAAGAGGGAGTCTACTGAACTAATACCTCATGCTGTAAAGCAGATGGTGGTAACAAACAGGTTTTAACAGCAGTTTAATGTAAGTGGATACGCAAATGAGATCAACATTGGTCAAATTTCGATACATCAAACCTTGTATTGCTTGTCTAAAAAGTGTCCATCTCATACAAGTATCACATATCCGTATAGCTCTCATACTGTTAATGGGGCTACTGATCAATGATTGTGGCAGTATTTCCCATTCTTCTAAAAGCACCAATTTTAAGCCTGAAAGGTCCTAGGAGGGGATTATCGACATCCAATGGCTTTTCCAAGAGAATTCCACAAGTGCTCTATGGGACTGAGGTCTGGACACCTCTCTGGTCGCATCATAAGGTAAATAATTTCTTCTTCCAGGTAATTGTTGACTCTGTAACTTTAATTTTGGACACCAGTATATATTACACAGAGCATTTTAAAACACAGTAAATTAAAGATACTGAAATCACTTTTTAAAATGCAGTATAAACCATAGTCCATTAATGAATGAAATAACTGTCATTAGAAAAAGAAACTTCAAGTAATATACTTTTTAGAGCATATTAACATAACATACTACCATAGAGACTATTAGGAGTGTATATAAATATATATCTGCTCTAAATTTTCAGTGGGCATACTTTATATGTCTACACAGACATGCCAATTTTCCAAAATCAAAATGCCCGAGATCTGCTGTTTCAATGTCAAAAAGCTCGAGATTTTTAATACATATATTCATTTTCAGCATACAATGGGTATATAATCAATACATAATTTGTTTTCTTGAATGCCATTTGCATCTTCCGTGTAAACTTAAGTAATAGGATAGTAACTTGTATGATGTAAATAAATTCAACTTCAAATATTTGCGAAAATATTAAAAATACAAAACATCAATCAAAATACCTGGGGGATGAATTACCGATACCAAAAATTCTAGGATAACTTCTATACTATTAAAATCTGTATGCGTCTGTCTGTGTGTGTGTGTAGCATCATCTCCTCCTAAACGGCTGGGAGTTGAGTTTCGAACGAAGTATCCACGAATTCCAAAAATTTTGAGAAAGAACCTCCGCTAATTTAAATTTCGAAATTCGAATTAGTTTAGGAGATATTGATAAAAAACCCGTCAAAAACGCTAATTTTTGATCTCCGCAATTCCTCAATTGTAACCCCTGTAGTCAAAAAAGGGAGAAATAAGCATCGAGGTTGCCATGTTTGGCTATTTTATTAAATTATTTAGACTCCTGCAGTAAAAATAAAAGAATAATGATTTTTTTTCTGTTTAGATTATTTACAAAGTTATTTTTTAATTAAAATATTGCGTTCATGTGAAATCAGAGCAGGAATTCAATGTTTTTTATGTGTAAAAGAATAAGGGATTGAGAGATTTCCGAGACTAATATGTATATTTTATAGTTTGTCGAAAAAAAAATGGCTGATTTGGCGATTTTGAGAAAGTAGTAGGTTCTACCGATTTGCACAGTTTTGGGCTTGGCGCAAATTACTGAGAGCGTAAGGAAATAGTATTTTTAATAAGTATAAGTTTTATTAGAATACGGCGCTATACTTCGATTTTTCATACAGAAATAATGCTGTTATTAAGGCGATTTTAAACGATCTACAGAATTTTCGCCAAATTAAATAAACTGATTTAAATTGGAGGAATTCCGCCAAATTTCAGAAAATTGAAATTCTCTCACTTTGTACATTTTAGTTAACGCTGATTAAAACCCGTTATAGTTAATAATTTAAATAACTGCTACTAATCAATTAGATGCCTATTGGATTAAATTTTGGCGAGTGAACTATATAAATGATAGATAACTATTTCCCATTTTGATTGCTGTTAAATCAAACCTTCGAATGATTCCCTGAAAACAAAAAGATCTCGCAAAATGGTGTATGTTGGCATTTTGGCGATTGAAGTACTACATGTGTATTAAATAATTGATTCTTATATGTTAAAGCAGCGCTACGTTTCTTTTATTGGAAACTGTTAGAAACAGACATAATTAATACTGTCTAATATATTTTTTGTTTTACGAATTGAAATCTATGTTGATTCCTACTTTAGTTCATTTCTTAGCAAAGTAGGCGAAAATATTCAAATGTAGTGCAACTCTGTTCGTATTATTAATTCCATTCCACAATTGAGATGAGCCGATGTCACTAGCGTATGCATAGATATTTTATTTTTAAATTCCGCCAAACAGGGTATTGCGAATTGCCTTTAGTGTCAAGTTTAATTTGCGATTTGAGCTATTTGACATCGACTGGTGGCGTTAATGACGCCAATATGGCAGTTCTAGCAAAGTAAACATAAATAGCTCATTTCATGTTCTATTTTTAACATTGCTATAGTTTCCGTAGCAACGGAATCCATTGTTGCCACTTAAGTTGTTAAATTTAACAATTATAAGTGAAACCACTCATTTCTACAGCTTTTAAGACTCGTAAAAGTGAAAACGCATCAAATTGGAAACAAATAGAACTGTAAGAGACTTGCATTGCACTTTAAAAATAATCGAAGTTTTCATGCAATTCTACATACCTTTAATTTTACTTCCTTCGCGTGTGGGTGCCATTTTTATGTCAAATTTTGCTGCCTTGCTGGTAGATTATCCGGAGCTGCACATAAGCACTAATGTACATGTTCCTTCGGACATAAACAAGAGCGTATGTCCGGCGCGTATTTGTGTAACCCCAAGGCCGTACTCGGGGTGGGGGGACCAGGGGTCCGGTACCCCCCCCCCCGTAACAAAACAATAATGAAACTTTTTGTGAAAAATTGGGCTTTTTCATATTTTGGTCCCCCCCCCTCCCCCGAAATTTTTATCTGGGTACGGCCCATGGTACCCCACTGTGTTAATCAGAGTTTTCTGGGGTCAGATTTTTTAGACCATTTTTTTTTCAATGGAGATCTTATCCTGAAGTATATTGATCACTGATACATGAAAAGAAAAATGATCAATTAGGAGCTAGCAGTGACGTAGCCAGAAATTTTTCATGGGGGTGTTACGACTACTGCAGCTCACACATATGTATGTATACGCGTGTGTGATAAGGTAGTGAAGAATATTCATTTTGTATGGCAATAAACTCCTCATGGGTGGTTGTGACCCCCTGTCCCCTCCTTGGCTACACCACTGCACGCAAGCATATGTTGTCATGTCATGAAAAACCGTCGTAGATGGTAAAGACCGAAGTTGTTTCGAGGGTTATACAGAATTTAAAATTTTGTAAAGTTCACTTTTGATACAGTTCGGATATTTGCCACCACGGCGAGATGAAATATTACTAAATACGGCAACCCAGAATTTTCTTTTGAATTTGATACTATGCAACTACAGTAGATTCCCTATAACAAACACGGTAGATATGTACCGTGTTATAGGAATCCGTGTTGTACGGGTCCTGCGCTATACTCCACCTGGAGAGCGGACTACACGGAATAATCGCGGCAAAACTTATTTGCACTCCGTAGAAATGCAATGATGTTTGGTGTTGCCATTCAAAAGTTATGTTAATTATAGGAGCTAAAAAGTCATAATATCAGAACATGTGTCTCATTTTACCGTGCTGTACGAGTCTCTTTTAACGTGTTACACGAAAACGATCACAATTTTTTCGCCGTGTTCTACGAATTCGTGTTTTAGACCCATGTTATGAAGGGGTCTACTGTAAATTGTTAAAAATAAAACATGATATTAGTTATTTATTATGACGAGTTGACAGTGAGACCAACGTCAGTTTTATGTAACAAGTGTGATACTGCATTAAGAGTTTAGTAAGGGTGATAAAATTTATCGCAGAAGTTACGTCACAAATGTTTTCATTTGAAAAGCGACTTGATTTTCACGAAAACTGTGTGCAATTTTGACTTCTAACGTACGTGGTGCAACTATTATTTTATGTAATGTTTTGTTAATTTAGGTGAAATTCAATAAAGCCATCTGCAAAATAGCTGCGCTAATGTATTTTCCACACTTTAGGAAATGCAAGATAAAATAAAATAGTTGTCAACATCATGTAATTTATTCATATGGCATTTATTAAATGCTATAATTAAGCCTAAAAAACAAAATGATATGATGTAGAAATCAGGCATTTTTCGAAAGAAAGAAGTTTCAGCTGGATACCGTAAAGATCTTCTTTTTTGATCGGCAGTGACACTGACGAAGTTTTTGAGTCATCAGGTTGCAATCATCTCAGATTTGCACTCAGGACGTCAACTTTTAGTCACGATTCAAGTATTTTTTACGCGTTTTGAGATTCCGCATTACTGGGTTTAATTCGAATTATATGTTTAAGGAAAATATTCGTTTCCCACCGTGCGGAGAACGGGTAAGCAGCTAGTACAACACTAAAATTTGAAATAATATCTAATTTAATGTTAAACTTTTAATCTCATACAGCTTTGAAAGTTTTAGCATATTTGCACATAAATAATGAGCATATATGAAAATTTTTCAAATTAAATGCCCTTGTTGAGCCTCATGCAGCATATGAAAGAAACATAACTGATTTTACAAAATTGATAAAAATTGGAGAAATTTTCCAGTTTTTAATAAACTCTTAAAAAGCCTGAGAAAATACAGAAAAATCCGGAGGGCCAAAACTGAATCAAAAAGTCTGAGACTCAGGCCAAAATACTGAGACTTGGCATGTCTGCATATATAAAGAGTACGCACATGCACTGACATAAAATAATGTTTTCATAAACTATGTTGCTATAAATGCAATACATAACTCAATAACCGTAAAAGGCAAGTTAGGAAAAAAGTAAACATATCAACGGAGAAAATTAAGTTTAATGTCTTTGTTGAATGCAAAAACTTCTTCAGAAGTATTATGTTGATCAAACTTTTAGCAGAGGTACACACTGAAAAGTCAAAGAATTCAACAAAATAAGGTACAAAAGGAATTCAATTTCATTATGATGAATTTGTAAATCAGACTGATAATTCAGAATTTCAGTACTGGATTGAACAGAAAAATTTGAGTAATTGATTGAATAAATAGCAAAGTGCATTTTTATATTTGTTTCCGAGTAAATTCCAAGCATTAATTCATAGGTGCAACAGATAAAAATCAACATCCTTCATATTTAAAATAATGATTTTAATATTCAAAAATCATTACAATCAATCTGCTGGGAAAATTGCAAATTTTTATTTTAAGCTTATAAAAATTGTAGGTTGAATACTTTTCTTAGATACATTACTGTGCAGAGCTAAAATTTTTTAATTTTTAGCAAATAATAAATAATCGGCTAAGTTACAGCAAACACATTTTAGAACAGAAGTTTAATACAAAAGCTTAATTTAAATTGAAAACCACTCCCTTTTTTCCCAGTTTAATTTAATTTTTTGTTCTGAAAATTCTTGACTATCTCAGTAGCTTTAACCAAGATTTTTAAAATATAAACAATCAATATCAGAATTATTTTCCTTTTTTGGAATCCTTACAACTTCAAAATTTTTATGTGTATGATTTGTAAATTGAAATGCACATGACAGCAGCTTCTCTGAAATAAAACAGAGCCACTTCCAAAACAAATTCAAGCATTGTTTCCAAGAGATAAATACATTCTATATCTACACTAGTGACATATCCCTGGGCTAGCTTGGCTAGCTGCAAAGCCCAGTGAATATCAGTTTTAATAAAAGTATTAGCTTAACATTCTGGATTTGACCCATTAACACCTTAACACATTTGTCCATATCTGACATGGGCAAAAGTTACTGGCAAATTTGTACATGCCCATGTCTCACACGGATGATCTTGTATCTTGCGTTATTTTATTTCTAACTAGTCGACTCCGATGACCAGTTGGTTAGCCATGTTAATAAATCTTGTTCGGAGAGAAGCCTGTTTCACTGGCTTCCTTGGCACTGAAATGTCTCAGATTCTGAATGGAATTTAAAATTAAAATGGTTACAAACAGGAGCGGCCCTAGGGTAAGTGGCGCCCGCTGCTAACGTTAAAAAGCATATTATAATACATGGGTCTTCCCTATTTTCTTTCCTCATTCCATTAAGTTGGAAAGTATATCATTATTCATGAGTGCGATTAAACAAAATTAAAATTGATATTTCTAACATACTTTTCCTGTATGTAATACATTAGAAATAGATGGGAAAAAGCTACACAGAAAAATGCACAATTCGAACTGAATGAAAGTTTCAAAAATTTATTCAGCTGTATTCATAGTCCAAGTAGCAGAGGATGAAATGACGATAAAAATTGTTTTAGCATCATTCACGTGATACAGTGGGTTTCTTGCAATAAAAATACGCTCTCATTAAAGTGCACAAAGTGCTAGAATCTTCTTCTTAAAATCACATATCAACTATTTTATTTTTCGCCAAATTAAAAAGTTGCACATTTTAGTCTTGGATAATTTTCAAATTCTATTTTTCTTTTGAGTATAAAACATTTCATCCCTGCTCTGATTTCACATGCACACGATATTTCAATTAAAAAATAACCTTACAAATAATCTAAACAATAAAAAAAATCAAATTCTTTTATTTTTACTTTGAGTCTGAATCATTTAATAAACTTGCTAAATATGGCAACCTAGATATGCTTAATCCTCACTTTTTCTACTTCGGGGGGTTAGCCTTTTGCGACATGTTTTTTTATCAATATCTCCTAAAATAATTCGAATTTTGAAAAAAATTGCTTTGAGGTATGTCGGGACCCGTCCTGGAGAATTTCCATACAAAATTTGATAGGTCTACGATCTCCCGTCTGGAAGCTACACAAGACACAGACAAATGGACATCTTACACTTTGTTTTATTTACATAGATAGATTCTCGTCTGAGATCCGTTCTCGTAAAAATAGATAGGCTAGATTATAGTTAAACTTATTTACCATAGATAGCACCACTATGCATCATTTTCTCGTGTAAGCATAAAAATAATTTACACTATACTTATATTCATTTGCTGTTAAAAAAAAAAAAAAAAAAATCATTTTCACCAGTTTTTCTGAAAAAAGAAAAAACCTCATGCTTTAAGAGGTTAAAATAAAAAGAAACAAGATCTATGAAGGAAACTGGGAAAAACTCTGTTCCTGGAAGACAGCCCACTTTTGATTGTTGCAAAAACCCATTTAATCTTTTGTATAAATAAAGTAAATGCAGAAGAATACTTATTTTTAAAAAAATATGCTTTTCTGCTTCAATCAGCTGGAAGAGGGATGAAAATCATAACATAACATGTTATAAAATAATATATGTAGGGAAAAGATAATTTCAAAATGCATGTACATCAGTTGAAATGAAATACAAGGGGTGATCAAATGAAAAGGTACGAAACGATGTAAAAACATAAGAGGTAAATATTTGCATACTCCGCCATGGGAGAATGTAGCGAGACATTGCGGGATGGGATTGGAGTCTCTGACTGGGATCGGAGCATGCGCAGGAGAGAGCAGAGGCTCTTATCAACAGCGGCGTCCAAATGATGCGGCAGTGGACTACTTGTGAAATTCCTGGAGCACAGAAAAACCATTAACTCTGATGTGTACTGTGAGACACTCCGACGCCTACGCAGGTCCATCAAGAACAAAAGACCGGGCTGCTCACGGAGGGTGTGGTTCTGCTCCATGATAACACGCGTCCACACGTCTCTAGAGTCACACACATCGTACTGGCCAAATTCAAGTGGGAGACGTTGGACCATCCGTCCTACAGTCCAGACATGTCGCCCTGCGATTTCCATGCGTTTGGTTCACTGAAGAAACACCTGAAAGGGAAGTGCTTCAACTTGGAGGACGTACTCAAGGACGCCGTGATGGACTGGGTCTCGTTACGGCCACAGGAATTCTGGGAACAAGGAATCCTGCGGCTTGTTCATCAGTGGGATCGTTGTGCTCAGGCCTATGGTGTATACAGGGCGAATCTAAACTCTTGGGCAAAACATTAAGGGGTGATAGAGCACATAATAAGGAATCAGAATCACATTGCAATGTTGGATCAAAAATGCAGTTTTCACTTACCCGGTAATAATCACTTTGTGAAAAGTATTGAAATGTTCGTCTAATTTCTTAACCAAGTTTCATAAATAATAGGCTCATCTCCAAACATTTTATTAATGAAATAAAATAGAATTTTTAAACTATGAATTTTAGTCTTCTGTTTTCAGAGAAAAATACATTAGTTTCTGACGAACAATGGTCGGAAAGTGCTCTGTTGTTTCAGCACTTTTTCCAAAGTGATTATTAACAGTTACATGAAAACGATGTTACCGACCCCATATTGCTATGTGATTCTGATTCTTTATTATGTGTCCTACCACCTCTTAAAGTTTTGGCCAAGAGTTCAGATTCACCCTGTATTTTGAATAAAGTCTACATTTGTACCCACTGTGTTGTTTCGTACCTTTTCATTTGATCACCCCTTGTAAAAATGATTAATTGTATTTTAATTCAAATTAGATTCCACTTGAAAGCATGCAGAAATAAATAAATTTAAAATATTCACATCGTACTAAAAATGGAACCAATAATAAGATGTTAAGAACAAATAATGCCTATAATTAAAAAAAAATCATATTCAAATTAAATAGTTTTTTAAAAAGATCTAATAACATGATTTATTATGAGCATCTTAAAATTCTAGAGAAATGTCAGGTGTTAAGAAAAGTTACAAGAAAACATATCTGTGATAGAAAGCATGATTGTAAGTTTAGCAATTATATTAAAATACTTCCTTTTCCTTCTGCACTAGCTACCTTTAGAAATGTAAAGATAGGAGTGGCAAAAGAAAAAATAATTTACTATCACGCTTTTTTTTATTAATCTTTCAAAAATGTCTTTTGAAAATTTTAAAATATAAATAATAAATTAATAATTTTTAAAAAAATATGCCAAGAAAAATTGGATATCACAAAATTAAAAAATATTTCAAAGATAATACATTTGCTTTACAATGTATGAATGATTTTCTAAAAAATACTGATAGTTAAAGGTACACATATAACGATTTAATGTAATAAAAATTTAAATCAAGTCAGTTTTTAAGAGCTTATACTTCAATACAATTAAATATAAATTTTAGAGCAATTGAAATACATTAGAATTTTTTTACTAATACTTTACACAGAGTTTATGACAATAACAATATTCAATATTAATTATATCGTACTACTGCTTATTCAAATGTCATTATTAGTCTAACTGTACAAGCATAACTTATTTGTGTAAACTTTAAAAAATGGATAGTTATTCTTCTAAATTAATTTTACCTATTGCATAGGTCATATTTTAAAGACTTAAGCAAAGAAAGCAATAAATGCATGCAAACATATACATAGAAGCAAAGCAAAATTATTTTATACTACCCAAGCAGATCACAATTACCTCCTTCACCAGTAAAATAAAGCATGAAAGATAAGAAAAAAAAAAAGCATTGGTCAATTGCATTGATTGGAAAAAATATTAAAAAAAGATACAAAATTTATTTAAAGCAGGCATATAGCAAAATTGAAGCAGACATATAGCAAAAACAGAATTGCTGTTAAAGAACACTGATAATTAATATTTTAATAAAAATTAAATTTTAAAAAATCAACAAGGACATCAGCTTTAGATTAATGATACACTGTTAATTTCCTTTCTTTGTTTAAATCCTTTATAAATTTGATAAATTTATATCAGCAAAATATAAAACATTAATAATAATACTTACGTTGAAGTTTTCCTTAGTTCTGCTATATATTCAAAGTTAGGAGTCAATTTTCCATCACTTGCAATAATAGCCTACAAAAATAAATAAATAAATTCTAGTATGTAGGTAAATTACAGCAGGATGAAATGCAGACATAAATTCAAGGAAATTTTACAAGCATAATTATATAAGCCACATACCCCATTTACTGTAGGATGAAAGTTGTGCTGATCTAAAGGTTTGGTTGCATCAGATGACAGCTTAAAAAATTAGAAAAAATATGAGACACTTAAAAAGATAATTTGATAAATATGAAAGTGTTAAAATACATAATAGAAAGAATTATTTTAACACACACATTAGGGTGATTCATAAAATTCAAGTTTTTATTTTTTTGACTCTCAACCCATAATATCATTCTATCTACTAAAATATGAATTGGTTATTAATTTCAGAATTTTGTATTGATATTTAGGGGTCGCTACCAACTCTCAAAGTTTAAAAATTAACTGCAATAACACCCTTTTGAGTCTACGCGTTTCCTTCTCTACTTCCGGCCACCCCTATATCAAGCAAGTACCAATAAATTGAGCACCTCCCACTGCAGGAGGGGGGGGGGAGAAAAAAGAAAAAAAACATTTTATGCGTATGACATTCCCCAGCTTTAGTTAGCTGGACTGATATTTACAACATAAACAATCCTGCTTCTTACCCAGAGATAAAATCATTGAAATCCAAAGAGGTTGTGTTCGCTCGTGAATGCGACTTACTTTCGTTTTTTTTTTTTTAAGTGTTGTAATATTATTCATATAATGGCTTCAGATGTTATAAAAACAAGAAAAAGAGATGAAATATGGTTAATCGGACACACTTGCTCAGAATTAGTGCAAGCAAGATTACCCTCAGTGCAAGAAGTAATGAGTTTATTTTTTCACTTTAAAAATGTAATGAAAAAAGTAAATAGAGAATCAGCGTCATTAACTGCTGGTGGTGTGATGGCTATATGGGAAAAAGCAAGTATTCCCACCAAGGAAAAGCAACATGTTATCACAAAAATACTCAAATATTTCAAGGAATGGCAGAATTTAATAAAGAAAATAAGGCAAAGCGTTCAGCAACAATCAAAGAAAAAGAAAACTAGTGGCAATCAAATTTAAATGTTCTGTTTGATATAGCTCATTCTAATGCTCTAAATATAATGAATATTGACGAAGATAAGCAATTTCTTTTGAACCAAAGAAAAATGAACCGTCTTGGACGAATCGGTAAGATTGATAAACAGTATGCTAGAAAACTTGCTAAACAATTAGAAAAATAAGTTAAGTTGGAAAAAATGAAAGAAAAAGAAGCAATAAATAGACTAACTGAGAAATAAGATTTATTGTCATCTTCAGCTACTTCTTCTACAGAGGACAGGAGTGATAGTGACATGAGTCAAAGTCGTCCTAATTCTCTGAAGCCAGGACCTTCTTCAAGCAAAGATTTTTCGATACCAAGGAAACGAGGCCGAAAAACAATCCTAGATTCTAATTTAGCAACTAGTCTCGATGTCGCTAAATTGAGCGACCGGAAAGCAACTGTTGTTTTGACATCTACACTCAAAAGTCTAGGCTGTAATGTATCAGAATACAACGTAAGCTATTCCTCTATACCTCGCCAAAGAATGAATAATAGACTGCAGCTTGCTGAATCAATAAAATCTGATTTCCAACCCCAAACTACACTAACTGTGCACTGGGATGGAAAAATGCTCGAGGACATAACAGGGCATGAAGTAGTAGATCGTCATAAAATAACGTGTATAATAAAATAAGATGTGATAAAATAAGATGTATGTGCTTCGACACAACGGCATCTAATACTGGGCGAATAAACGGAGCCTGTATTCTTTTGGAACAAAAATGCAAAAAGAATTGATTTGGCTCCCTTGTCGGCATCACATCTTAGAAACCATATTGGAAGCTGTCGTAGTATCAGCTATTGGACCATCCAGCAGTCCTGAAATTATAATTTTCAAAAAATTTAAGAGCAGTTGGACAAAAATAAATCAGGAAGACTTCAAAACTGCAATTTTTGAACCATCTACTTGGAATTGCGTTCAAACTGCTGCGACCGATATAATTACTTTTCCTCAGAATCAACTACAACAATTTCAGCCTCGTGACGATTACAGGGAGCTCCTTCATTTAATCATTATCTTTTTAGGAGGGATTCCTGAAAGCGGTATCTCATTCAAAGCCCCTTCTGGAATGCATCGTGCACGTTGGATGGCGAAAGCTGTATATGCATTGAAAATGTTTCTATTTAAGCACCAGCTTAAGATCACAATTAAAGAAGCTAAGGCCATTACGGATATCTGCATATTTGTTGTACTTGTCTATGCAAAATACTGGTTTACAGTGCCAGTGGCTTATATGGCACCTGAAAATGACCTGAAGATTTTGAAGGACATAGTTGAGTTCGAAAAACATGATACAGTTTTAGCCAAAGTCGCCGGGAAAAAGATGTTGGGTCATCTTTGGTATCTTTCTGAAGAACTGGTTGCTCTAGCTTTTTTTGATAAGCGAATTTCTAATGAAACAAAACGCAGAATGATTTTAGCACTGAATAACGAAAGTTCGGAAAACAGTCCTAAAAAGGCATCTTTGAGGTATGATGCAATCAAAAATCAAAGATTTCGTTACAACAAATACTACAATGAAATTTTTCAACACGACTGGTATTTCATGCGAGTTCATACAAAAAGATCCTGAGCTGTGGGAAGAAGAAGAAAGCTACAGGTCAGCTAAAGAAATTGTACAAAACATGAGAGTCGTTAATGATATAGCTGAACGAGGTGTTGCTTTGATGGAAGAATACAACAAATTACATACAAACGATGAGGAGCAGAAGCAGTACTTGATGTTGTTAGTTAAGAATTATAGACAGAAAAACCCCAACGTCAATAAGTCAAATTTTATATAACATTTTTTCTTTCTTTCTACTTCGAGGTTTCAACACTGTTATTTAGTATTTTCATTCATAAAACTGTATTCTGATTGTAATAAAATTATTTATTTAAAAATTTATCGTTTTTGCTTCATTTCTCATATTTCAAAATTCGGTAGCGACCCTTAAATATCAATTAAAATTTTTTTTAAAAATACTGGTATGTTTTTTAGTGGAATAGACCATTTTTAGGGTTTGAGAGTTAAAAAAAAGGGAAAAAAAAATTTTGAGGTCTTTTATGAATCACCCTAACACACATATATATTTATACAGGGTATCTCCGAATTCATGGGCCAAATTTTAAAAGAAGGTAAAATGCATATAAGTATTTTTTGTACAGCAATGTTGAGCTGGAAATTAAAAGTAGATTCAGCAAGATGGGGATCCATACCTCGGCACTTCCATTTTTACACCTATATTTTTGAAAGTGTAGGCGGGGATCAGAAATGAAAAGTGTAAGCGAAAAAAGAGAATTCTGAGATAATTATGTGCATTATAGCAGATATGGGTGGAGCCCCATCATGCTGAAACCACATGGTAATTTTTTATTTCTGACCCCCAATTGCTTCACAGAAAAAAAGATTATTTATATATATATATGTATGAATTTGGAGACACCCTGTATATACATCATATATACATGAAAAAAGTTTTCAAAATGCATACAAAGCAAGTGCATGCTTTTTGCAAGTCTCTTTATATTTCAAATATACTGCTTTTCTTTCTTAATAACAGTTTAATAAAATCATTTCACGTTTTCTCATTATTTCCTTTTTTATTAAGGTTACGTTTTAAAATGTATGATTAAACCTCACAGAAAAAGGGAAGAACAAGTTTCATAATGTTTGCCTACATAAAAAAAACCAAAAACACTTATTTAATGTGATCTGAGTGGGAATCTTATTTGTACAAATTTATAAGATGCAAAATAAAACAAATTTTTTAAATGTTTTTATGACACATATGCAAAAATTACAAGAACTACAGAATTTCATATTTTGAACAAATTTACTGACCTATTTTTATTTAATCATAAAATTTTAATAATAAAAAAATATAAAAAAATTCACAGATGACAATTATCTAACTATTAAAATGACTGCTTTGAATATATTAAAAATCCTTAGAATTCATACTTGATATTTTCTCCCTATTATAATAACAAAGGAAAATATTTTCCCTATAATTTATTTTCTTGTTATTGGGTAGAGTTATACAATGATCAGTTTAGACACTGCCTAGGTTTAGTTAAATCCAGATTAATAAAATCTTGAGAAGGAATGATATGGGCTTCATTTAGAGCAACTGGTTGTTTCAACCAGTTCTGTGGTGCATATTATAGCAATCTGTTTCTAGAATTTTCTTCCCATTACCTAGAAAATGAGCATCTTTTTTTTTTTTTTTTTTTTTTTATTTTTTTTAAGACAGAAAATTTGCAAATTTGCTTATTGCTTGAATGCAGTGAATCAGCATGCTTCTTTTATGTCAGAATTAAGATGGTCGACTCCTCAGAGAAAATAAAGTATGCCAAACTGAATTTAGATTTAAACGCAGGTATGTTAGAACTAGCCATCCAAACTGAAGAAGGAAACAGAACACTGAAGCATCCTCCAATAGAACTAGTGTCACAACTTTAGCTTGCTATTTTTACTTTCCGACAAACAAGCTGAGGCAAGTTAGATATGTTGCAAGCATAAACAGCTACCACACGTTCATTTGGTATGTTATGGTATGGTAAGTGGGATTACAGCCAATTAGCTATGCGTAGGCTCTAGGACGATGGGTGGGGTGTCCTCCGTGGGGGGTCTTTCTAATGGATCCTAACATGCATTTACGATTTTACTCAAATTTTGATTTTGAGAAAAAGGTAAAGGAAACAAAATAGGTTTTGGAATAATACATTAAGTAAAGGATAGAGAGAATTAAATTACTTCTTTGTAGTACTTAATAATTTATAGACAAAGACAAATGAATTTTGAATAACTGGAGATTTTGTAATAAAAAATTAATGCTGGTTTGTTCTTAAAAAAAAAGAAAAGAAAAGAAAAAATATGCATGCGGGGTCATTCCACGTCAGATCAAACAGTGCAGTTCACCACACCAACTCGGATTTTTCTCAAATTTTATATAGATGATTTATAGGCTAAGACATCAACAAATCTCAATTTTGAAGGTTCTACGATAATTAATTACCGAGAAATTAACTATGCAAATTTTTAAGTTTTCTGCAAGATGCGCCAACTTTTTTCTCAACTCCTTAAATAACTCCTTACCTGTAAAAGTTACTGAAGTGAAAATTTGTTTCTAAGAGAAACTTTTTACGCTGATTCCAAAAATGTTATCGAAATTTGCGTATCTTCTATAGTTTATGCATGAGCACTGCATTTGGTAAAAAACATCATGAATTTTTTTCGGCATGTCTGATCACAGACACATGTTTTAAATTTTTATATGTTGTTAAGATGGAATAATCCTACATCCCAAAATAATTTCATCTTGGCTTTCTGCTCAGGAGCAGAGAAAAAAAATTGTATGTATGTACCTATATATGAGGATTTTCATATGCAATATTTATACTGAAGATGAGAAAATTCAGAAGCGTTAGTCAATTTTCCTATGTCTTTTAAATTGATATCTGAAGTTTAACTACTAATCCAGGCATTTTCAAAAACTAGAAAATATATCAAAGTGCTTGCATCGGAAAACGTAAAACAAACAAACAACAAAAAATGCATGTAAAACAATGTTAAATTAAAAAGAATTCTAAAGTTAAAATTTAGAATTATTTTTAATTTAACCCTGTTGTTTTTGGCAGTCATCCATCAGCCAATAAATCTTTGGAATTCTGTATGATATTGAACTCAAAAGAAAGAACAATGTTTAATAAAACATATATATATATATATATATATATATATATATATATATATATATTAGGTCTACCGGAAAGTTCTATCCGTTTTCCGTATGTCAATATTTTGCCTAGCCAAAACTACTGAAGCTAATAACACGAAATTTAGCACGAGTGGGATTTTATAGCGTAGGTGCTAGATTAGAGAGTATTTTCCAAAATTCGTAATTTATGGAGGATAAAGGCCCAAAATGTTCTTTTCACACATTCTGCGGGATCTCAAAGAAGAAAAGAGATATCGATAAAATTCTTGCTGTAAAATGCACAACACTCAAGAATGCCTAAAAATCGATTTCAGAACATTTCGAATATAATCCTCCTAGGAGGGTAGACGTAAAAGTTTGCCGTGAATAACTGGTTACATGACATTTATTCTGCAATATATCACCAAATGTGCAATTTGACAATGTGCCTGACATTGCTATGCTAGTTGTTGTAACAATAAAAATTTAATACAGTATAGAGTAAAACTTATTTCAAATTGCTGTATCCACAAAACTAGCCAAAGCACAATTTTGTTCGCATTCTGTTAAAGGTAAATAAGTACTGTAACTTACAGGAATTCAATTCTTTCAATAAACTTTGTTCCTTCTATTGACTTGAATGTCATACAGAATTACAAAGATTTATTGGCTGATGGATGATTGCCAAAAACAACAGGGTTAAATTAAAAGTAATTCAAAATTTTAACTTTAGAATTTTTTTTAATTTAACACTGTGTGTGACATGCATTTTTTGTTGTTTGTTTGTTTTACGTTTTCCGATACAAGCACTTTTATGTATTTTCTAGTTTTTGCAAATGCCTGGAGTAGTAGTTAAATTTCTGATATCAATTTAAAAGACATAATAAAATTGACTAACGCTTCTGAATTTGTTCATGTTCAGTATAAATGTTGCATATGAAAATCCTCATATATAGGTACATACATACAATTTTTTTCCTCTGCTCCTGAGCAGAAAGCCAAGATGAAATTATTTTGGGATGTAGGATTATTCCATCTTAACAACATATAAAAATTTAAAACATGTGTCTGTGATCAGACATGCCGAAAAAAATTCATGATGTTTTTTAGCAAATGCAGTGCTCATGCATAAACTATAGAAGATACGCAAATTTCGATAACATTTTTGGAATCAGCGTAAAAAGTTACTCCTAGAAACAAATTTTCACTTCAGTAACTTTTACAGGTAAGGAGTTATTTAAGGAATTGAGAAAAAAGTTGGCGCATCTTGCAGAAAATTTAAAAATTTGCATAATTAATTTCTCGGTAATTAATTATCGTAGAACCTTCAAAATTGAGACTTGTTGATGTCTTAGCCTATAAATCCTCTATATAAAATTTGAGGAAAATCTAAGTTGGTGTGGTGAACTTTCTCCCGTTTTGTGTTTGATTTGACGTGGAATGACCCTGCTATGAAAGTACCATCTCCGAACAATGAAAACTTCTAAGACCAGCCGCATACCAATGGTATCAAATGCACTCCATAAGATTAACATTACAGCTAACCTCTGAACAACAAATTCCGAGCAACAGTCATCCATTAGCATCAGCATCATGAAAATATCATAACAGCCGCCCAAGAGTGCTTTCCAATTTTTTTTTTTTTTTTCAACCAAAAATGTGAACAATGTTAAGTTTATTTGTCACAGCCTCAAGATATATGTATTAATACTATTGAAACATATTCAATGTTCTTAGAAATAATGAATATAATAATAAGAAATTGTAATTATAATACGTACAATGCTGTGCATGTATGGATATAATAAATATCCAAAGAAATCTGTAGCTTCTAATGGTAACTGTGTTGGCATATTATCAATGGAGCATACTAATACACCAGGTCCTGCAAAGCTGTAATTTTGAAGGGAAGGAAGGGAGAAATAGATAAATAAGATACCATAGAATAAAATTTTAAAAAAAGTAATCTAGAATATTAACAACTAAATAATTAAACACAAAAATGTACCTTTCACTGTTTTTATGTTGATCTGCATCATACAAACAAAATGGAGTGTCTATGGTAGTGCATTCTGTCATAAATTCAATTGATCCACCAGGATCTGCACTAATATCACAAATAGCTAATAGTCTATGAGGAAGATATGGCGAACCTTCACTTGAAGGTAACCATGGAGTATAACTAGGCCTCAACAAATGTTTGGCATCTGGAATAGTCAACAACTTAGGAGAATTAACAGCCCAGTATATTCCATTTATTATCACAGAAGCATAAGGAGCAATCTACAAAAGAACAAGGGCTTTACTATAGAAACAAATTAAGTAATATAGAAATAAATATGGAAGCATAATGTAAAAAAAATAGGTATTAAAAAAAGGAGAAAACACACAGAGTTATACTTCAATTTATCAAACAAAGAAAACTAACTGTAAAAAAATTTCTAAGGAGAACAATAAGATGCATTAGAATATTGAAAACTTATTCCTTTATATTATCTCCCACTAAAATTAATTTATCGGTGGACAGATGAAACAAATTATTCATCACTCAAATGTATTAATACTTTCTACTTGAAGAATGAAAACTAGAAAATTAAAAGTTAAGCAAAAGTTCTATCAGCTGTCTAAACTAGTGCTTTTGACTGATGGCACTTGGATAGAGATACACAGCACCATCATAACAAAATACCATTGCACTTTTTATATTTTGTAAGTGAAACTTATTTTGCATTATTTCATAAATTACATTATTTTCATCATTTATATTCTATATAAACTGTGTTATAGGGTCTAGTAATAAGTTTTAAAGTGCATGTCAAAGAAATGAATATGCAATTTAAAACTTATAATAACATTTTTATTCGTCAAAGTAATTTCCATTATTTTCCAGCATCTTCTGCCATTGGTCAGGTAGTGCACGGATGCCAGCAGCATAGAAGGATTCATCTTTTGATGCAATGAAGTCATCAATCCATTTTCGGACTTTGTCTACTGTGTGGAAGTGTACAGAAAATAAGGCATTGTTCATCAACCGAAATAGATGATAGTCCAAAGGGGCTAATGTCAGAGCTATATGCCAGGTGTACCAAAACTTCCTAGCCAAACTTGACTTGACCAGTTGGTGTTCTTGACCAATTTTGCAACATGAGGCCTTGCAGCGTCATGGAGCAATTTGATGGGCCCCAAATCTTTGCCAGTAATTGGACGCTTATGGTCAGTTTCCTGCTGCAGTCACAGCAACTATTGTTTATAACGTCCAGCAATCAAACTTTCACCAGTAGTTCATAGTACAGTACAACCTTCATATCCCACCAGATGCATAGGAGAACTTTTTTGCAGTGAATATTTCAGCATTGATGTTGTTGCTTCACCAGTGTTCACACACTATTTTTTGCATTCTGCACTGTCATAATGTATCCATTTTTCATAAGAAAGCTTTTCGGTGTTGCCTGATTAGCAGATTCATGCACTTGATGAACACGCTCATCCTTGTTCCTCTGGTTCAATGCATGTGGAACCCATCTTCCTGCCTTCTGAATTTTTCCCATTGCATATAAATGATTAGAAATTGTTTTTTGCGACTCTCCTAATTGTTCAGCAAGTTTTTTTTTTTTTTTTTTTGTGTTTGAGATGCATCTTCATTGAGCAGTATTTGCCTCATGTTTCGCCTTCAGTGGAGCCCTGCCATGTTCTTGATCACTAACATCAAAATCTCCCTCTTTGAAACGTCAAAACAAATACTCGCATGTACTTTTTGATACAACATTCTTCTCCAAAACAGAACAGATAGATTCACATGCTCTTGCAGAACTTTTTTGTTAGTAAAATTTGTAAAGAATGCAGTGACAAATAAATGTATACTGTATGACATCTTTGATCTTCTAAATTTCAACTTTATTTTAACTTTTCTCCAGGCTTCTGCCTCAGTTTGATAACTGTAAACTGATTATATCACAAAACACAAACTCTGTGTACTGATTGGTATGCTATTTTGCAGTATGCTTCATACAAAATTCGCTTTAAAACTTCTTACTATATCTAATACTTTCATCATTAGCAGGAAATTAATGCATAATTAATTTGTAGTAATTTAAATGCAACAATGGTTGTTACACAAATGAAATTAAAATATATCTGTAATTTATTTGTATGTTTATGGTACTGCTATGCAAGGGCAACCTGCCAAGGATGGGGGGGCTGCCTTGGTAGGAGGATTTTCTAAGGTGTTCTAAGACATTCACATTACATCTGGAGAAAACCTACCAAAATTCCAGACCATTATCAACAGCTGCACAATGGGACCCAAACCCGTGACCTTCACACTTTGGCTGTCTACCATTTTCAGTGACATAACCGCTGTACCATAGTGAGGCATATCTATAATTGGAATAGTTTATCAAAAAAGTTTTAAAATAATTTAGTATTTTCAGTTAGGTAAATTAGTGCACCACATTACTTCATTTATTTTGCTGTTAAATTTTCAACTCCATGTAGTAAACTCAGTGATAGTACTTTAGCTGCTATATGTTATAAAGTGATGCATACCTGCTAACCTGGGAAAATTAACATCAGTAAAATTTTGTGCTCATTTCAGTAAATTTCCACCTCACACCAGTAAAACTAATTTCATTTTTTGTTAATAACTAGTGCTGTTGTTACTACATGTTAAATTAAGTTTATTTCTTGTGAAAATGCTCTCTAATTTTTATTATGGGGGAGGGGGGTTGTTAAAAAAATGAAATTTAAAATACGAATCAGTTTTTATTCTTATGGAATTTTGGAGCTTTAAATGAAAGAGTACTAAAGAGAAAATATTTACTCTCAAGAAGGATGGAGCATTCGATTATCAGAATTGAAAACCTGAACATGCCCTATTTGATGAAGCTTTTTTTTTTTTCCTTTCTTTATCGGTTTCCTTGAAAGGGGGGGTGGGGGGGATAGGAATTAATTTTTACTCATACGGCATTGGACATTTAAATAAACGAGTGTTGAAGAGAAAATATATATTCTCTGGACGGATTGAAAAAGATTACATTGAAAAAAATTGAGAACTTCGAAAATTGCCAAACAATCCATAAAATTACTCGTCATATCCGTACATCAGTAAATTAACACTAAACTCCGTATATTTTACGGATGATCCGTAAAAGTTGCCAGGTATGAGTGATGTAATTTGTGAAACATCTGAAAGGCAATGGTCTAAAATTTATAAAATAAATTAAATCAGGTTATAAAACTCTAACAATATGTTTAAGTATAAAAGTTTTTATTAATTTACTTATTCTACTACACATAATTACTAAAACACATAACAGACATATGCTAAATTTTAAATGGTTTGTCATTTTTAACAGTAAAAAAGCATACGTTTTTGGCAAAATTTGAATAATAACGTTCAGGATGAAGTTCAAATTCTTCAGGATCAAAACCTCCACCTTCTTTCCTCCTGATATGATCATCTCTACTCACAACAGCTCCATACACCTTATTCATAGCTATAAATTATCAAACACATTTCACATAATTTGCTTAGTTATAACATCCACATATTTGTAAAACAAGATAATACATTTCATTAATTAACTCAAAAAATACTGTAAACTTGGAATTGATAAGAAAATAAAATGCAAAATAAAAACAACTCTTTAACAAGACATTTAAACACAATTTTAAAGTTTTTATTGATTTATTTAACCTTTGCATAGTTTTCAATGAAACCAACATCACCGTCATTGAGAAACATGAATAAACTCAAGATTGATATAAGCTTTAAGCTTAAACAGAATATAATAATAATAATAATTTAAAAAACTTTTTCGGACAAACTTTGAAAATTTAATATCCAAGTGTTAGAAGTTACCCTTATCTATATAAATAAAACAGAGTGTAAACTGTCCGTTTGTCTGTCTGTGTCTCGCGTAGCTCCGAAACGGGTGATCGTAGACCTACCAAATTTTGTACGGAAATTCTCCAAGACGGGTCTCGACACACCTCGAAGCGATTTTTTCGAAATTAGAAAATGTTTTATTTTATGTTTTGTCCGATTTTTAGCGTTTTTTCTTGCGTAATACATAATAACGCCGGTAATTGCGCTCGCAAGAAAACGATATTTACAACATCGTATAGAGGAGAAAATTTTCTTTTACTAACTAAACTTCTAAAAACTATTTGTTCGGACTGTGTAACATAATTTGCAGATTTTTGGGAATTTTTCAAATAAAATTAAATTTGACGCTGACTTTCGAAAAATATTTTTAAAACTGCTGCATCTTGAATTCTATCTGTCATAACTTTTTTATATTTGGGCAAAAGACAGAGCACACAATTCGCCCACTTTTAAAAGAAGAACGGGGGAAAAATATAAATTAGGAGAATTTTTACGAATTTTTAAGTAAAGAAGGATTTTCATTTCAGTAGTACCTGCTTATGAGTTTCGGTTTGATATCTTGCGGTTTGGTTGTCATGGATACAGTAACAATGATTAAAATTGCCAGTTGAAAAAAATAAATAAAAACGGTTCCCGCGAGCAGACGATTTCCTTGCTTGGCTCGATTTCCTTTTATAAATACTGGATTTATTTGTGAGAAGAAAAATTAAACTGATATAAATAGCGCAGTCTTATCTCTTTTCTTTTTGTAAAGGGTTGCAAGAGAGGGTGACATATTTTTAAAATTAAAAAAAAATGTCCATTTCATGTAGTGTCTGAGGTATTTAACGCTAAAATGTGAACCTAAAAGACAGCATGTCTGAGGAAATAAGACATTTTGAAAGTGAGAAGTTCACTGCAAACGGTCCATTTTCACTTTTTTGATACCGAATGACGCTGACATAGTTTTTTTTTTTTGTGTGTGTGTCATTATATTGCAATGATCTCAGGTTATTACATATATGACGCAAATTTTAAGTCAAGAGTGAAATAATTTTGCTTTTAAAGTAAATAAAAAACTTTGTAAAAAACACACATAAGATGTTATAGGTAAGAGGATACGCATGTTTCAACCAAAAATTGTTTTGGCCTTCTTCAGTCCAAGCCCTTCGTTGCAAGCAACACAGGGAACTGAAAAGAGAAAAAGTTCAGTTTTTCTCTTTTCAGTTCCCTGTGTTGCTTGCAACGAAGGGCTTGGACTGAAGAAGGCCAAAACAATTTTTGGTTGAAACGTGCGTATCCTCTTACCTATAACATCTTATGTGTGTTTTTTACAAAGTTTTTTATTTACTTTATTGTTTAACACCAGTATTTTGAGTGTTTTTTCCGTAATTTTGCTTTTTCTAGATTCCACATCACTGGAATTAATTCGAATTACACATGTGAGGAAATTTTTAGTTTCCTACCGTGCGAAGAACGGGCACGCAGCTAGTATGAATAATAAACTTCTCTACTATTAAAACATTCTGAAATTGCACTGTTTGTGGGATTTATGGTAAATTACTTTTGCAAAATATGGAATAACTTTTTTAATCCATGCATTAAGTAATTAAATCAGAAAATATTTATGAAAGAATAAATACAATAAAACTACTATTTTTCTTATTATTCAAGTTAAATTATATACTACAGTCGTGTGCAAAAGTTTAAGACCAGTAGCCGTTTTCCTGTATTTTAACATATTGCATCATTTTCGTTCGTGATTGCATCCTGTCATGCGTTGATTACATCAGATGCTTTCTACTGCTATAGATAAGCGTGCCTGTCTTGTTTATCAGTAGGTCGTTATTAGATTTTGCGTACACAGTGCTGTTGTATAATTGTTGCAATGGGTAAAAAACCTTCACTTACTGTTAAAAAACAGGCAAAAATAGTGGCACTATATGAAGTTGGCTTTTCTGAATGTGAAATAAGTTTGAGGTGTGCATTAAAGACAGTTGTGCATCAATGTATCAGTAAATTCAAAATTTCGGGAAATTATACAGATCTTAAGAGAAGCGGTCGCCCAAGAAAAACTAGTGCAGATGATGATCATATAATAAAAAGGATGGTCACCTGATCTCCAACAACATCATACAATAAAATTTGAGCTGCTCTGATTACAAAGGGTACCAACATCAGTTAAAGTACAATTTCAAGACATTTAACTAAAGATTTTGGTTTATTATCCTATAAACCTGCAAGGAAACCTTGACTTACTCAAAGTATGAAAAAAAAAAAGAATGACTGACTTTCACCAGACAATATCAGAATTGGACCAACAATAGTGGAGTACAGTGCTATTTTCCAATGAGTCAAATGTGCAGCAATTTCTGCATGTGCTAAATGTATTCGCTGCCCATTTGGAAAAAGATATGATGACAGATATACGATTCCAACAGTGAAACACCCTCCAAGCCAGATAATATGGAGTGCAATGTCTGAGTCTGGTGCTGCTGCTCTGTATTTCCTGCCACCTAAAACCACGATGAATGGCAGTCAGTACCTTAATTTGTTACAACATGACAAGTTGAAGCTAGACATGGATGTTCACAGATGTTTAATTTTCATGCATGGTGGGGCTCTGTATCACAGAGCAAGGATTGTTAAGGACTATCTGACGGCTACTCCAATCCAAGTGCTTGATTGGCCAGGTAACAGCCCCGATTTGAATCCCATAGAGAATCTGTAGTGTATTGTGAAAATATTGTTGCGGAGAAGCTACCATCCAGTGCTACAGAACTTGTTGAAGCAATAAAGCATGTGTGGTGCACAGAGATTCCTCAAACTTACTGCCAGTCTCTTGTTCATAGCATGCCTAAAAGGATTGCAGCAGTGATAAAAAATAAAGGAGGTCCGACAAAATACTGACTATAATTCAATAACCTTGTAAGTCTATTTTATTCATTTGTAACAGATGTTTTTGTTGTGGAATTCCATTAAATCTGATTTTTCTGTGTATGGTCAAACTTTTGCACACGACTGTGGTTACATACTGGTAACTAAAAATTATAATGCTTCAAGCACTTTGGGATAAAACTTACATCCATGTTCAGCAACTTGTGGCAAATCAGTGGGATTAACATACTCGTAAGGAAGTTCTTGAAAGACATCCTGTGCACCCTAAAGATAAGAAAGCAGCTTTAATATTTTTTTATGAAGATGAAAATTACAGTAAGAAAAAATACAAGCTAACATCTCTTTTAGCTCTGTTCACTCACTTTATTAGGCTTCAACTACAACAATATTGCTTTGTAACAAACAATATAAATTAATTATAAAAGGATACTTATTTGACACATAAAAGAGTTATGTAAATGGGATTACATGTTATGATTCATTAACATTCATCAAAACATACACTTAAACCACTAAAATCAGTTATCAAGCTTTTTAATAAGTATTATAAAACTTCTTTTTCTTTAATATTTATGATTTATATATAAAAAAATCAAATTGAATACTTTCTTGTTTCATCCAATAAAACCTTTTTCACCTTTTATGAAGCAAAAACTTCTCTTAATGGAAGTATTTCCAGGTCTTGAATACAGACATATCTTCCGGTGGAAAAATGCATTTGATCTTCTGACTCTCTTTAGAGCATGATTTGCAGTACATGTTTAACACTTTTTTCTTTTCTCTTCAGCTTCAACCAATGGCCTTTTTCGTTTAGTGAGGAGAGGGGGGGGGAGATTTGGAGATTTTTAAAAATAGACCGAGACATTTGTATACTCTCTTATTGCTGCTAAGTTGTTATATTTTAATGGATAGATATTACTTTTTGCCTACAACTGTGCGATTAGCTGTCTGGCTATTCTTGTCAAAAATTTTGGAAAATTATTTTTAAATAAATGTGATCAGGGTTGCTACTCATTCAGTAAAAATGAAATTTCTTGACTTTTCCAGGTGTAATTTTAACCCTTTCCAGGCAGATGCTGAGTTTTGCGTAAGTTATTGTGGAGACAAAAAGTGCCACTGAGCAAATTTTCCTGGAGAAAAGCAGATTTCCAATGCGAAGCCTAATTTACATGAAGTCCTTTAAAATCATTTTATGTTCCATAATATGAATTATTTTCTGCATGATGAAGCCACATTCTGCATGATGAAGCCACATTTGTTCAAACAAATTCAAAGTAGTTTTAAAGATATAGACATAATTAACACCCTAACTAGTGCAATAAATCTAATTTTAAATAATTCATATTTTCAATATAATAATCACTTCTACCAACAAATAAAAGGAGTCCCCATGGGCTCCCCCATATCCGGAATCATTGCCGACTGGAAAATGAGAATCCTTGAGGAACAGATTAAACAGACACACAATAGTACCATCAAACTTTGGCTTCGCTATGTCGACGATATCTTCGCTATCCTCCACAATAATGAAGAAAATAATTTGATCAATCAACTTAATGCCATAGACCCGAACATTAAATTTACCTACGAAAAAGAAATCAATAATAGCCTCAATTACTTAGATGTGAACATAACAAGAAACAATAATCTCATTGAGACCACCATTTTTCGAAAACCTACTTGTAATACTAATATAGTAAATTTTAAATCTAAAACCCCTTTCAACTATAAAATTGCAGCTATTTGTTCCTATATCGACCGCACTTTCAAAGTTTGTTCTAACACCGACCTCCTTCAAAAAGAAATTGTTTTCATAAGGAAACAATGTCAAGACGCCAACTACCCTCGAGAAATTTTCGATAAAGTTTTCAAAGCTAGGCAACGTAAATTAAATATTATAGACAACCGTCAAAAAGATAAACCACGTTTTACTACCGCTATCCCCTTTAGCCGGGGGATAGCCAATAAACTTTCTAATATCGCCAGTAAAAAGAACATCCGTATTCCAATTAAACCTAATAAAACAATTTTTCAGCGCATGAGATCGGAAAAAGACCCAATCAACCCCATCGAAACCGCAGGGATCTATAAAATTAATTTTTTGTCAAACGATACTAATAAAGAAAATTGCTACATTGGCGTTACAAAGAGGAAAATTAAAGCGCGAAAAAACGAACATTTTCAAGACATTAACCTCCAGAAACAAAATACCGCTCTGGCCCGTTTTGCTTTAGAAGAGACCATTACCATTGATTTTAAAAATATTAAAAAAATAGCCAACTTTAAAAATAGTATATATGCCTACATTCGTGAGAGCTTGGAAATAGTGACGACAGATGGCAGCATCAACGATGCGCTTCATACAATCGACCGATCATGGGATGACGTCATTCATCGAAATTTCCAGAAGGAGAGGGAAGAGATAAAAGAGAAAGCCGCCATTAGTGTGAGATCCAGAAACGACTGATGATGGTTATGTGTGTAACCGAAATATATATCGTGTACGGGGGAATAAGGTATTCCCAAATAAAAAACTCCCAAACCAGCAGTACCAATAAAAAAATTCCCAAACTTAATAAAAAATTAACTAATTAATCCGCCGTATTAAATAATGTTTTATATGTTTTTATTATTCTGTGACATTTTTTATTGTTTACTATATTCTCTGACTTTTGCCAGTTTTATAGGTAGCAAAGAAACCCTGTGTGATGCAATTCCTTTTTGTTCAGTTTTTTGTAATTTTTTTAACAAAATATATCAAATTGCTTTACCTGTGAGACATTACCAGATCCAGTGAACACAAAAGTCAGGGGACCAATCGATCGGGGCATCATCCCCAAAGCAATTTCATACCCAGCATCTCTCACAGTTTGCCTAGCCATGCCACTATTCCTGTAGTTATGAGCTGGTCCAACATGCTAAAATAATATAAATACTCCATTATGACAAGAAAAGAACTTATTTATAAAACAGTAAAGGTTTACAATAAATTTTCTCATAATAGCAATGACTAGACAAAAACAGCAAAAAATTACCTGTAGTAAGAAAAAAAAATTATAATTAGTTAGCAGAGGAATACTGACTGACTTACTGGATTTTTTAAACACTAGATAAAAATATTGCTAAGCTATAAAGATTAATCATATACAAAAATTTTAAGCTAAAATATTACACTAAATTATAAAAGTGAAAGTGGTAGTTTCTGAAATGTTAAATAAAATTTCGTTTTAATGAATAAATCATTCAACATGTAGTCAATAAATATTGCAGGGAGAAGGAGAGAAGTTAAATCGATGATTATAGGAGTGTTAAAGTAAAACTATAGCCTTACAGGATTTTACATTTCGCAAATAAGTATTTCACTAGCTAGATACATAACTTTAGGTCAGAATTGCATATGAACAGAATGACAATGAGCATGTGTAGCTAAGACAGAACAAATTATTAAAATAATTGTCATGGTGAGCAGTAAAAATAAGGCTTTCACCTTTAAAGAAGTGCAATATGTGAATGAAAGAAAGATACCATAGTTTCTATTCTCTAAAATGCTGCTCAGGATATGGAGTGGCTTAAGAACCATTCTATCGCGCTTTGGGTCCGGGTTTGAGTCCTGGCTTGGGCATGGATGTTAACTTGTCCGTCCCTTCATAGGGGTAATGCTGGCCACCCACTGGGTGCCCCCATAATAAAATGGCCACACTATCTCAAGGCAGTTGTAGTGGACAATGTCTAATTGGCAAGTGAATATCCTTCCTAAAAACTTTTTCACCAGTTCTTACTAGATAAATGGTGCATTGCATTTCATGCTAAAATATTTCACTACAATCAACAGGCATATTTTCTAGAAAATATCAGCAAATTTCAAAGGTCATTATGCTGTATACGAGGATAGATCCAAAAAACAAGAAAACTTACAAGGGTAATAGAAAATTATTTATTAACTGTACACAGAAAATACAATAAGGAATTAAGAGGCATATATGCTGATCACTTTTCTAAATAATCACCACAACTATTATGGCATTTATCAGAATGCAGGACCAACTTATTTAACCCATCTTGATATGAATCTAGTGATTGCCCTTGTGCCAGTTCTCGACAGTTGTTTTCACATCACTGTCTGAGGAGAATCGTGTTTCAAGTAAGTTTTCTTTCAGTTTTGGAAACTGGAAACAGACACTGGAAGGGAAACAGTCACTCTGGGATGTATGGGAGCTGACTCCAGAATTCTCACTTGAACTTTAGCATCAATTCTTGAGTTCAGCAAGCAGTAAGGCTTGGCATTGTCATGCAACAGAATGACACTCCTACTCAACATGGCAGTACGGCTTTACATAACTTTGCCAAATTGCACAGTAAAAATCAGTAGTAACGGCATGACCACGCTCCAGACACATGATCAGAATAACACTCCATGAATGCCAGAATATGGTTGCCATAACTTTGCCAGCAACTGCATGAACAAGTGATAATTTCTTTTTTTTTTTTTTTAAATACATAAAAACTGAAAATTTTACATTTCACATGGTCATGATAAAGTATTTTGTAGAATCGAGATTTAATAGTGAATTAAGGCTAGGAAAATTAAATAGTGTTTACAAATTTTTAAGGAGCAAAAATTCTAAAATTTGAGAATTCCACAAATGAAATGCTAGGCCCAAATGGCTTTAACTTATTACTCATTGGTTATTTAAGCATGTTTTCACTTCATGGTGGCTCTTTTAGCTGTGGAAACAAAATGATGAAGAAGTTTTGTCTCCAGTAACGATGTGATCAATGAAGTGCTGGTCTTTTAGAATGGTAATGCTAAAGAAATATGGGACCTTACACCATTCATGTGGCTTTCAGCTCACACAGGCAACACACATAATACTCACAGGGTGAACATTTTAGAATATTGCAGCATATCAGAAACAATATGCTGCACAGTACCATAACTCGATTCCAATTCTGCTGTGGCAGCACATAAAGTTACTTGTCAACAGACCTAGATAAAATGTAAAACTGTCTGCAAACTCAAACATTTTCTTAAAAATTTTCTGCAAAAAAAAAAAAAAAAAAAAAGCTGTTTGCTTCCCGAGTCCTATATCATGGCCATCAGCTAAATATTAAAATAGCATACTACTTTAAACTAAAGTTCATATTGATGTTGATTATTTTGTAAACTCAAATATAATAAATGATTTATTTACTGTTTTTTCACTGACACAGTATTATATTTTCATTATTTTATTTGCACATTTTTTTGTTAAAATTTAACAATAAAGAAATTTGCAAAAAAAATATCAAAGCTGTCTGCAAAGTTTGAAAATTTTCTGCAAATGGCATTCACAGGTTCGTCTATTATCTGGGTCTGCTTCTCAATCATTTTGAATAATTTCTTCCAGTCATACTGAGTCAATGCCTGTTCTTGAAGATTATGGACCACCACTTGTTGCCCTATTGTGGTTTTCCACACTTTCACTTCCTGACTGAAAAGAGTGACACTATTTTGCTACATGTTGTCTGCTCACTGCTTCTGCACTTTATTCTTGCGCGTGTAAATTGTTAATAGATGGATAATAAAATTTGTATATTTTAATTGTAAAAAGTTAAAATGATTGTACTTTTTGCATAGAATGTTTAAGTGAAGAAAAAGGACTTCAATTACCCATAGAAATTACAAATATATATATATATATATGCGAGACTTCTCAAGTCTTTATTTTTAAATTTAAAATTATTCAATTTGATACATGGAAAATATTATTTTTAAGAATTTATTTGAATTAAATAGCTCCTTAAAAAGTGTTAATAGAATCACAAACACAAAAATTTTAATCTAATTTCTACTTATTAAATAATTTTTTCTTAACAAAAATGTAAATTGCATAAAATATGATTAGATCAAACCAAATTTATTAAGTCATGCAGAAAATTGAGACACATTTTAGGAACTGTAAATCCAGTTTTTAAATTTTATAACATAAGAATGAAACCACTAATGTAAGATATAAATGACATTCATAGAAATACTAATATTTTCCAGCACTTTCTTTTTACATAAAATAAATTACTTATACATGAAATTTACAGCAATAAAAATGCATTTTAAATCATTAATATTACTTTTTTCCCCCATGCACAAAATGTTAATCATTCAATTACATGCAACAAAAATGTCTCTGAAATCATGCTTAATGCACTTTACATTCAAATTAAGTTGCACAAATTTATACTGTCTAATGTAAATTTTTAAAGTGAGAAGAAAATTCTTGCACTGTAGAAACCATAACAGGCAGCATTCTTTGAACCAACAAATCTTTGAGATAACTATTATTATTTTTAATTCTGTAGTATTATTTAGACAGGTTCAAAGACTTTTTCACTCATATTATTACATGCATCAATAGTTACCACTTACAAATTTAATAAGCTTTAAATAACTTTTAAAAATTTAAATATACATATATGCTAAAGCCATATTCAATCTCAGACATATGGATATATGCAAATAAAACTAAAATCAATAACATTCTCTGAAGCAAACATAATTTTTATAAAAGAGCAAGCACAACAACTTCTAAAAGACCAATCAACTATAATCAATCAGAACAGCAATCAGAAAAAATATATATATTTAAATTGTATCAAGCAATATTACTTGCCTATTTTTATAAGAAACCAAATATATATTCCAACAGGCTGCTTAAAAAATGAATTATATTAGAATATATTTCAATCATTTAACATTTACAAGAATAATGAAAGAACAAGATAATAAAATAAATTTACAAACCATAAAAGGTGTATGATGTCCTAGAGCTAAAAGTCTAAGACCAAGTCCATGTAGAATATTAATCATACCAGCAACTCCAGCAAATTTTCCAAAGGCAACAACCCTTTGACCTCGATTATCTACTAGCTTTTCATAATCAAGAAGCCGGATGTTCTAAATGTAAAATATTCAAGGCAGATATTATTGTAAACTTAACCACTCTTTCAAGAAATTATAAAAACATTAATTTAAAAGTACTTCATAACTATTTTTTAAAGCTATGAAGAACACATAAAAAATTTATCTTTACACATTACTTACAAGATACAGAGGTACTTTTTTCTTCTGTTTGCAAACAAACTTATGTGAACACAAAGCACTAAACTCTGATAAATATATCAAACGTCACAAAGTGAAAAATAATAAAAATCAAATATTAGTAACTATTCTACCAATAAAATAAACTACTCAACAAGGCCAGCGTTAACACATAAATAAAGAATTTTTATACATATGGTTCAAGGGGCACGAACAATCCTCTTTAACATGAGTTACAAATGTCAATTCAATTCAGTGTGTTTTCTATAAATTTTTTTAACTAAATTTCCCAACAAACTTAATTCTCCGATAATTCCCTATTGGTGATCACCGTGTTTGAAGTTTTTCTTTTTATAGCATTATCAATAATCAACAATTAATTGATGTTTTTCTTTTCTGTTTGTAAAGTAACTCTGAATACTCAAGTAAGACTCAAATGTATGCAAGTACTCCATACATTGCAGTTCCATTTTTACTTTTTTCCCCATTAAATACTTTTCCTTACAGTTTTAGGTTTTTAAAAATTTGGGCATATTTTAAAGGATAAAAACTATCTAGAAACAAGCTTTTGAAATGATTCATTTTAACAACTGAATATTAACAAATTAGGATGTATTTAGATAAGAGCCCAAAATTGAATACTTCTGTAATCTAATTTTTAAAAACATAATTACATGCTGATAAAAATTCATAGCGAGAAGGAGAGAAAACTTAATTCAAACTTTAAATTATTTATTAGTTATATCATTAAAAAAATATTTCATATCCAAAAAACTTATAATTTTTTTTTGTTCAGTCAAATATTAATAAGTAAAGTGATATTAGTAAGTAAATTAATAAGAACTAAATAATATTTCTTTAAAAATGTTTGCAAATAACTTACCCTTTCAAGTATGCAATCCAACATAGGCATATTAGCTTCTTGAGCCTTTATGGTATGTGAAAAGAAGCAATAGGTTTTATTTGGCAGAAGATGATCAATAGGAACTTGTTTAACCCCAATTATGACTGGAGCTTCACTAATATCTTCTTGAATAACAGCTCCGGCATTGGAATATGCCTGAAAAAAATATAAATTACAACAAGAGCAGCAGATTTTTAACTTTTTAAATAGTAAAAACAGAGTTAATAAATGTTATATAGGATGATTTGGTGGAATTTTAACACACGGTCCCTGCTATAAATGGCTAAAGTATGAAGGTACCATGTTCGGGCTTGACGTGCGGTCATCGATTGAATGGTCTGGAGTTTTAGGTGGCTTTCTGCAGATGTAATGTGAATACTCATTAGAATCCCTTAAAAAATCCTCTGCACAAGGCACCCCTCCTTAGACAGTTCGGCTAGCTTTGTCTTAATGCACAATACAATTGATTTCCCTATTCTAAAATAACTGAAAAAAAAAGCACTTTAAACATTTTTTCCAGTGCTTTAGTCAAGTGGTGAAACAAGAAAAGCTTTACCCATTTGATGAAGATGTAAAATTTCAAACAAAAAATAACTGCTTTGTATTTTACAACTTTTAAAACATCTATCTATACATATATAATATACTAACATGAAAGCAAAGTGAGGCTGAATTTCTAAAGAAACAATGAAAGTTGGCAACAGTGGGGCTTTGTTTACAGTTGAATAGAAGCAGCTTTTGTTTACATTCTTTGAAATATATTCTACTTTATTTTATTTTTACTTTCCAAGCATGTACCATGAAAGGAAAGTATTGTAATCATAAAAGAATTCGACAATGAGATTTTGAAGTATTTACACATTTTGAGATCTCCTGAATTCATTTAAATGCCATTTTATAGACTTGATATATATATATATATGTATGTATGTATGTATATGTGTGAACATGATAGCTCCTAAATGGTGAATTTGATTAAGCTTAAATTTTGTATACATTATAGACCATCCTCGCACGGCCGGTACTGAGTTTGGTATGCATAAGACTCGGTGGCGTATCCAGGGGGGGGGGTTGACACCCCCCTCTTGACACTAAATGTGAACAGGAAAAGTAGGCTGTTCATTACATTTTTTTCAGGTATTGGAGGAAAAAGAGTGTGCATAAAAAAACATATCTTTTCTCATTACTCTGTCATGATAAAAACTCCTGACCAGAAAATAACCTTGCCATAGGACAATCATTTGTCGCAGAAACTGTTCTTCCGGGTAAGAAATTATTGGAAGAGTGAAAGTGGTCCTCTTTGAGAGTCCACAGAGATATGAGGGATGACCTTGAGTGGGGTGACTATTTTATCTTCAACGTGGCTAGACGTTTGACCAATTAAAGAACGATATTTTTGTGGGAGGAGAAAAAGACTATTGAAAAAAGAAACAAGGGGGTGGGGGTTGGACGATGTGAGCGAAGTGATAGCGACGATGTTTTAGATAGGGGTGCAGAAAATGTTCATGGAAAATATTTACCCAGAACACAATTTGTTTTGTCCAAAATTTCCCCAAAACCGAAGCATATTTTCATTCTAGTTTAAGCGACCATCTATCGCTAGCTTCTTTTGATAACAACTGCACCTCTGCAATTTGTTACATTATAATTTTGAATACTCCCGAAAATCTTAAAAGCTAGCATTGATATTTTGATTTAAGTATTACGTTTTACAAGTTCTTGATTATGAACTGTTATCCTTTTAAGCAGTGTTTTAAATTATCAAGTTATAGCCGAATTTAATTCTGATATAAAAGAAATCTCTAAAGTATGTCGAAACAGCTAAACAAATCAATTTTACAGTTCTTTCCTAAGAAGCCACGTGAGGATGATGATCATTTAGATCATTCAAAAGCTGCAAGTGAACCTTTTCCTGCTCAGCCTGCAAACAGCACATTTGTTCAAAGCTTCCCTTCTACTAATGGAGCCCCATATGTTTTGTCAAAATTAAATGATGAAACAAAATCGAGTTTGTCAATGGAATTAGAAACAGTTTATAACGACACTTGAAAAAGCTTTGTTGAAGCAAATTCATATGATATCGGACTTTAAGCTGTAAAGGATATACCAAATATGAAAAAATTAGATGTTCTCAACAATATTTGGGTACCCAAACCAGACTTTATATTCCCTGCGAAGGGGAAAAGGAATCTACAATTTCAATATAAATGACTTTGTCGATGGAAATGGCTAGCCTATTCTGACTTCCAGAGTGGTGCATTTTGCAAGTTTTGAACGCTTTTTGCACTGAGTGTTGGTATTGGATCCAGAAAACAAGCCTTGGGACAACTTGTATATATTGATAATGTGTAAAATGAAATTTGAGAATTAGAAAGATGCTGTCGAAAATTTCTCGGATCACGAAAATATCTCTATCACAAGAAATCGGTAGAGATTGCCGGAACATTGTGCAATATCCAAAATGGAAAGGATACGCCAATAGATGAACAATTACACACTGCATCCATTAAAAGGAAATTAGAGAACAGGAAAAAAAATTCTGCCAATCATTCAAATGGTTCTGTTTTGTGGAGTGCAAGGTCTTGCTCTAGAGGACATAGAGAATCCGGAAGTATTCTAGTGGATGAAAATCCTGAAATAAACAAAGGAAATTTTTGTGCTCTATTATGTTTTCGGGGCAAGTACGACCCTAATTTGAAACTGACTTTGGAAAACAATGATGGAAATGCTCAGTATACAAGTCTGCTAATTCAGAATCAAATAATTGTAGTAATTTAATTTTACAAAAGCTGGTGAAAGAAGTTAATAATTCTTTTTTTCTCAATCCTCACTGATGAAACGACGGATATAGCATGTGTAGAACAATTATCCTTGTGTGTTAGATACATAGATCCAAAAGGTTGAACTTTAAAAGAAAACTTTTTGGAATTTATTCCAGTTAATGATGTAACAGGTAAAGGAATAGCTATAGAAATTGTTAATAAATTGCAATCATTAAAAATTGACATGAAGAAATTAAGAGGTCAAGGCTATGATGGGGTCATCAATGGGAGGAAAATTAAAAAGAGTGCAAGCTCATGTGAGAAAAATTGTCCCCTCAGCTCTCTACGTTCACTGTTCAGCCCATAGTCTTAACCTAGCTGTATGCTCTGCATGCAACATTTTAGCTATAAGAAACTGCATGGAAACTGTAGCAGTGTTGTATGACTTTTTAAATACACCATAAAGGCAAAATATACTGAATACTGCTATTCATGAAATGGAAATGTGCTCTTCTCGATGAGAGAAAATAAAAAAGCTCTGTGTAACTCGTTGGTTAATGAAGTATGATTCAATAACAGCATTAATAGAGCTTTTTGATCCTGTTATCGAAACACTTCAGGCGATTTCAGAATGGATTGATAAAGACTCATCAGCTAATGCCAATTCTTTCTTATGCACAGTATTCAACTATCAGTTTATTATTTCACTGTATTGCATCCAGAAAGTGTTCGTCTTAACTATGTCTTTGTCCAAGTTTCTTCAGAAACCAACTATCAACTTGCTAAAAGTTGCAAATCTTTCAGAAGATGTCAGCACTGAAATCAAGTCTTTGCGGGAGAACGTAAATGAAGAATTAAAAAAAATCTTTAGTTCTGCTTCTGAACTTTTACAGAGGATTGGTTCATGTGTAAAACTTCCATGACAAGCTGCAAGGCAAACTGATAGTGGCAGTTTAACATGTTCAACTCCGGAAGCATATTTACAAGTGAACGTTTTAATCACATTTTTGGATTCCTTTTTTAATCAAATAGACTCGCGCTTCTTGATGCATTGTGAAATTCTGCAAGGTTTCCAAAGCATTGTTCCTACTGTTCCTTCGATTTTAGAAGCACCACAACTTCAAGCATTTGAAGAGCTTACAAAATTTTATGGAAATGATTTGGATGGTAACAAAGAAGACCTAAAAACTGAAATGATCTTGTGGTACAAAAGGTAGCAAGAATGAGCCAAGAAAATCCTCCAAAAACTGCCATAGAAGCTCTTGCCATCTGTAATAAAAATATTACGCCAAATATATATAAACTTTTAGAAATTTTAGCTGACCTGCCAATTTCAACTTGCACCAGTGAGAGATCATTTTCAACTTTCTGTCGTCTAAAGAACTATTTGCACAATTCCACCGGCAGTATGAAATTGAATGGCGTTGCTCTTCTAAATATACAAAGGAATGCTAGCCCATCAACAGGGGATATTTTGAATGAATTAGCAAATAGTGTGAACTTAGTTCGTTAGGGAGGGGGCACATGCCCCTCTGCCACCCTCCTCCCTGGATTCGCCAATGCACCAATTGAAAATAGTTTTGTTCAGAAAAGTAATTCATTATGGAAAGCATGAACTTGCGTGATTAAACCAAGTGCACTCATGTGTGTGTGTGTGTGTGTGTGTGTATATATAATGTGTGTATGTTTATGTTTAAGTAATCGGACAGAACCCTACCCCCCTTGAAAAAATCCTGGTTACACCACTGATAAGACTTAGTTTTTTTACAGGGCTACAAAAAAGATTTCTTTTACATTATGGCCTATGGCAGGGATTCCCAAACTTTTTTCGCCGTGGCACCCTTGTCAGGATAAAAACATTTTGCGGCATCCTTCTCAGGCTGAAAATTTTAGCCGCAGGTTACCTTTAAAGCCATTTTGTTAGAATAAAACAGTTTTAGTGCATTTTTCATTACTTCTTTTATGTTGTTTATAGGCTAATTATAAAGAAAATACTCTCTTGAGAAACGGATATAGAATTTTGACACCCCTCTCCCATTTTAGGAAGTTCCTGTAAAAGAGAGGCTACTGGACACTGAACTCTCTCGAACTTGACTGAAATATTTTTATTTTCGCCCACTTGGTCACTGACTTGATTAACTTCTTTGTGGGATACCGGTTCAGAGGAAATTATTGGATTATACTTCACCAAAACAGTTTTTTTGATTATATCTACGGCACCCCTGGCATACGCTCGCGGCACCCTAGGGTGCCGCGGCACACAGTTTGGGAATTTCTGGCCTATGGGCATAAATTCTGGAAAGTGCAATAGTGTTTAAACAGTGCATTCGATGAAGACACGAAATTTGGTGTATATGTTACAGACCACCTTCGTGAGACTGGTATTGAATTTGGTATGTATAGGATTTATAAATTTTTACAGGGCTACAAAAAAACATTTCTTTTACAGTGTGGCCTATGGAGGGAAATTTTTAAAAGTGCATTAGCATCTAAACAGTGCAGTCAATTGAAAATAAATTGGGTATGATGTATATTACAGGTCATGACCTACATAGATTTTGCCATGTATAGGTCTTAACTTTTTATAGGGCTACAAAAAAGTATTCTTATACATTACAGCCTATACATTCAAATTCTTCAAAGTGCACTAGTGTCTGAACACTACATCTAATTGAGTTGAATAAAACTTATTTAAACGTTTGGTAAAGATTAAGTGTTTGGAAAGCCGAGTAGAGTCATTCCAGAGTTTTTTAATAAGTATTCATGTTGGTTGTATATTTTTTATTGCTTCAATAAAGAATTTAAAATCTGTTCACTACTAATAGTATAAATCACTATTTAGCAAGGTATCACACCATCTACATTCATCAGCCATAATTAATTGCAGTTTGCTGCTTTTATATGTTTACATTTTTTGAAATATACCATCTTATCTATTATAGATATTATAACAGAGTATTAGAGTGTGTGTTCTTTGACACTTCATTGGTAGATTTTATAACAAATGTTATATCAGACTCTTTAAGTATTCCTTCTTTACCCTATCTAGTTCATTGGTCAAAACTTTGGTAATTTTAGCAATAGATAAATGCATAGAACGATTAAAAAAAAAAAAAAAAAACAGAGAGAAAGAACTTAAAAAGACTTAAGGCCGACACACAGATCTGCATTTTTTGCCACTGAACAGGATAATCAATGTATTGAAATAGACGCTGGCATAAACACACTCTCTCCATTATGTGGGGGCAGGGTTTGTGGTTTAACACATTAATCTTTGGTCAGTGGATCCCAAGTGGTCATTAAAAAGTCAAAATTCACCAGAAGAATGTTCTTTTATCCCCTGTAGTGACGGGAAGAGGTTGGTAACGAGCATTAGCCTCCTAATAGTAATAGGAAAAAACAACACCATATTAAGAAGGAAAAAAAATACCTGCATGGGATATGCTCTCCTGTTTGATGGCTGCACCAAAACTTTGACACCTTCTTTTGTAAGTTGTTTAACATGGTGAGGTGCCAAAGGAGCTCTTCTTTCCCATACAGAAGCATCTTCTCTACGAACGGCTAAAATCTAACAAAGAATATACATTAGACTGATAATTATTTTCCATTACAAAAAAAAAAAAAAAACTGCATCAATATAAAATACAATTTTTTACATTCTAACAAAAAGTAAAATGCCCACTTACTGCTTAAATAGACTAGGCTAGAGAATGGACCCCTTAGTATATTCTCTGAACACTGCATTTCAGTTAGTAAAAAATTAATATCTGTAACTATCAACTGCAACATAGTGTTCTCCCTTTCCAAAAAAAAAATGTTGACTGGCAGCTTTTCCTTTAATTATGTTATCAACAATTAGAGCATAAAGGCAATATTTCTGATCTTTTATTCCTTACCTTTTCTAGAAGTTATGCCACTGGGTTCTGATTCACCTTCATGTAATTTATACCTATACTTTAACATAGTACAGGTATATATTACATAGAAGGGTCAACCGAGGAAATTTTTCGAGGGTCCCATTTTGTAAATTTCAACATCTATTTTTGTGAAGTTTCATACCCTATTTGGGGGGGGGGAGGGGGGATAAAAGTTAATGTTTTTGTAAAAATAATTTTAAAAACATATCAAAATATAGGATAAAATATCTATGGAGGGACCTTTTATTCAAATGCATTTTTGTGAAGAGGCCATTTCAAATGATTGTAATTTTGTGAAGAGTTCACAAAACAAACCCAAACTTTGTCTGCATTGATCCCTGATCTGGATTAGTACATATGGGATGTAATATAGAGAGAATAAGATAAAGAAAGAAAGAAAAAAAAAGAGAGAGAAAGAACATAATTGTCCCACAAAATTACATTAAAATAAGTATAACTAATTAAGCTCCCTCCAATAAAATCCTGGCTGTGAGCCTAAAATTATAGGAAGAAGTAAAAAATAAAAAAGTACTTAAAATCTAAAAATCCTTATTAGTTGTATTCATCAAAACAAAAAAATATAAAAATTTCAGTCTTCAGGTCTCTTACTTTCATCTTTCATAGTTTCTCAAACAGACATTTTACATACGTTAATATTAGAAGCTTGAATGAATATGTTAATTAAAATAAATTAAAAATGTGAAAAAACACACATAAGATGTTACTTGTAAGTAATCAACTTACAGGTAACATCTTATGTGTGTTTTTTCACAAAGTTTTTTTATTTATTTTATCATTTAACACCAGTATTTTGAGTGTTTTTTCCGAATATGTTAACTGTTGAATAATGCTAGTAATGATATCGTCCAACAGATTTGCTTGGCAGAGCCGGCCCAAGGGGGGTGCGAATGTAGGCGATCGCCTAAGGCCCCGCACTTAAAGAGGTCCCGCTCCTGGGCTATTTTATTGCTATCTCATAAGACATGATCGAGAAGAGGCCCCGCTCTTGCGCTTCGCCTGGGGCCCCGCACGCCCCTCGGGCCGTCTCTGTGCTTGGCTTGATTTGTGGAGGAAAAAAATTATTTTTAAAAATCCCCCCCCTAGACTTTTTTTTTTTGACCTAGCATTAAAATTTAAAATGCTATTTTATTGGTTTGGCAGTTGTAAAAATTTTTCTCAGCTCTACCTATAGATATCCTATGTTTGATATAAAGGATAATGAAATGGACCTAATGTAACAAAATTTAACATGTTGTTTTTTTACTCTTGAAAGAAAAAAAAGACACACACCTTAAAATGTAAGATATGCTTAAAAACAATTTGTAAATCAGACAAGTGTAATATTGGCCATGACAATACAATAGTTTTATAATTGAAAGCTCATTACTTTGGTAGTTGACTTCCATCTTTCATGTGACTGTCTTGATTTTGCCTTGTACACATAGCTTGCAAAATTTTTCCTTTCTTTAGCAATTCTTAACATTTTCAAGCTAAATCAAAATATAAAAAATACATATAATGAAATAAACAATTGTCAACACTTAAGAAATTAATGTTTATAGTTGTATAAAATGCTTTGCAATTGTCAAGGGAACGATGTCTAGCAAAAATATTACATCGACACTTTTTTAATACTGAATTGAAAAGTAATGAGCATAGTGGGAAAACCCGTTTTCACAGATTAATAAAACTGGAGAAACCCTATAAATATCAAGAATTACACAAATTTCTTGCTAACTTGAGATGGCGCACGTACATTATCTATACTTTATAGGAAGCATTAACATTAAAGAACATTCTCAAAATAGGACTTAATTCGTAAAGCAAATGCGGAATTGTCCAATAAACAGTAGCTAGTACAAACTTGGTGATCGAAACACTTTATAAACAGTTTCATTATACAGCTGTGACAAATTTATCTCGATAGTTATTGAAATAACCTGTAAAATAAATGTCTGTTTCGAGGTATCATCTTGCTTTTCGTGAATCATCAGAGATTTTAATATGCAACTGAACATCAAATCCGCATAGATAAAGTAAAAATAATCAATATTTGATCAGTAAATTTTTCATACCGATGACAGATAAGATTTTTTATTAACTTAGATATGAAATAAGACGGAATATAAAGCTGATATCCAATTCAAAATTTTCACAACTTTCTAGAAAACTGTAAACAGCGCAGAACAGATTAGATCTCATTTCGGTGACAGCAAATGATTTTATACAACGTTACTAGCAGACTTACATTTTCAAAAATTTCTTTAAAAAAAAAAAAAAAAATAAAAATAATACCCAGCTCACCTGTTGAATGTTGATAACGAAGCCGGCGCGCACGTCACGCGTCACTTGAATAATGTGGAATAATGGGGGGAAAGGGAAAATATTAGGGGGATTAGGGAAACAAAACTACTGAACTTAGGTTGTCACAAATCAAGTTCAAAAAGTAGGTGAGAGCGGGGCCCTTGCTAAAGAGGGCGGGGGGGGGGAGAATTCTTTTCAACTTGGCAAAATAAGATATCTAGTTGACAAATTTGGTAAAAGAATATTTTAGCGAAAACTATAATGTACTTTTTATTCCCGGTACACTTGGCAAAATCACGCAGATCCAGTTGAGCACTTGTCCGTAAGCCGGGCGCAAATGTCGCCAATATTGAACCAAACGCCAGCCAAGTCGCTAAGCGAAGCGAATGACAAAACAGTGTACGGAATAAAAGTCGAAAACGTCCAACTACAAACAAATATTAATTAATAGTAAGCACCAATGTGTAGCACAGTGGTTAAAGCCACTGACATTGGGAGTTGGCTGAAGTGGAGGAACAGGGTTCTATCCTCTCGCGGGGCCGTCATCGATCTAGCGGTCTGGAGTTGTGGGCGGTTTTCTCCAGATGTAACGTGAATATGCGCTAGATACCCAGAAAAGTCCTCCCCCAAGGCATTTGCCCCCCACTTGTCTTTGTCCTTTCTCTGTCTGACGCGGATTTATAAGCGGTTCCTTGTTCAGAAGCACACAAATCCGAATACATGTTCCAACACAACAACCAGGGGCGTAGCCGGGGGATATTGGGATATATCCCCCCCCCGAAATGTTTGGATTAGTGATGAAATTCCGTCTATTTATACACATATATGTTCATATCACCCCCCCCCCCGAAAAATTTTCCTGGCTACGCGCCTTAGAACAACAACATTAATAGCAAGCAAAACAACATGCAAAACAAGTTCAACTATAAACAAATATTAATTAATTGTAAACAAAACAGTTTTACCTAAAAAGAATGCTTATAATTATTGGATTTTTCGGATACGGTGATGTCCTTGAGATGAGAATTTGCTCAAATGGATCGTTTACTGCTCTCGTCTCCACATAAATTCAACATCTGTCGTCCGGCATTGTTCTTTTGTTTTGTAAATAAGCTCTCGTCTATCTCAACTATTTTTTCAGGATCACCGAGTAAGAGATAAATTTCCTACGTTGGTTTCTTAAAAATTATTTATCATACAATATGAATTAGGCTATGTATAAATATGAATTTCCATGTTTCTGTCAAGTTGTGCGTTTTTCAAAAACTCGATTATTATTCGCAAATCTAAAATAGGAAATTTCTCTCTTGCTCGAATACTTTTTTTGAAGGGGGTACACAAACTGCTCTTACTCTTAAGTAGTTGCTCCAATCTACAACTGTATTATGATTCATATCCAATACAATGGTTGTAAGAAATTTGGCGGAATTCGCCATTATTTGGCGATTTTTCGCTTGCGCCCGGATAACGGAAAAGTACCGTAAAAAATTAGTAATTTTCAGATATTTGACTTCGCAGTTTATCGGCATCCCCCCCCCCCCAACCTAAAAAGAAAGTCTTAGCAATGGCTCTGGGTGAGAGGAGTAAAAGAATTTAAATAAATAAAAAATGTTATTAATAAAATCGAAAATTTGTTTCTTTGTTTGTGGAACTTCTTTGAACGAGTTTCTATCTAAGGTGTTCGTAAAGGAAACTGACTGAGTGCATTCAGTTTATAAACGAGAGTGTTCGTATACAAAACTGAGTGCGGTTAGTTTCAAACTAAGTAAACTGAGCACGGAGCAGGTTCATCCCGAACACGGGACTTTCACACTTCGGCCATCTACCGTGTTCGGTGTCTTATTCACTCGACCACCGGTACTGGACATCAAGGGCGGCTCCAGTGAGGGGGCCACAGGGGCCATGGCCCCCTCCGAAATTTTGTTTTACAACTTTAAATTCGCATACTTCACGATTTCACACGTTCAATTTACATTTTGAACAATTTATAGACCTAAGTAAAAAGTTCGATGGCCCCCTCCGAGAATTCAGTCTGGAGCCGCCCTTGCCGGACATGCGACGGAAATGAAATATAAAAAAAATCTTAAATGACTGCACCCGACTTACCGAACACTTGGTCTTTTTCCGAGCATTTAAATAAATTTGACTCAATCGAATTTATTACTCAGGTTCAGACGCTAGAGCACTTCAAATAATTTGAGTGTACAATGGCTGGTAAAATGTTAAGTTTATGGGAGTATAACTTGCTTTTAACGAGTAAAACCTGGTTATATCGAGGAATATATTTTTGCAATTTATAAAATTTCTACTGACTTCCACCTCACCAGCTCAGATAATCAACTCGTTTATGACGACTCCTTATTTAAGAAGAACTCAGATTGAATGAGGAAATCGGAAATACTTGGCTGGTACAATGTTAAGTTTATGGGAGTATAACTTGCTTTTAACGAGTAAAACCTGGTTGCATAATAACTACCTTTACTCTCTGTTGGGAACGGGGGAACTTGAAGCCTTCTTATTGGCTGCTTTCTCAGAGCATCTTAAAATTTCAATATATGTGGTGGTGCCATCTATATTTTTATTGTTAAACTCATGACTGCCTCGCCTTAATTAAATTAACAGCATAAAAAACATCAGAATGATTTGTTTTGGTGTATATTTAATTTAAAAAAAAATTCCTCCCATTTAACAGCATTCCTTTAAACATATTTTTCTTTAGTTAATTTGTTCTCTCTCTTAATCAGATACTCAAATGTTATGAATATTAAATACTACTAATTTTAAATGACAAAAATTGAACCCTGTTTTTCAAAGGAAATAAAGTTTAACAATGCCTACATATGTGTGACAAGAATATTCTAAGGATAGAGCATTTTTTTTTTTTTTTTTTTTTTAATTATAGCAAAGAAAAGTACTAGGTATTACTATAAAATGAAATTCATTTTTCATTGTAAGAAAGATACAGTTACCTTTTAGAATGACAATATTTTTATCAAAAGAGTATTCTGAATGATAAATTCAACATAATAGGATATATAAGAGGATTTTGTTAAATTTTAAATTTGTTTGTTTGATTAAAGATTTTGTTAAGTGATAATATTTTAAAACCTCAAATATTAGAAAAGTATATTATAAATTGATACAAATGCATTTATAATATACTTTTCTTTAAAAAATATTTAGAAATTTAAATGTTTTTAGAAATTAGAAAAGTATTTTTTTAATGCTACTATATTCATAGAAAAATATGCGAAACGAAAAATTTCCTTGAACTGGTAAAGACACTTACCTATGTATTTAGAATACTCTAATATAAACAATAAATTTCTCATTCAATATTTATTGCTGTAGTTTTTGAGTATACACAATTCTCAGTTAATTCTCTATAAGGCATTTCTTAAAATTATTCACATATATAGAGAGAGACATATTATAGAATAAAACTTTATTAGCTTATAAACTTTCATTTATTTCTTGCTAGTTTTACATGTACGGTCACTTTTATGAATTGAATCTTTTTCACTGATGAAACAAAAAATTTTAATAGATAAAAATATTTTTCAATTCCAAGAATTATTTCATTATGTAACTTTTTCAACAAAACTATTAGTACTTAATAAAAGTTCTTAATTTTCCTCTTTCACAAAGCGTCCTTTTTTTTTTTTTTTTTTTTTTTTTTTCAAATGCTCCCAACTTTCTTATAATTGTTGAATATAAACCCCAGAACTTAGAAAGAGAAAGTAAATAACACAGAAATTCTTTTAATTTTATTTTCAGATTCAGACACGTTAAGATAGAAAGAATTATTTGGGGATGGTAGTATTCGAATAATTTTTCATATGTATTCTTTTCCTTTAATATCCAAAAATTATAAATTAAATTTTTGAGGTTACAATTGAATAATAAGAAATGCAAGAAATATGGAAAATAAGTAAAATTATATCTTTAATATATATGTATTGTACAAAAAATTACAATTTAATGCAGTTTGGCATTTGGTTGATTCCTTTTTATATTTACAGAAAGTGAATGTTTCCTTTTTTTGCTGGGAAGTTTTTTTTCTGGAAAAACAGACATTGAAACAACTGATAAACTACATAGCTAATAAGAGCTAAGCTAATATAAGCTAATAAGATTATATCAAGCGCTGGGCTAAGAACAAGGTTAAAATAAAGAAGGAGCGGTAAGGCATCATGACGTCATGCATCAATCTGAGATAGCAGCCAATCAGAAGGCTTCAAGATCCCCCGTTTCCAACAGAGAGTAAAGGTAGTTAATATGCAACCTGGTTATATCGAGGAATATATTTTTGTGATTTATAAAATTTCTACTGACTTCCACCTCACCAGCTCAGATAATCCTTTCTTAGAAAAAATCTTTTAACATTCCAAAGTCAATAATGACGACGACGATAACGAAGAATAGGAAGAAACTACAAAGAGAGCTTACCTGATCATGAACAAGTGGAACTGTCTGACGTTGGATAAACCTTCAAAAGAAAAAAAAATCCGTTCTCTCTCCTAAGATTATGTTTTCTTGGCGCCCCTAAACATATAGCGCCCCGGGCAGCTGCCCGAGTTGCCGGTACCTTGAGCCGGCACTGGTTGGAGGTCTAAACCGCATTGAATATGTATGCTAAACCTGTGGGGCCGTTTATCACCCATTTCAGTTAACCTGCATTACTAATACTGAAAAATGTGAGAAAATATGAATCTATTCACTCTGGAGATCCACCGACCACCGAGAGTGACATCAATTGTTTCAGAGTAGTTTAGTTAGTAATGAAGAATCTAAAATAAATATTTTGTTGACCAACTACCTATTTAAAATTTGAAAAAGAAACCTACAATGGAAGTGGGGGAGGGGGGATGACTTAAAACTTAGGTCAAATTAAATAAAATCAATAATTTTATACTTAAATTAAATTAACCAAAATGTATGTTTTAATATTTTTCTTCACATTAAGTCCATTAATTTAGTATAAGAGGACATTTCATTAGTCAGTGCTGCCAATGTAAGGGATTTGTCGCTAAATTTAGCAACTTTTCACTTATTTAGTGAATAAGTATTTAGTGATTAAATTTTTTGGAAAGTGACATTTTTGATGATCTTGCTCTCTAATTTAGAGATTCAGATGAATTTGGAGTATTGTTTCAAACTTTCTAAGATTTTAAAATCTAATCAGTACTACTTTAGAAAAGAAATGATGCGATGAAATGTTTAAGAATGGATCGTGGATGAACAAACATATCAGGGTCGTAGCCAGAGAATAGGCGATGGAGGCCTCGGCCCCTTCCGAAATTCATACTTTCCTTAATTGGATTTCAATAATCAATCTTTTTCGTAGAAATGCTATCTTAATTAGAAATGCCTCCATTTGGGCCCGTCCCGATTTATCTTTTCCTTTCTGGTTATGCGCCCGAGACGTACTACATTTCAATCATCCAATTTTATGTGTACTTTTATCCGCTATTATACTGTAAATATTCAAATATAGTATGAGTGCTATTTTAAGTATGAGGGTTCTATTAGAAAATAGAGCAACATCCATTCAAAATCTATTATTAATTTCAGTTGGTATTTTTTTGGAATTAACCCCTTATTGGTAGGATATTTTTTCGATTATTACTATTTTTTTTCATAGTTACCAACCCTTACCGAACACATCTAACCGCTTTTTGGAAACAGTAAATTTTTAATATCTTTTCAAAATGTTAACCAACCCACACGTATTTTTGGAAAATAAATATGGTATTCAGTTGTCCACGATCTTTTTCTATATTCTAACATAAAAATCACTGTTCATATAAAGTGGTTAATTATATTCCCTAAATGTTATCAACTGTACGTCGCATGGCACGCGCCGCCGACTGTGCGGGCACAAAAACGCCGAAAGTGTGAGATGCGACGTCGAAGAAGAAGGGGTTGAGATCGATTAATGTGTTTGAAATATTTTATATTCCCAATTTTCAATAAACACAGTTTTAAAAGTACTAATTTTTTCTACTTCAGAATAGCTGTTTCATCTGACTGCAGAACTTCGCTTACTCTAGATACTCATTTATTGCTTAGGGATTAAATCGCGTAAATATAAGTTACGGGAACAATCAAAATGCATTTAAAACTTTTATAAATGTGAAACTTAACACAATTTAAAACTTTTTGACGAAAATTATCTAATTATTTGCAATCTCTGATATTATAAACAAAATAACGACTTAACTTTTTTCAAATGTAGAAAACGCGATGGTGAAATTGGTAAAGCTTAATCCATAATTTAGGCCCGTGAAAGTCATAAAATTCAAGAAAAATCTTTCAAAATATATATAAAATATACACAAAAGTTAATGGACTCGTTAATACAAGCAAACACTTCCAATGGCTCAACTTCGGTTAGTAACTTTGAGAGAAGGAGTAACTGCAAAATAGGATTTGACCAACACATTTACACAATTGTGAACGGGAAAAAAAATGTTCCCATGCTTGCAAAGGTAACCAAATGCAGGTCATTTTTTATTCTTTGTGTACTCTTATCTTGAAATTAATACCAGACGCGTGAAACGTACTTCGTATCAACAAAGTTAGTTTAGAGGCCCCCTCCCCCACAGGTATGAATCAATCAGTCTTTGGTTTTGACAACAAAAATGTCTCTTCCGCTGTTATTTGTGTTTCGGTTCTTTTGAAAGTATCCGATAATGAGCGGTCGTTATGACCAATGGTCGATCTGATAATTGTATTTTTCTCTAACTGATGTTTTCGCTCTTTCCAGGGGTGAAAGGTGCGAAGGTAAGTGGCATTTGATCAGAACTGGGGTGTAAGGTCAAAGAATACTGTTCGTAGAAAGACACTTTTATAAATGATGCTTAGCTCTGAAAGATGCAGAGTAGTCAAACAACACTATCAGTCTACTTTAATTTAAAGAAATCTTTTATATTTTTCACGATAAGAGAGAGAGACATAATAAAAAATATAGAACGGATTTGGGGGCCCCTCTGAAACCGGGGCCCAGGTGCCTTGCATCCGCAGCACCCCCCCCCTATGGCCGGCCCTGTGTTTAACAAAAGGTTTTCTAGAATTCTAGAACAGCGTCGACCAGTGACAGATCCAGAAAAGTTTTTCGGGAGTGGCTAAATTTTGAAAAAAGCTTATTTCATCCAAACAAAGTGCAAAATTTTAGTCTAAACCAAAGTAATTTTTTTTTTGTAGGGGCTAAGTTATAAAAAAAAGAACATTTTACTTATTTAAAGTGCATTATAAAACAGAATGTTACCCTTTCGCACTCTCTCTTTTTTTTTGGGGGGGGGGGGTTTGAAGTCCTCTTGTTTCTCCCTCGATCCGCTACTTGTGTAGTTGCTGTGTGGTAATATAACATTTTTGCGGAACTCCTTTGTACATCTCGTGAATCCTTAGAGGTTAGCGAACCATTTATCAGTTGGGAATCGAATCAAATGCCCTAGACTAGGGCTCTCCAAACTACTGCCAGTGAGCAATGGCGCCGACTACGTGGGTGCTCCGGGGCTTGGGCACCTACCAAAAAAAAAAAAAAAAAAACCCCTCACTTGAAGCACTCACAAAGTTTTCAGGAACAGTTTTAGTTATTTAAGATGAAACAAATTTACTGAGAATTCAAGGGGCAGAAGAAGAAATTGTGAATGTTGAAAAAATAATTTATCCCTTTTATTAAAAATATGAAATTAATTCTGTCTTGTTTTTATTCTTGTGAGTTTTTGGAAACTAAGGACCCATAGAAATTATTTTGTGAGTGTCATGCGCACGCAAACTTTAATACCAAACCAGATTCCTTCCAAATCCGCCCACGATTTTGTCACTGATTAGCGTAAGGTGACACAGGGCCGTGACTAGAGTTCACGACACCCATGGCGAACCTTAATTAGAGCGCCTCGACGTGACGTATTTTTCATTTGGACCTCGAGTGTGTAGTCGGCTCCCAAACTGCTGTTTGATAGTTAATGCAACCCTTGAGCTGAAAAGTTTGGAGACCCCTGTCCTAGACAATTCAAAAGTTGACATCCGCTTGCTCTCCTTATCGCAAACCACTCGACATGAGCTCAGAGCTGTACATAGAACGTATAATTGAGTTTCAGATGGCTCCAACCGCCATAATTTTTTCTATGATAAGTCGAACCCTATCAGTTATTTTCCCAGTTATTTATACAGGGCCTCATTTATGTCCATGCTGCCCATAGTCAAAATTAAAATCAGCCGCGTACAGCATGCTCCTTTTATTGATATATCCCGATGCTTCAAGCATACTGTATGTGCGTTGCTGTTTTATTAAAAAAAAAAAAAAAAAAAAAAAAAAGAAGAAGAGACACCTTCAAATTTGGCCACCCGAGGCCGCGGCCAAGTAAGAAATTCGCGCTGTATTCATGCTTTGTAAATACAGTAATATCTCGACTTACTGAGTTACGCGATTTTTAAATCTCGTCGATTCGTGTTTTGTTTACTTCCAATAATTTGTTATACAGAGTGATCAGTTTAAAAGCGTACCGAGTTTCTTTTAACTCTTAATAATCTGATTATTAAGAGACTCTTAATTAATCTGATACATGTGGCTACTATTCTAAAACTATATTATATACAAGGGGTGATCAAATGAAAAGGTACGAAACGACATGGTGGATACAAATGTAGCTTCATTCAAAATACACCATAGGCCTGAGCACAACGATCCCACTGATGAACAAGCCGCTGGATTCCTTGTTTCCAGAATTCGTGATCGTGACGTGACCTCGAGACCCATTCCGTCCCGGCGTTGGTCAGTTCCATGTGTGTGACTCTGGAGGCGTGTGGACGCGCGTTATCATGGAGCAGACATGGAGGACACATTTCTCCCCGTAAACTGTCACCATCCGGCGATGAATATCTGCCTGTTTCTCACCTTCCGCTCTTAGAAATCGAATAACAACACCTCGCTGCTCCTCAATCGTCGAATTTTGCAACGTGAACGCCATCCTGTCGTCATACGGACTGCCGCATCATTTGGTTGCCGCTTTTGATAAGAGCCTCTTCTCTCTCCTGCGCATGCGGGCGCCCGCGCATGCTTCGATCCCAGTCAGACCCACACAGCACACTATGTACAAATCAGGTCTAATAGATATCCAAACTGATCTATAACATTCACGACATTTAAAGGATATTTATATGCGGAGAAAAATATATGTCTATAGGGCATCTAAATCGCTACCTCTATCAGATATCCTTAGCGGGCTTATAGATATCTAATAGTCATCCGTAAAAGGATATCTATAGGAAATGTATTTATGGCATCCATAAGAAATCCATCAGTAGACCATCTTATGTAGCTAATGAAATAGATGTCCCATAGATATTTAATTGCCATCCAAAGCTACAAATCTATTGGATGTGCGTGTATAACATCCATAAGAGATGCATTTGTAGACATCTTATTTGCGTAGATGATTAGATGGCTTCTGAAACAAAAATTTACTCAGTTTGAAAGGATTTTTCAGAAAAATCGCAAAATCTAGGGAATTTTTTAAAAATTCGACGCCTATAGTTTAAGTCGAGTGACCACCTATCGTCACCAAATTTTAAAAATTTTATTTCATTCGCTTCGTGCAGACAAACTTTTTTTTTACGGTTGTACTGGAGTCCCAAATGCTTAAAACGGATAGAAAACGCAAAATTTTGTTATACCAAGTAGTGTACGGCAAATTCTAATTTTATTTATTTAGATACATAAAAGTTTTTTCATTCTGAAATTGAAGCAACAATCACTTCAAACTTTAGTCTTCTCACACCGAGTCGAGTCTGCCTGGTGGTTAGAGCGCTCGCCTTTCACCCCTTGGATCCATGGTTCGAAACCAGCTGAAGAATATAGGTTTCAGTTTAAAAGTATCTTAAAGTACTAATGTATGATAGTAGACAATAGATGGCAGCACCAAAATTCATAGAACGGAGGAAGAATTCTCAGTGGGTAAAAAAAGTCGTAGTCATGACGTCACAATTCACTTTCATCCCCAGAGATCTTAGATATTTTGGCCGTCCAATTAATATCTATGCTACTTGGAAATAGATCTCCTACAGACATTCTGGATATTATAGATTTTGTCTAGTAGATAGAGAGATCACACCCCAAATCTCTTCTAGAGGTCCATTTTATGTTTTCTGGAGGATCTTGGACGTCTAATAGATAAACCCATTATCCAATTCTGATTCCTTATAAATAACCAATGGATATCTTTGTGCTGTGCGGGGAGACTCCAATCCCATCCCGCGATATCTCGTTACGTTCTCCCATGGTGGAATATTCAAATATTTACCTGTTACGTTTTTACGTCGTTTCGTACCTTTTCATTTGATCTCCCCTCGTAGTTGTTCGAACCTTAGTGTGGAAGATAATTTCCAACACTGTTGGACTGTTACAACTTTATTTGTTTAACAGACATGGAGACGCACAATGTTACATAATCCTGTGACAATTTCATTTTTGAAAAACATAAATTAATTCGATTTTTTTTTTTTTTTTTAACATCATTATTCCTTTTTTACGCAATGAAAATGTTGGTAAGAATGGTAAATGTTGAAAATGTTCGCTACCATTTTGAGAACATGAACACGTCGAACAAAGTTTTCTTACACTCTTCTCAACATTGCTGGTGTTACTGACGAGCTTTCTAAAGCCATGATTTGTTTTAATTCATCGATGTTTGCAAAACTTCTCTGGAAAACCCAATGGTTTCCTATTTACTTTCAAAATGGTGGCAAACATTTTCAGCACTTGCTGTGAAAAATGATAATCTAAAAAATTTGAATTTTATCTTTTTCAAAAATAAAATTATCACAGGATTAAGTAACATTGTGCTTCTCTATCTCGTTTTACCTCACAAATAATGTTGTAACAGACCAATAGTGTTGGAAACTGTCCTCCACACTTAAACAAGGTTCAAGCAATTATATTTCAGCATTAGAATAGTTGACACATCCATCAGATTTAGGGTTAAAAGAAAAACCACCGGTCACTCTTTTAAATTGATCACCCTGTAGTATGTATGAATTATTGACACAACCTGAGGGGGGCGCGCCCCTCGCAGAACGTTGGAAAGGGGGGGGGGTATCATGTTTTCGGTTGCACTAACATTTTTGACCACGGGCCGCCACTGATTGCTCGGCTTCACCTATCGCGTAAACAGTTTGTCGGGGGGGGGGGCGGTTCGTTTGTCGGTGGGGGCGGTTAGTTAGAAGATTGACATTAGACGTCCATTTTATGGAAGTAAAATAGGATCTTTTACACTAATTTCTTTTGTCTCGGGGGGGGGGGGGACGGTCGACCCCTCCGCCCTTGCGCGTAAGTTCGAGGTTTTACTATACTTTCTAGGCGCACACACGGAGCAGTGGCGGATTAATGCAAGTTTGTCGGGGGGGGCGGTTAGGTTGTCGGTTTATGGAAGTAAAATAGGATCTTTTGCATTAATTTCTTGTTTCTCGGGCGGGCGGTCGCCCCTCCGCCCCGCTTTAATGCGCCCTTGCCACGGAGGGGACTATGGGGGGATGAAGCCCCCACTTAAAGGTAGAAAGTTAGAAGTGAAAAGCTTTAAAAAATAAAAAATGTCGCTCATTAATTAATTTTTCTTTCTTTCTTTTTTTAATTGTCGTAAAATTATTTCTAACCAAAAAGACATTTATTTAAAAAAGTTTTTAAATAAATGCTTATAGTTAGTTTATGAAAAAATAAACAAATTTGTTTTATTTCAGTTTTGATATAGTAATTTACTTTTCAGGAAATATTTTAACAAAAAAATAAAAACCTTTGAGAAGAAAATTCCATTTATTTCCCCTTCATTTACAAACCAATCATTGACTATGACTAGCAATCAATTTTAGCTTTTAGCTTGAATCAAAATCATAACAAAATGCTGCAACAGTATCTAAAAAATCTAAACCAAAACCAAAACAGGTACTGAAAGTTCTAGTATTTCACCTTCACTCGAAATCAATTCTATGTCATGTACATACTTTATAGTAAGAGTGTTTTAGAGTAGGACAGGCACGTACCCAGAAAAAAATTTCGGGGAGGGTCCAAAAATTTCGGAGGGGGTCCAAACGGATTAAGACAGCCCGGGGCCCGTAGCAAATGTTACCAAGGGGCCCCCTGCTCAGTGACGCACCTATATATATATATATATATATATATATTTAGGGGGAGGAGTTCACCTCACATTAAAGTAGTAGAGCTAAATTAAATGAGAAAATAAATAGTGCTAATTATATTACAATTTATGTTTAGTGCTAATTAATGGTATTACTAATGCTAATTAGATGTAAACAAAACTAAAAGGTCCCACGTGTTATATTCGCGAGAGGTTTATCCCAGCCCTTCCTCCACCTTGGGTGAGCTAATCTGTAGGTTTTGTGCGATAATAAAATAAAACACAACTTTTACGAATTTTCTTGATTCAAAATGAACAAATTTGAGTTAACACTGGACAAATCAATTTCTCCAAGTAAATTAGTGTGCGGAAAAAATGCCCGTCAAAATAAAGTGTGTGTGGAGGGGGGGGGGGCTAAATAGATAGTGATACTGGCGATGTTTAAAGTTATTTATTCGTACAACTCAGGTTTTTTTTTTTTTTTAATGAATGTTAATGTTCATGGATATATATTTGGAATTTCTAACACTTCCCACCTTTCCCATATGCAAACATATAACTAGACAAGTTTACACACATAAAATAATAATTGTTTCTGTAAAATTTTTAGAACCTTCGAAATCAATATATATTTTAAACTGTGCCTTTAAACACTATTTTTTCCCCTATAAAAATACATGCTTGTAAAATTATTTCATTATCTGGACGGTCTTTACTAATAATAGGTTACATATTTTTAACTTCTATTAATTTATTTAATGGGTTAATTCATAAGAAATCGAACTGGGGATAGATAGATCTAGCACAATAATACCTCCACCATTCAAAATATACTGCATACACGGAAGGCATTTAAACTGTACATGCTTGTACTGGGGACTGTTACTTCCACATACAGCTTGGAACACTTCTAAAGGTCATTTCGTTAGTGTTCTACAAGCATATGTATATTACTTTTCAACTTATCCTCGTTAAAATGATATAAAATATTTTGCTCAAAAAAATCTTTATAAGAGGATTGTATCTTTTCTAAATAGAATAATCTATATAATAAATAATAAAAAAATTCGGATAAGACATTCATTATCGTATTACGTTCAAATGTTTTTGCAAGACATAATAATCTTAAATGTGACAATTTGTGAGTTTCTTTGTGGATCAAGAGTATCCGAAAATTCTTTTTGTTTTCAGTTTGCCTGGGGTTATGGCTTCTCGGATACCCCGACCGTGCGAAGATCCTCTCGGTTCTAATTATTTTATTTGAGCGAACGTACTGGCATTCGCGCTCTTGACCTGTGGTTTCGACCGGCCAAAAATCAATTCTTTATATTTAACGTGGTTAATTTCCGAGATTAATAAGATAATTTATCGTAATAGTGGATTCCCCAACTATTAAAAAAAATGACTTACATTCTATATATTATTATTGTTTCAAAAAATAATTCGCCTTTGTTTAAATATTGTAAAATGTAAAATAAATAATTAAGTAAAAACAAAGCAAGCCAACTACCAAAAGCCTTCTAAGATGGTTTACACACTAGTACACCTTCGAATTTCGCCAAAGCCACCCACCTTTACTGTAAAACAAAAGAACTTTGGGGCTGCCTAACATCCGTTTAAAATACCATCCTCATATTTACTGCAAAACAAAATAACTTTGTGTCCAATATTTAAATAAAAATTATTGTTTCGTGGGGGATTATTATTGATTATGGGGCGCGTTTTTCCTACAATCTTAATCCTATGGATCTCAGCTCTCGGGGAAATGCAGAAGGTCAACTCGCGTTCCAGAGAACATCTTCAGAAATAGCCACAAATATTTCCGTTATATTGAGTCATTTTGAAAAGTTTGATTACAACTTCATTGAAAAATTCATTCGACTTGTTACTGAAAAGTCCCTGAAATGATCGGGACAGATAGACTACAGCCTAATGAATAATCCGGCCCACTGACGGATTAATAAAATTTTGTGGGTGGAAGCTTGGATGGAAGATTCACATACATATATATATAAACTTATGGAAGTAAGTTGGGATTGTTTACATTAATTTCATTTTTCTCGAGAGGGGCGGTCGCCTCCTCCGCCCCCTCCCTTTAATCCGCCCTTGATCAGACCCTGAGCCTGTTTTTTTGTTTTGGCACTTAGTTTTCTTTCTATATTTTGTTTATTTCTGGATTCATTCTTCAAATAAAGACAAAAATGTAACATTATTGGTAAGGAATCCATTTTCTAAAGGCCATAGGTGGGTGGTGCAAGGATCTGGATACCCCTCCTCCGTTTGTCCGAGTTTCGCTTTTAGTCAACGGAAAGATAATGATACAGCCTTTCTGTCTTTTATTTCCCCCCTTTTGGATGAGTTTGAATTTTTTCACCTCCCTGAATTTTTTTTCTGAGAACTGTGTTTTTGATCCACAGTATTGTTGAATATACTCTTGTGTGTGTCCTTATAGCTGACTTTAGAATACTCATTCAGTTTCGCTAGGTAATGAGTTGACTAAATAATGCAGGCATGCAACAGCCACATTAAATATATTAATGACTATGTCATTTTATCTCTCACCACCTTTTAAAAATGTGATATAAAAATGAGACACGAAAATGCGACATAAAAGTAAGAATTAATGTCCGCTGAAAATGTTAGTATGTGTTACGTAAACCACCGATTTCTATAAGCTCCGTAAGGTTGCATTTATTTGATAAAATGATTGTTTAAAAATTTTATCCGTTTATTTAAATACTATCAGTTCACAACAGCTTTAATCTATTGTTACAATATTTCGTAAGCTGTAGAATATACATCACTTGTATATTTTACATATATTTTAGTTCACATCAGCTTTATTCTATTGTTACAATATTTACTAAGCTGTAGAATGTGCATCACATGCTTTTTTCTATAAATAGGTTACAATCCTAAAAATTTCAACATGGGGTTACCAGGTAAAATACACGATAGATGAGAGATAAAATGACATAGTCCATTAATATCGTTTTAATATGGCAATCATGAAACTAAAAAAATTAGGGGGGTTCAGGGGGTCTCCCATTGACGAGGATCGAACAGCCGAGTTATGCATATATTCTTTCAATGAGTTGGCTACAACTGATTTACAGTTTCACTATATAGAGCTTCAGAAATTGTCTTATCCAAAAAAATAAATAAATAAATAAATAAAAGAAAGAAAGAAAAGAAAGAAAGAAAGAACGAAAGAACGAAAGAAAAATAGAATTACAAGATTCATCTGTTGCCTTAAAAAAATCAAGAAAGATAAATCATGCCTAGCTCATAGGTTATAAAACACTTTACAATACAAAATATTTTTGCGCCAAACCTGCTATGTATTTTAGTTAAAACTGGCGAGATTTCGTAGATAAAAAAATGTTGTATTATCACTATAAATGCAATTTTATGAGACCATGTAAAAGACCTTTAATTTTTTTTAGCGTTTAACTGAAGAATATAAAAATTTTATACTCATTGTCTTGTGCTAGAAATGTATTAGTGTCTCTCAAATGCCACAGACTGCAATGTATGGGAATTCTTTTGAGTGCTCCTGTAGAACTATTAATAATACGGACGTTATTCTCAATGGAGAGCATCATTTTGAGAGCCTTAGTAATATATATGCCAACTTTGTTTTCTTTCAAAAATTGAATATCTCTAAAATATGTTTTCAAGAATGACTGTTGATTCAATCATTCCTGTATATCAACAGATACAGGGGGAGACCCCCCCCCCGAACCCCCCTTTTAGTTCTGTTTTTTAGATTGTGCTATACATTGGATTTTTTCTCCTGTAAAAGAACTATAAATGATACATACACCATTTTCTATATGGTACATGGTACTGTACATAGGAAAAACATAAATTTCGCACAAATCGATGTATATCCACAGCAGTTAGAACACTGGATGGATGGACATCAGAACAGACAAATAACCGAAATCATAAGGACGTTAACCCGTTTTGGGTACTAATGCATTAACAAATTTTCGCCGGTGGGAGACCCCCTCCTACTCCTAGGCAGATAGCCCTTAACAAAACACAATACAATAAATCAGTTAATTAAAGTGCGAGTAACGAATTTTCAAAATTCCCAAAGAAATCGACATAGCTTAATATAATCACATTAGACGTTTTTCGAGGTACTACATATTATCCAGGCGATCCGCCAAGACGAGCAACTTTTTCGCCAAGATAAATGCCGGACACATGAAATTATTGATGGTTCGGAATACGATTGCCAACAGTTTGCCAGGAAATCTGAGGAAAAAATAGTTTGGCGTTAATGACCGCCGGGATCATACGTAAATACCTTTTTCAATTTATCGCAAAATAATAAAAATATTGCCAAGTTCGGTTCATTTTTCAAAGCATTTTTTTCGCACCCTATTTGGCAATTTATCGCAAAAGTCGCCAACATTGCCGGCTTTTGACTCAAATTTTGAAGGAGGCACACGATCGTCGTCGGATTATTAGCTAATCATATTGTAGGATAGTATTATATGCTTAAAATAGATGCCTGTCTCTAAACTGCCATTGACAGTATTTGAAATTGTTTTGAGTGCTCTCGTATAGAAAAACTTTTAACTATACAGACACTATTTTCGTTGCAAAGCTTCATTTTGTAATCCTTAATAACATCCAATTTTGTTTCATTTAAAAGAGCAGAATATCTCTAAAACTAGAAGTCAAAGCCTTTTGTGAAGGCAATTACAACGGGCGCGAGAAAAAAACATTTTAAGGAAATTTGTCTTTCATTCAATATATTTAATTTTCATCCACCTAAAATAAATAAGTTCATATTCAATTTTTATTACAGACCCAAATTGAATTTCATGCTGATCTGGAAACGCGCGGAATCTTTTCGCAGTTGAAAGCTTTCGTTTTGTTATACATAAACATTCGAATATCCAGCAGACGATTTATTTGTGGGGAAAAAAATAATAATAAACTGTGTAATCGGGAGAAATTATTTTAAACGTATTGGAATCCCCCCAATTGTATGACGTCATTTTCACTTAAAATAGGTCATTTTGTCACGAAAATGATTCACTTTTTTTTGACTCTCGGAAACGAAATGTTGCTGAAAATAGCGAAAAGTCGCTAAAAAATGAGGGAACGGGGGGATTTTCAGATTTTTAAAATTGACAGATTGTTTTCTATATTTTTTTACAAGGTTGTGAAAAATTTCAAGCGGATCGTACAAACGATGTAGAAGCTGTTAGGCTTCTTGTCCTTGACTTTGTAATCTATTTGCAGTCATAGAGGAAAAAGTTTTATCTTGAAGTCAGGGTTCAGCCAACTACAAGGGGTGATCAAATGAAAAGGTACGAAACGTCGCAACAACCTAACCGTTATCATATTTGTCCATGCAGCTATGAGAGCACGTAGCGAGACATCTAGGAATGCGATTGGAGCCTTTTGTGTGGATAGGAACATGCGGGGGCCCGCAGGAGAGAGCAGAAGCTCTTGTAAAAAGCACCCTCCTACGTCCAATTGACGCGCAGGGGTGGCTCCACTGGGGGGTCCGGGGGGGCACGTGCCCCCCCGTCGGGGAACTTGTGACCCCCCATCGGGGCTATTTGATTAATTCGTCGGGGAATTTTCACAAGAAGAAATCTATATTTTAGCTGAGTTTCGATTTTGATTTTGCGATTTAAAAAAAATTAATTTTGTAACTTTTAAATACACATGAAAGGCGAATGAGTATTGGAGATTGAAGCGGATATGTTTACATTTCTGGGAGGGGGGGGGGTATATTCCTCAGAACTTCTGAATAATGGCTAAAAGACTTTCCGTTTTCATTCATCTCTTATCTCTGCGATCCTTTTCATGTCGAGAAACAGCTACTTCCCTGCATCTTCCCCAATACTGTGATGTGTTGACGACGGTCGGGGTATAGACTTCAAATTCGAATAGTTGTATACTTAAAATCTGTGATTCCACTCTCAGGAAGCATTTTAACTGGATTTGCAGCAAGACAATCAATCCTTAAGGTAACAAAAAGTGCCAGTCCTAATTCTTCAAAAGACAAATTTATGAGACCACATGGGGCGACCACCTTCTATTTCGAGGCTCTCTTTAATTGCTTAAAACGATTGTGCATTTTGTCGCCGACAACCGTAGAAAAGTACAATATGGGTGTGTTGTGGTCGGAGAATGGGGAGACAGTGACCGTTAATTAGACCCAGTCCCCCCGGGTAGATAAAAAATTTCGAGGGAAGGGAAGTATGGCTTTGCTTATACAAGCAAATGGGGGATGTTCTTTTTTTTCCAGAAATACGGTTTTTTGTACTTTTTATTGGTCCTCAATGACAGAATGATGAGAAAAGAAAATGGTTCGGTGGTTTTTCGGAAATAATCCCGTGTATTTATTATTTTTTTCTTCGCAACACCATAGTAACATCACTTTTCCAACACTTGTTATTGTGGCATTGGTGCCAGTGAGTTAGACAGAGTGTTTTAGAATAGTGGGCATTTTTTTTTTTCTTATTACGGCAGCATAGCATATCCTTTGTGAAGTGTATAAAAGTTTTAATTTCACTTTTGGCTTCTTATGTTTCCCTAAAAAAAACATCGGTGGTTGCCAAACGCACAAGATATAAAGTTACAGTGTGCTTTCTGTCGTGATATTTTTGATAATGAAATTATGTAAAAAAAAAAAAAAAAAAAAAAAAAAAAATACGATAACTAAGCATTCAGATCTTCATAAACAAAATCGACCTGGGGCCTGTTCAATTAACCATATGGAATTAAGAGAAAGAATCCTAGGGATATTTCTTCTTGCTTCTTCGCATGTATATTTATCTTACGGAATTAGAGAAAGAAAACCCTTCAAGTTCATCAGATCCACAAAACTTCAAGTGAGTTTATATGTAAAATTACATTCATATATATATTTTAAAATGTGTTTTTAAAAACTTTAAATTAATATATGTATTATTATTAAAAATATGGTCAGTTTATTTCTCTAAAGCATTGAATTATATCTTCTAAGCAACTTGCTTTTTTGTTTATGTATTTGTACAAATTATACTATGCCCAAGGGCGGATCCAGAAAATATTTTTTCACGAAGGGTGCAAAGCTTGGAATACCAATTCAGAATTGCAATGAACATGCAATTTTATTGGAAGGATATTTTTACTAGTGTAAATATTTTCCTCTTGGGGAATTCGCGCCCTGTGCCCTCATCCCCCCCCCCTTATAAAAAAGAATTGAAACTAGTTTGAGCACAAATTTTGAATGACCACATTCTGCATTATTTAAAAATAAAAAATAATTTTTAAAATAAGGCACATATTTCAAAAACTGAGCCACTTTGTTCTGTCCTCAGAAATTTTAAAATACTACTTTAAAGTGGTATTTAATTAAACGAGCATTTTTAATGATACATATATATCATTAAATGTCCTTAGATATGGATGCTCGTAATGGTTTGGAGTGCACTTTTAATCATAGCTGCGGACCCAGAGTCCAATAACTTTTTGAGTTGTAGCTGAAGTAGAAGTCGGACTTTTTTGACATCACATTTCTTGATTCTATGAAATTGTATTTGTACAACATTATTGTATTTTAAAATTATATTAACTGTCTGAGTACTCTTATGAATTTAATCTAAATTTTCTTCCTAATTTGGTCTTTTAAACACTATGAGTACTTTTAAATGTGCTCTTGTTCTTTTAAAACCATTGCTAAGTAACATGTTGTTTCATCCCATTATATGTCATTCCCGCTAAATTTTACAGGACAGGATATACATTTTAAAAATATATTTCTTTCGTTGCAATTTTCGGATTTTTTTTGTGTAAATTTATCAAATACGAATTTAGTAATTTGGAGTGAGGACGAAAGGTATGTCTTTATAAACTTTTCAATTTGCATTAATGCAAATTTAAATTAAACGAAAGATTTAATGTAATTATATGTAAATTAAACAGTATTTTAATTCACGAGTCAAAAGCTTTTGTGTCATAAAATGTAAAATATAAATTTCCCATTGTATTACTTTTTATTCATAGGGCTACAAAAGTTTATAAGTCTTTAGCTGATATTTTTAAAAGAGATTTTACGACTCGGGCCGATAAGAAATTTCGGATTTTGTTTACTACGGAAACTGTTTAAATGTATATTTAAATTGTGTAATAATTTGACATGACAAAATATTTATAAAATTATTTTACAGTTAATCATCACTGGCATTCAAAAAATATGTATAAAACCTATGAATATTTAAACGCTTTTAACACTAAAAATTTTCATTTTAATTAGAAATATTTTAAATTGGTCGTATTTTATTTATTTTATAAGTTAGTGGTGTAATGCAAAGTATTCTTATGTTCTTTTAAAATTATTTTATCACAGTTAATCCTTACTTGAACTCTTTATAACTGTTGAGAAAGTAAAAAAGATATTTTTTATAAACTAAGATAGTTAATTAGATAATTTAACTTTTAACTTCTTCCGAATAAAAAAAATAGTACTTTTCTGTTTCTTAGAATGGCAAATTTGGAATAAATTCCTAAATATACTTTTTATTTTATAAATAGAATTCAATCGAACAACAATATTGCCACGATTTAATCTTTAAATTTTTATAAAAATTTAGCCAGTAAGATTTTTTTTTTTTTTTTTTTTTTGTAATTTAAGAATTAGTCAAATACATAGTTTGTTTATTTGGTAACATACTTTAATTACATATACAACGAGTGATTATTTTGCACTATAATAGAGAAAATCTAACTGGATTAACCGGCCCTCTTTAGCTAAGAGGTTCATAGCTATGCAACACCCAAGAAAGATTTGACAGCTGCAAAGGGGAATTTAAGAATTTTAATTACATTTTGTTGCCTTGGGGTATTAAAAAAAATAAAGTTAATTTAAAAATTATGATAAAAATATTAACCAGCTCCCGATTAGACTAAAGCCTCTCCAGCTAGTAGAAGATGGCAGTGAATAGATCTAAAAACGGATTAAGTTAGGGAAACTGATTATCTTGACTGACAATTAATTTTAATCGTTGTGGAAAAATACCTAACTTTTGTTAATTTTAATTCAGTTATTTTACAGCAAAGTAAAATAAAAATTATGGTATACAGTGGTCTATTATCGTCTTCCGAAATTTTACCTTTTATCCTGTAAAATAAGTAAATAAAATAAATACAATAAAAGCGCAACTTCCCTTATTTTGAATCTTATAACAAATCGCTATTGAATCCATGGATACACCAGCATTAATATAAACTATTGAAAATAAACTAATAGTATGTGGTTCTAAACTGATTTTGAGTTACAGAATTATATGTATCAGCATTCAACTCTAAAACTTTTAAACAGATTAATATTATGGTTTGTTATTCGTCTTATTAATTAACTCTTTTTCGTTAATGTTGAAATTTTAAAAGTGACACTTTCACTTATGAATTATTAGTAAATGATCTTGCTTTATAAAATTATTCATCACGTTTGTGGAAACCTCGTTCAAAACTATCTTGGAGTATTACAAAACAGTAAATTTTTATCAAGGTTAGTTTCGCTAAAAATAATTATTTGTTTTGTGTGTCTTGGCAAATTTATAAGCTGTCCGATTATATTTTTCTGACGATATTTTTTATTTTATTTTAGATTTTAAAAGAAAGTGGTTAATTTTCTTCATGAGTGCTTGACTAGCGCATATTTTACGTTCTCTTCGAGATTTTTATAATTTATTATTATTATTATTATTAACTGAAGCTCCAGGGTACACTTCACAACAATTCTTTCGAAATTAGAGATACGGTGCCATCTTTTAGCTTTCAATAAGTACCATCACCACATGAATTATTATTCAAGTAGAATCATTTTAAAGCTGTAGAAACAAGCGATAAAGTTTCGGTATGCCACTTACTGCGCGCCTTCAAAATCATTTTTCTCAAAAGAAAATTTTTGTTGTAAAGTGGTTCTACCTATAAACATTTCAGTTGCATATTTCTCACTTTATTGTGATTTAAAATATTAATATTACATAAATTAACAATTAGATTAATATTTTTAAAGTAAAACATGTTGGTAAGAAACACTAGACTTTTTGAGATAACGAGTTGAAATTAAAGGGAATCAGTTTGTAAATGGAAATGTAGATTACGGCCAATTATCTACGCTAGGGATCTAGGCCGGGGGTGGGTTTGCCCTCCGTGGGGGACTTTCTAAGAGGTCCTAACCCGTATTTATGCAAAGTTTCGGAAAAAACCACGGAAAACTCCGAACGGTTAGGTCGGTGGACGCGACCTAGCGTCGAACCAGGCACCTTCCGTCTCCCAGTTCAAAGCGCTAGCGCTATGCCACTGGTGGGGTGGGATTCAATTTGTAAGGGAAAACACATTTATTGAGATATCAAGATGATATATCTCTTAATTTTATAAAAAATAACTGCAATTTGTGTAAAAACGTGCAAATTTAGTCATGCTTAATTTATAAAATAAATTTTCAGTGAATTTACAGGAATATTCTTGCACAAAAAACTTTTGTTTCTGATATTTTTTCTGCGGGAAAAAAAAATGCATAGAACTATCTTCGCTGAACTTTTTTCAAAGAATTTCACTCATATGAAATATTTTAAGCGTTAACCTGAAGAACTCTTAAAAGTAGCTTTCGAGATTTTACAGAAACGTGCAAGGCCGTTACCAGGGGGGAGGATCATACAGTTTGAACCCCCCCCCCCAAAAAAAAAAATTCAGTAAATGCATTATCAGTTTATTTGCGTTGATTCTAGAGATCAGTTAATTTAATTTTAGCACTACAGATCCCCTCCACCCACCGAAATTTTTTGCTTGCTGAGGCCTTGGGGAAATATTTGTGTAATGTAAAAGGATTTTGAGATACGTTAATTAGGGTCAGTTTAAATAATAATCTACCAGGAAATATTGTGCAGTGGTTTTTGAAAATATCCGGGGCCTGGGTGTCCTATTATGTCCTGGAAATATTTCACAAAACAAAACATTATATTGTCCTCCATCTCCTCTAAACTTATCTGGATCCTGGATATTTTAGTTTAGAAAATGATTTATTGTGAAAAAATCACTTTCTAAAGTAAAATATTTTCAAGTGGTGCAAATAGTTGCAAATTTCCATATCATACTTGGTGACAAAAATGGCATAAAAGAGGGAGGTCAAAGCCCCCTCTTGGATACGCCACTTAGCATATGTACATGTATATTTGTGCCCCCTCGTCGGGGAGTTATGACCCCCCGTCGGGGAAAGTCTAGCGCCACCACTGTTGACGCGGCAGTGCGTGTGAGGACAGGATGGCGTTCACATTGCAAAATTCGACGATTTAGGGGCAGTGAGGCGTTATCCGATTTCTGACAGCGGAAGGTGTTAAACCGGCCACTATTCATCGCAGGATGATGATCGTATACTGGGAAGGCTGTGTGTCCCACAAGTCAATGAGAAAATGGAATGTCCGTTTTCGCCAAGGAACTGGCCAAGTTCAAGTGGAGACGTTGGACCATCCGCCCTACAGTCCGGACATGTCGCCCTGCGATTTCCATGTGTTGGTTCCACTGAAGAAACCACCTGAAAGGGAAGCGCTTCAACTCGGACGACGTACTCAAGGACGCTGTGACGGACTGGGTCTCGTCACGGCCACAGGAATTCTGGGAACAAGGAATCCTGCGGCTTGTTCGTCAGTGGGATCGTTGTGCTCAGGCCTATGGTGTATATTTTGAATAAAGTCTACATTTGTACCCACCGTGTCGTTTCGTACCTTTTCATTTGATCACCCCTTGTAGTTAGTAGGATGATACGCTTTAAAGAATAACTTCCCATAGAGCGCAATGTATTGGGACTATTTTGAGTGCTCCTGTAGAAAAAAATCTATAAATGCTACATAGATCCTTTACAATAGGGTACATGGTACTGCAGATAAGAATAACATATATAAATTTCGTAGAAATCAATGCCTATTGACGCGAGTTATATCAAGGACGGACAGACAGACAAACCGAAATCTTAAACACTTTTCTACCTTGTTGGAAAGTGTCAAAAAAGCTAGATCTTGAGGGGAAAGACGAAAACTTTCAAGGTAAAGGCGCGGGGCCCCCAAAAGCGCGGGGCCCGTAGCATTTGCTACATCTGCTATATTGTTAATCCGGCACTGTTCAAACGCTGAAAAAGGGAGAATTTTCCACAGAAAGACTTCATCATTATTATTTTGCTAATAAAAATCGAAATTTCGGGAGGGGTCCGGACCCCCTGGACCACCCCCTGGGTACGTCCTTGGAGTAGGATATGAAGTAGAGTAGTAGTTACAGGAGAGTTGAGCAGATGGCAGAGCCCGACTATGCCAACATGGGGTCCGGGTCGCATAATAACTACCTTTACTCTCTGTTGGGAACGGGGGAACTTGAAGCCTTCTTATTGGCTGCTTTCTCAGAGCATCTTAAAATTTCAATATATGTGGTGGTGCCATCTATATTTTTATTGTTAAACTCATGACTGCCTCGCCTTAATTAAATTAACAGCATAAAAAACATCAGAATAATTTGTTTTGGTGTATATTTAATTTAAAAAAGAAATTCCTCCCATTTAACAGCATTCCTTTAAACATATTTTTCTTTAGTTAATTTGTTCTCTCTCTTAATCAGATACTCAAATGTTATGAATATTAAATACTACTAATTTTAAATGACAAAAATTGAACCCTGTTTTTTAAAGGAAATAAAGTTTAACAATGCCTACATATGTGTGACAAGAATATTCTAAGGATAGAGCATCTTTTTTTTTTTTTTTTTTTTTTTTTTTTTTAATTATAGCAAAGAAAAGTACTAGGTATTACTATAAAATGAAATTCATTTTTCATTGTAAGAAAGATACAGTTACCTTTTAGAATGACAATATTTTTATCAAAAGAGTATTCTGAATGATAAATTCAACATAATAGGATATATAAGAGGATTTTGTTAAATTTTAAATTTGTTTGTTTGATTAAAGATTTTGTTAAGTGATAATATTTTAAAACCTCAAATATTAGAAAAGTATATTATAAATTGATACAAATGCATTTATAATATACTTTTCTTTAAAAAATATTTAGAAATTTAAATGTTTTTAGAAATTAGAAAAGTATTTTTTTAATGCTACTATATTCATAGAAAAATATGCGAAACAAAAAATTTCCTTGAACTGGTAAATACACTTACCTATGTATTTAGAATACTCTAATATAAACAATAAATTTCTCATTCAATATTTATTGCTGTAGTTTTTGAGGATACACAATTCTCAGTTAATTCTCTATAAGGCATTTCTTAAAATTATTCACATATATAGAGAGAGACATATTATAGAATAAAACTTTATTAGCTTATAAACTTTCATTTATTTCTTGCTAGTTTTACATGTACGGTCACTTTTATGAATTGAATCTTTTTCACTGATGAAACAAAAAATTTTAATAGATAAAAATATTTTTCAATTCCAAGAATTATTTCATTATGTAACTTTTTCAACAAAACTATTAGTACTTAATAAAAGTTCTTAATTTTCCTCCTTCACAAAGCATCTTTTTTTTATTTTTATTTTAATGGTTGGTTGCGTTTCAAATGCTCCCAACTTTCTTATAATTGTTGAATATAAACCCCAGAACTTAGAAAGAGAAAGTAAATAACACAGAAATTCTTTTAATTTTATTTTCAGATTCAGACACGTTAAGATAGAAAGAATTATTTGGGGATGGTAGTATTCGAATAATTTTTCATATGTATTCTTTTCCTTTAATATCCAAAAATTATAAATTAAATTTTTGAGGTTACAATTGAATAATAAGAAATGCAAGAAATATGGAAAATAAGTAAAATTATATCTTTAATATATATGTATTGTACAAAAAATTACAATTTAATGCAGTTTTGCATTTGGTTGATTCCTTTTTATATTTACAGAAAGTGAATGTTTCCTTTTTTTGCTGGGAAGTTTTTTTTCTGGAAAAACAGACATTGAAACAACTGATAAACTACATAAGAATAAGCTAATAAGATTATATCGAGCGCTGGGCTAAGAACAAGGTTAAAATAAAGAAGGAGCGGTAAGGCATCATGACGTCATGCATCAATCTGAGATAGCAGCCAATCAGAAGGCTCCAATATCCCCCGTTTCCAACAGAGAGTAAAGGTAGTTAATATGCGTCCGGGTCAGACATTTGTCATTGGCGGCCCCTTGCATAGATACCCATCCAGTTTACAAAAATTAGAAAACCTGGAACTGCAGGCTTATCTAAGTCCCAGGCTTTCTACTCTTGTGGATACTTAGAACTCTTTACAACTGGAAAAGGGCTGACCTATATCAGGGCCGGCGCAAGGGGGGGGGGGGTGCGAATGTAGGTGATCGCCTAAGGCCCCGCGCTTAAAGAGGCCCCGCTCCTGGGCCATTTTTTTGGTATCACATTAGACAGAGCTTGATAGATTGTTGTGATATATCCCGAAAAAAGCAGAGAAATTAAGCTAATATGTCTAGCACTGTTAGTAGTAACTTACATAAGCGATGATAGAAAAGAGGCCCCGCGCTTGCGCTTCGCCTGGGCCCCGCACGCTCCTTGGGCCGGCTCTGCCTATATGGTACCGCACAACATGATTATATTGACCAGACATTCATTATTTAACTGAAAATGTTTTTAATAACCACCCTTTTTTTACCAGTATACTTATATAATACGTTAATTTATGCGGTACCAAAATCGACGATATTTCCACGCTGCGAACGGCCACAGCTAGATGTAAACATTGCAGCAATAACAATAACGCACGTGCAAATATCCAAATTAACCGTTTAATGACGTCAAATGGAGCAAGCATATGTCACGCAGTAGCTAGATTACAAAATATAACAATAATGGATACACAAAAGATGCAAGACTTTTCGGATTTTTTCACAGCTTTAAAATATCGAATTTACAATACTTGGTACATTAATCACCCATGTAAAAAATGTCACCCTGCATTGAGCACATTTTAGCCATTTGCTGTATCAACATCGGCTTTTATGATGACACTTAAAGTGTGTAGCAACTTTAACCTAAATAAATTTAATGACAAATACTGTTAAAACCAAAGAGATATAACAGGATAAGAAGTCGTTGGTTAAAACATAGAAACATAATTTTCATTGAAATGAGTCCAGAAAAAGAACAGTAAGGTATGGGGCGGCTAGTAGTTTAATAACTGTTTTTAGAGAATTTTTTAAGCAAAGAGAGATAGGAAATTTCTTGTAGAACCAAAGTAGAGATTTTTTGTAGAACCAAAACATGTGTACAAAATACAGTGGGAACATTTCTTGATTCGACACTCCACCCCCGCTTTGACTGGACGGCCCGGGGTGGCTGCCCCTGCCTTAGTCAGGCTCTGGGCCTAAGGTCTCAGATCTTCTCCCCCTCCCCTCTTTACTACATAAATAATTGCTATTAATCTTTACTCATGTTTTTGAGTTTGGTTGGTTGCGGTAGAAACAGATTTCACGACTTTCAAACAGCCCAAACTCTAAATTCTATTACGACTCGGAAAAAAGTTTCACGATATTGATTGTGCAAATAAATATAACGTTTTTTTTTTTTTTTAAATATAGAAGTGAAATAAATAAACAAATAGAAACTTACATTCCATATCGTCTGGCGCTGGCGCTAGCAGAACAGAGCCCGACTACTAAACCTGGCATGGAAAATGTTTGTGTATAAAAGCATTTGCGTGAATCAACATCGACGTAATAGCAGCGGTGAGAGAGAAAAAACATCTGAAATGGGAATACATTTCAAGAGTTGACCCTGACAGTGATCCACACACGCTCTTGCGATTTTTATTTGTTCTTTGTCCATGATTAAGGAAGTGTGCACTTACCCAGTGAGGGGGGCGGGAAATGAATGAGTATACTATCTAGACCCTTGTAAAGAAGAGTCCACCCCCCCCCCCCAAATAATAATAATAATAATAAAATTAACTTAAAAAAATCATAAGATTACGTTAAACATAAATAGTGTAAGTATAAATTTTGTGAGCTGCAAAAGAAATTTCGAAACCTTTTCTTTCTCTTTCTTCCTCTCTCTGTATGTTCATGTGCCCGCCCCCCCCCCCCGACCACACACACACACTCCCGTTCTCTCTTTGACTTTTCAAGCTGCTTATGAGAGAATAAAATTGAATTCAATTTCTTATATGCTAATAAGCACAAGGCCGAAGAAGCGACGGGCTTTTCACCGATATAATTGAATGTAGAACTAAAACTCTCTATCATGCTTTGATAAGATATAATGCCAGTGAATTTAGAGCAGTCTGTGTGGAAGTATGCCAATCTCTAGCTCAGATCAAGAATTTCAAGGAGCTCTTAACGCACACGCCGTCTTTACAAAACAAGTTTATCGATAAAGTTTAGTGATAGACTAAGAAAAAAAAAAAAAAAAAAAAAAAAAAAAACACGATTGTGCAAATGAATTTGAAGTAGTTTTATAAATTTATTTTTGTTAATCAAATAAACTGAAAAGTATTTTCGCTTTATTTAATATTTTTTTTCATTCACAAGATTGGCGTTGTTGGATGAATTTGGTTATATAAGTTTTCTTTTCACGGGACAGTAATTTTAAATATGGAAATTAAATCTATAATATTGTGATGAAATATACTCTCCCGCCCTTCTCATTAACAACTCGTTTTTCTGGAATTTACATATTGCCAAAATTCTGCATCTTACATATGATGTACAAAATTTGGGAATCATATCCTAAAAAATGTCAGAGATATAAAGATAAATATTGATGACTTAAGCCATTTTTCAATGGTTCCCAAAACAAAAAACTCACGCCGGATGATCACGTTTAGGGGTCGTAGACATATTATGAAAGAAAATAATTTTTTCCTTCAATAAACGTTTACATTCAAGTTCGTTTTTAGTCTTTGAATATTTTTGTTTAAAAAATATCCCCGGGACGTATGATGAAAGGTTAAAATTTTGTACACCGCCTCATTAGTGTATGTTACACATATTACTAATTGGAAAAGTTTTTTTTTTTTTTTTTGTATGGGGCCGTATACAAATTTAAAACGTGCAACGTTTTGAAAATTAACAAGAGGATTATTTTCTTAACTCTGTCTTTTTTCCTACCTTATTTTGAACATTTTCTCAATTTTAAAGCGTGATTATTACAAAAAATTAAATTTAATTACAAAAAATTAAAGCGTGTTACCATCATTTGGGTGGGGGCACCCTGTATCAGGGGCTTAGCCAGAAAATTTTCATGGGGGGGGGGGTTACGACTACTCACATATATGCATACATGTGTGTGATAAGGGAGTGAAGAATATACATTTTGTATGGAAAAAAATTCCTCACGAGGGAATAAACCAAGAATAATTTAAGTTATCTTTTCTGCACATGTGAAAAAAAATCTCATCTATCAGAAAAAGAAATCTACACTAAAGTGATTCAAGTAGGTAATGTCTGTGCACCGTTTTTCTTTCTTTCCTTCTTTTTTTTTTTCTTCTTAACGCACCTGACGTAAATCCTTTAACATTAAAGAAACATGTCAAAAGAGTTCCAATATGTTAGCACACATTTCGCGATTACTGACGTACACTTGTTTTGCGCTTGTTGAATCAGGCAGATGGCAGATCCGAGCAAAAAGATAGAACCACTTTAAGGGCGAAGCAAATCTTTCTGGCGCGCACTGGCATGACGCCCACAAAATATTTACCAATATACAGGGTATTCGGAAAATATGTGGTTAAACTTTAAAAGGTTGGTGGGGTAGAGGGAGCCAAGACGATTCAGGTTACACAGCAATGCAAAATCAACAACTTCGCCTTACGCCCTTAAGAGAAAAGAAATATTTTCATTTAGCCCTGACAGAAGAAACATACAATAAAATAAAAGTGAAGTACCCTGGCAAATCAGTAAATAAATAAATAAATAAATAATAAAAAATTGAGCCAACTCTCTCATGAGCATCTCGTTTTTGAAAATACAGATTTTAAATACTTTCCCTTCATTATTGTAATTCGATAAGTTTAAAAATAAAAGTTTTAGCATTTACAGCGTGAAAGAGAGTGAGACTTACTATATGCTACGACTGTTTTTCTTTCAAAATGTTTCTAAATCACCAGATGCTATTACCGTGTTTCAAATCAAATACATTTCATGAAATCCGTAAAGTTATTTTATTGATTGCAGTATTCCACCTACAAAGAGTGACTCCATAAAGCTATGAAAATCAATTACATTTTCTTATTTCTTGGAATAAACATAACTATCTGTACGAATTCGATGTATATTCGGCATTTCCTGTTGGATTTTGAGAAGCCAGAATAGCATGTCATGCCGGGCGGCGTTTCTGATGAAATATTGATCTTTCAATCCATTTTTATACTCCAGTGCGGCTTACCTGAATGAAATTGTGGCCAGAACAAAACCGTTTTTACTAAACGGGTGCAAACAGGGCATCGTGCTAGGGAACACCCACCCGAGGGAACCCACCGTGAGAGCGGTTAGTTAAGTACCCCTGAACTGCAGAACCAAGCACCGGTATTTACGGAAATAACCAGAGAACAAAATTATAAACTTCGGCGAACAATGCTAGACTAAATACAATGATAATAGTAAATAAATGTCATGCAAGACATTTTACAATCTGCATATACCAGCACAACAGCCAACATAAATTATTAACAGAAAAAAATATTTCAGTTAAGACAATAGAAAAAGAGGAAGAAAGGAAGAAAAAAGCAGCACACCTTTAAAGTACCTGCGACTCTCAAAACATGATGTATATATTCCCCCCCCCCCTCCACACACACACACACACTTTTTCTCCCTTCCTCTTTTTGGTCCGACGTTAATCTGAAATAGAAGCTGCATAAGCCATATTTCAGTTATTGTTATTTAGATAAAATGAGCACAATGCTGTTATAAATAATGTTTTAACAAAAAATAATATGTATATAATAGGGATAACCCAAAACAGCGATCATTGAACATTTATATACACACACACACACACACACACACACACACACAAGTACTATATTGCCAAAATCAGTTGAGTTTCCACTGGTGTTTGCGCGGGGGGGCGGGCTTTAAATAAGGTTTGTACCCTGTAACCCATAGGTTCCCAACCTTTTTTGAACTGGTGCCCCCTTTTCTAGTGAATATTTCAATACCGCCCCCCCCTCCCACTCCAGAGAAATAAGAGCGTACATAATGCATGGTGAAAAAAAGAATTAAATAAAAAAAAAAAAATTACTGATAGATAGAATATTGTTGGAATTGAAACGCTACTGAATTTCTTCTTCATTTAAAAAAGAGGAATAAAAGTTTTAGAGAGGTATCTCTTTCTCTGTACAGCGAAGTCTCATATCGAAATATGTGAATTTTCGAACACGTGATAGAAATGAATTATCAGAGTGATTTTTAAGTCTTCTTAAGACTATATTTGGTTAACCTTCCCACGCCCCTCCGTGCCATATCAACGCCTCCAAATTTTCTCTGGGTCTTTTACCGCCCCCTGAAAGCCTTAAACGCCCACAAGGGGGCGTTATCGCCCACGTTGGGAACCTATGGTGTAACCCAACTTAGTCGCGGCATTAATTATGGCATTTCAACATCAGTACAAAAATCTTCAAAAGAAATAAACATTGTCTTGTGGTTAAGGCAAACCTACACGAAGGATAACTATACCTAGCGGGTTCTAACGTATATTCACATTACATCCGGAGAAACCTTCCAAAACTCCAGACCACTAGATCGACAAATGACAGCTGTTATGTTGGCCATCACCCTGGACCTTCACACTTTAGCTATCTATTATGCTTACAGTCTTATCCACTCGGCTCAATCCACCTAAGGCTCAAAAAAAAAAAAAAAAAAAAAAAGAAAAAAAGAAAAAAGAAACGGTACTTTACTTTGAAGATTTGTAATCCTCGTTTGACGTTGACAAAATCTCCTCGAAATATTTTCCGGAATGAAGCCTTTTGATACCTTTAAAAAAATAACTGATGCGATTGCATAAGATAACCAGTTATGCAACTCTATCAAGGAAATATTTCGTAGTAAGAAAGAGAGATATGGCATATCTTGTGATAAAAACATATCTATTTTACACATTAACGATGATGCAGGTCCATATTCACTGTTTGAAAAAGACTACAGGCTCTAATCATCACGTCGCCCCTTCCCATGTGTACTCATACAGGGGACTAGGTCATTAAGATAGACTAGGCCCAGGCACGTATCCAGAAAAACAATTTGGGGGGGGGTGTCCAAAAAATTCGGGGGGAGGGTGTCCAAACGGTAAAAAAGGCTGAATTTTCACAAAAAGACAATTTCACTATCATTTTAGTAACAAAAATGAAAGTTTCGGGGGGGTCCGGACCCTGCCCTTAGATATGTCCTTGACTAGTCCATCAAGATAATGAGCACTTTCATAGTCCACTGATTTCTTTTTTAATTATTTTAGTGCTAAAGTGTTTGAAATCCTGAAATATACAGGGTGATTATATAATTAAAGTTTTACTTTAAAACGATCAAGAAAAGGAAAACTACTGGACCAAATGTTATCAAACTTGGTAATTGTGTAAAGGTGGTCCGGGAATTTATTATCGGCGGTAAGAAAAGCTCAAAAATTCAACACCAGGGGTAAGGACGTATTTAAGGGGGGGGGGGTTCAGGGGTCCGCCCCCCCCCTATGAAGAACATTTTGGAGGAGGTTCAAAAATTTCGGAGGTGGTCCAAACGGTAAAAAAGGCAGTTTTTTTTTCCTTCAAAAGGACACTATATCATTATGATTTTAGTAACAAAAATCAAAATTTCATGGGGGAGAAGCCCCCCCCCCCAAATACGTCCTTGCCCCTGGTATAGAATTTTGAACTTTTTTTTCCCCGATATTAAATCCCCTGACCACCTTTACACAATTATTAAGTTTTATAACATTTGGTCCAGTAGTTTTCCTTTCCTGATCGTTTTAAAGTGGAACTTTAATTATAATCACCCCGTATTTATTTCCGTTGCTAGTAAAGCCACGCAAGGGTTATCTGCCAAAGATGGAGGGTGCCTTGGTCTGAGGACTTTCTAAAGGGTTCTAATGTGCATTTACGTTACATCTGTAGGAAACCGGCCAAAACACCAGAGTGATAGATCGCCAGCTGCGCGATAGGTCAGAAAACTGGAACTCCACACTTCAGCCGTTTACCATTTTCAATTTTTTATTTACTGGCATAGACATAGACTAATTAAGTTGTTTTTCAGCAAGGGATAGAGCTCATCAGTCAGGGATCAATTAATTATTCATCCCCCCCTCCCCTCCGTCAATTCGCCCCCTGTAAGCAAATGTTTATAAGTTAATATAAAGCCAGTGCATGTTTAAGATTAACCTTAAGTACACCATACCGTCCCTTTAGAATTCCTTTATTCGGAAGCAATTCTGTATTTAAAAATTAAAAATGCAACAATACAAAGGCAGAGCTTGTCTTTTTAAAAACATTTTTTAAGTAATCGAAAATAAAATTTAGTGGGGTTCAAGCTATTTATTCAGACGCGCGTAGGGTATGCAAAGACATTGCATGTAAAACACTACAGCTGTATCTGTGGCGTACATAAAATTCTTTTATGGAACTTTATAGACGTTATTCATGTCAAACGGCAGTGGCGGCTCCTCCATTTGAGCACATAAGCACGTGAACTCTCAGAGGAAAAAACTAAAAAATAAACGCATTAACAAATTAAATTAAAAATATAGATATATTAAGTACACTTCTAGATTTTTGTGAATTTAGAACGTGAGTTTTACTCTCCCACACCCCCCACTATTTAAATACGCTTATTGTAGCTAACGCACTGTATCGTAGGCAGGGACTTATCTAGAAAAACATATCGAAGGGGTCCAACGGGTAAAAAAGTCAAAAATATTAACAAAAAGACTGTTTTTAGTATAGAAATATTTTAGTAACAAAAATCAAAATTTCAGGGGGGGGGGGTCCGGACCCCTAGACATCCCCTTAAATACGTCCTTTGCCGTAGGTTACTACAGCATAGTATTTCGTCACTCGTATGTGCGATCGGTCAAATGGCCTTCTGAACCGCTCTGAGAAAAGACGCGGAGAAGTAAGGCGCTGCTGATATCGCTCCGTTCGCACATTTTTAGTGTGCTTACGGACGATTTTTTTGCAGTTATCTCTTCCGGATTTTCCCTTGGTTTGTCATGTTCGGTTAGTTAATCCCTGTTCCTCATTTTCTTTATCATTTTTCACAACAGTATTTTTTACGAACTAGTGTAAATAATTAAGATGGGAGTAAAATAAGTGTTACGGAGATAAAGCAATGACATTTTTCAATATGATCCTTTGAAAAAAAATTAAAATAAAAAATTAAAACAACACTTTCGCTAAAACTTATCTTGGTGATGAAATGTAAGACCAAGATTACTTGTTTTCTTTTAGTTGCATGTACTGTTTTCGTTTAATTGCTGGAAATGCAAATATATTTTAACTTGTAAGGTTCGTCGTATCTGCATACTTAATTTTCGAAATTTATTTTGTGAACCTCCATTTAAATAACCCAGGAGCCGCCACTGTCAAAAGGAGTAATCTTTATGTTAAAAATTTTAAATTTTTAGATTACTTGTTACGTGTACGCTACTTAGCTATATTGGGTACAGAACAAACTACTCTTTATTTTCCCTGTGTTTGAAACCTATGTTCAGTTAAGTACTTTCTCGAGAAAATGTAATATCGTTCGTTTTTCAGCAGTTGATCTGGACAAACGAACATTTGACAGAATTCGAAAATTTGCTTAAATGAATATTCATTTACATTATTTGATCTAGATGGCAGCACTACACATTTCTGCCCACCTGAATATTCTGCTTTTTATCTGCAAGCCTACGGGTAGGAGGGTGCCTAGGGCAGAGAACTTTTTTATGGGATTTCATTGGCGTAACTGGGTAAGGGCTAGAGTGAGCTAAGTCCACCCTAAAAAGATTTTAGCCCACTCTAGAAAAATTAGATTTTCTATTGCAAGAATAGGAGATGGAGTCCCTAGGGTGGGCTAAAACCCACCCTAGAATACCCAAAGAGCCTACTCAGTTACGCCAATGGCGGATTCTAACAAATATGTTACATCTGGTGAAAAATGACCAAAACTCCAGACTGTTAGATCGACTGCCGCATGGTATTCCCGAACGCTGGACCTTCACATTCAGCCATGGGCGGAGGGGGCGACCGCCCCCCCCTCGAGAAAAGAGAAATTAATGTAAAAGATGCTATTTTACTTCCATAAAATGGATGTATATGTCGATCTTCTAACAAACCGCCCCCCCCCCCCCCACCGACAAACTTGCATTAATCCGCCACTGCATTCAGCCGTCTATCGTGTTCAGTGTCTTATCTACTCGGCCCTAGTCGGGCCCATTTCTGCTTTTTGCATCTCCCGCCTGACGCTCCGTCCAAAAGTCTTTGAGTGTTGATGTGTTGCTCGTTAAGGCAACGCTACGCTTGGGCGATCTGCCTAGGATGGGGGGTGCCTTGGTTGGAGGACTTTCTAATTAAGACTAACGCGTATTCATGTTACGTCTGGCAAAAAACGGTCCAAACTCCAGACCATTAGATCGACAGCCGCGCGATGAGTCCCGAACCTAGAAACTTCACACTTGTCTTTGAATGCGTCCAATAGCAATAATTTATTCTGTTATATATGTATACATAGGACAGGACAGCATGTCGGAATATGGAACTGTGTCCCGGAACCAAAGGCAGGGCCTCAGTGACAAAACTTGATCACATGAGATCGGATGAAGGAAAATATATCGTGATCGAATAATGATCGGAGATCTGATGAAGAAAAATTTAACCTGAAGCAGTGTTTTGTATTAAGGCAAACTTGAACGGGGGGGTATCTGTCTAAGATGGGGGGGATTACCATGATTGGTGGACTTTTTAAGGGGTTCTAACGCGTAATCACGTTACATCGGGAGAAAAACGACCAAAACTCCAGACGGCTAGATCGACAGCCCGCGCCAACGGGGCCGAACCCGGGACCTTCGCACTTCGGCCGTCTACCATATTGAGTGCCTTATCCACTAGGTCATGGTGGGGCCATCTAAAGCAATGTTCAAAAAGCCTTGATTCTGAAGAAGTTAACAACTTACTTTTATGTTTTTTCTTGTTTCGAAGATTAATTAAGTCTCATACAAAATTGATTTATTAAAAAAAAGTAAGAAAGAAAGAAGAAAAAAGAGATGAACATATATACTATGGAACAAGGACTGATTAAAAGAAGGGAGCGACCGCCCCCCGCTCCCCCGTCCAAAAAAATTGCATTAATCCGCCGCTGCTATGGAAATATAAAGGGAGGTTTGTTCCGAGTGAAAACATTCCCCTCTGTTAACTAGAAATAATACGCGAATCTTTTTATAGCTCATAATTGTATTAAAAAATTTTTACCTTCCTGTACACTTAGTTAATCCAGAGTAGAATAATATATATTTCAATCCACTTTTTACTTGCAACCAATGGGCTTTTGCAAGGGTGTTGGGGGTGGAGGTCAACTCCTCCTTCGTCAAAACATTTATAAGTATCATAAAGAACATATACTTCTGATTTTTAGCACAAAGATTTTAAACATAAAGATTATGTCTACGTCAGCTTCCCCCCCCCTTACCCTGCAGGCCCGTAACCAAGATGAATGGCAAGGTTAGGTAGGGCTTTGAATCTACCTTTTTGGGACCCACCTTTTCCATCCTTATCGGGAGCTGACGAGATCAAATCTAAATAATTGAAGTCCTGTCGATAATGGTTCCGGAATATCGACTCATCGCTCCCGGTGCATCTGCCATCTGCGGCCATGTTGAAATTTTGATAAAAACGACATTTTTTTTGGAACGACCTGGAGCAACAAAGAAGTGGTGACCCCTAATTATTTCTCAAACAAGTCAACAATTTTTTTGACGTAGGGCTCGATTCCCCTGGAGGTAGGTTTTATTTACGCAAAAAATAATGTCAACTTCTTGTCTGTGATGCACTCTTAATGTAACATCGAATACAGCTTGCAACCGATCATATTGACTTTCAGTAGTCATCCATAGAGCTGATCCTTATATTCGTTTGGAAATTTTACTTAAAAATGTCTATTGTGGGGGACCCTCTCTTGTGGAGGTCCCAGGGCTGCAGCCCCTGTTGACCTCACATAAATCCGGCCCTGGTAAGACTACAAAACAGAGCGATGCTTGGCAAAGAACGGGAATATCTGCCATTGCGTTTTTGCAACGATGAAAGTGAACAACAGGTTGAATAAAAGAGAAAGTACATCCCAAAACTTTCTTTTGCGGGGCCTTGTGAAAAACCGTAAAGCGATGCCCTCTCTGATATGAAGGGTACTCAGAAAAAGTTTACTTTAAATATTTTTAAAACTTTAATCACTATTAACTGGTTCATTAAGAAATAGTTAATATTCCAATAAAAAATGTTGAAAATTAATAATAAAATTTAAGTGAGATTTAGTTTAACTCTCTTATTAATAAAGTTATTAATAATATTACAATATTTTATTCTTTCAGCAATTTCATGTTCAATTGAAGCTAAAGCCAGCGATGCCAAACGTTTTCGAGAAAGGAAAATACCAAAAGTTCTTTATGAATTTTGAAAACAATAAAAATGTACAGTGAATATACTAATTTAACTTTCCGGGGCTCCGTGCCTTTCTGTACAGTTCGCACACCCATCTCGCCAGCCCTGGCCCTCGGATAGAGAAAAGTTTAAAGAAGGGGGGGAGGGGCGGTAAATGTGGTGAACCCTTTTATCAGTGATGAGCCGTTTCTTTTCTTTTCCCAGGTCAACTCAGATTTAACCTGCTTGTTAGGACATTGAAAAGACACATGGAAGGGAGGACTAAAAATCTTTTTAATCCAGCGAAATGCATGTCTATTTATTTATATTACTTTAGAGTTTTACACAAGTTAGTTATATTATAATTTCAACAAATTTTATGAGTTTATTTTCTTTCTTCCTTTTTTTTTTTTTTGGGTTAAATTTAGATGTTGAAGTACCCAGAGGCGTAGCCGGCGGGGGGATGATCAGACCCCCCCCCCCCCAGAGCCATTGGTAAGACTTTTTTTGTTTTTTTTTGGGGGGAGGGGAGATGTTGATAAACTGCCAAGTCGAATATCGGTTTTTACCAACTTATTTATTTTTTTTTATCAACTATATTACTAACTTTTTACTTTTCCCTACTGGATTTGCATAATTTTGCCGAGTCTACCAGAACCAGAAAGTAAATTATCATTTTCGTTAAAATTTTTTCTTCAATTTTGCCAAGTTTAATAGAATTTTGCAAGCGTTAGAGGGGGGAGACCCCCCTACAACATGGGCGCCGGCAGCATAGGGCAAGGGGAGGCAATGCCCCCTCTGGATTTTTGTATGCAGTGTTTTTCCTTGCTTTTTTGCTCTTTCCAACATGGTGACCATACGTTGACGTAGTCTTTGCCCCCCCCCCTGGGAAATATTCTGACGGCGCTCATGCCCCCCTACACTCCCTTTAGCAAGGGCCCTGCCCCCACCCCAGAGGAGAGACAGACACGAGAAAAATGGATAGCTTAGCTACATATGTCGAAGGGAAATCTTTGGACCCCTCGCCCTCACCGAAAGAAAATCCCGGCTACGCCACTGGAATTACATGTTTTTGCACAAGAGGCTCATCATTAAGGCACAAATGTAAAATAACTAATAAATAAAATAATTTTATTTTATGCTTCATGCTCATCTGCACATTTTAAAGTCGACTACTGGTCTAACTCTACGCACGTCAGGTACGCTTACTTTCAGAGTTAATAACTAGGTTTATTTTTTGAAATAAATAATATTCTTCTCTATCCCTGTCTGTGCGAAAATTTCAAACTGATTGGTCTAATAGCGGGATTTGCTTCCGAGAATTAAATATTTTATGCAGCCAAAAAAATATGAACGTATATTTAAATTTTACATCAATCAGTTTTAGAATTATCAGGTATCCAAAATATACTGTACATATTAAAGAAAAGAGAAATGAAATGAGAAATCAGAGAGAGAGGAAAAATATGAGTCTTATAGGAGAATATAGCCACCAGTGAGGATCGAACTCACGACCCCTGGTTTACAAGACCAGTGCTCTAACCACTGAGCTATGGTGGCGACAGGAATTCATCGAAAAAGTATTGAATTTTTGAAAGCGCGATTTGTTTACCAGAAACTTTTGATTCTGTCGGCTGAACAGCGTTGCTAACGGAGTACATAAATTGTAAACATTTAATCATTTGTGTTCACAATATTTTCTGAATCTGCAGACAGTAACTAAAGCTTGTTGAAATAAGTGCTAACGTTTCTTTACAATTTTGTAGGAGTGAGATACACAATTGTTGCAAAGAGTTGAAATGTGAAAAACAACAAACATCTGTTCCCGTGTTTGTATTCGTACGTAGTTATGTGATTCTGTAAAATAATCCACGAAACAGCTTTAACAGAAACTGCCAGCAGTCTGTGCTGTTTAATTAAATTTTGAAATGAAACGCAGTTTTCACGGGAAAACAACTGTCATGTAATCAATAAATTTATTTAAAATGCCAGCTGATCTGAATCGACTTACAGAAGGGTGGCTTGAATTGGAAAGTGACCCTGGTAAATATTTGTTTTTAAAGATCTAATAGTTATTTAATACAATTTTCTAAAGTACTGTTCACTCAAAATCGCTTTGATTTGTTTAGGTCTCTTCACTTTATTGCTGGAAGATTTTGGTGTCAGAGGCGTTCAGGTTGAAGAAGTTTATGATCTTCAAAAGAACATTGAAGGGTATACATTTTATTCTGCATCTTTAAGCTGTAGATATTAAAACTTCAGTTCCATATTTTGTGGGTGCAACTTTGAAGGTGTTTAACTACGTATTATTTTCAAATATCATTAAGTTAGTCTAGATTTTTAAGATCAGTGTAAAGTTTAGTTAAAGATTGCCTTAGTTTCTTCAGAAGGTTTGTATGAATTGACTTTAAAATGGTCTAGAATGAGAAAAGTTATTAAAGTATTTGAAACTTTTACTTTTTTAAAAATGCTCAAAATTGTACTTCTCTTTACTTTGAAAACTTTTATTCGAGATAGAGGGAAGTTCACTGCACTATTTCTGTCACTCAATTTCTCAAACCTTTTTTAAACCAGCAGTACTTGCGCAGGGTATAACATGCCCACTACGCTTTTGTTTTTGAAGTGCTTTCTAAATAATTTTTTTTTTTTTTTTTGAAAATGGATGAAACCTTGTGTAGCTGACTCTAAGGTCATAATCTTGAAGGGGAAATTTTTTTTTTGAAATTCTTCATGTAGGTTTTCAGATATTGCCATGTCGGGTGTATCATACCCTGTGCAAGTATTTATGCTACTGTTCTGAGCTATGCCTTTTTTTTTATTAAATACCTTCCTTTTTTTTTGAAAATTGATGAGGCCTGGTGCTGATGACTTCTAGATCATAATATTTAAGGGGGAAAACTTGTGGTTTAATTTTATTGCCATACCAGGTATGTCACACCCTGTGCGCATACTGCTATTATTCTGAGAGAGACTTTAGTTCTGAGTATATAAACACATTTTTATATTGTTCTTCAAGTAGTATTTATAAATGTATGGTTGCTACTGTTTTTATTTTTTCACTTTTTACCTTTCCTGTATCCTGTATCCATTAAAAAAAAAACCCATTAAAAAAACACGCTTTGGTATGAGATACCATGCACAAGTAATTTTGGGTTAAAGATTTAAAAAAAAAAATTGTCAAAATTATTAATCTATCAATCTGCAGTCCAACACAATCTCAAGTCAATTTCATTTTAAAATGTTTTAACAATATTTCTATGTATTCAAATATTTAAATTGCCCTTATTCTATTGAAAATTCTGCTATTATTGTAGAGGTGATCAGTACTAAATCTGGGTACATTCAATTGCCTGTGAAATTTTTCTTTTCATTATAACTTCCCTATCTACAATTGAACTGAAAATTTACATACTAATATCTCTTAGCTAGCAATAATACAATATTATGCAAAAAATTGGATTCTATGCCTGTTTAAAACCCTATTTTAGCCAATACACTATTTTACACAATAATTTTACAACTCATCATCTTTTGTGAGGTTGGTAACTGCTGATATTTGATTCTGATGGTTAATCTAATATGTGTCATAATTATATATTAAACAGCAACCTTAATTCAAAATGAACTGAGTCACACAGAGTGGTGCCGAGCCCAAGGTCTCTGCTGCCCATCCATGCCATTTTGAATTATGGACTCTAAAGAAGAGAAGCATATGCTCTGGCCAGGTGCTCAGCCTGATGCAAAGCCCCAGTGCTTAGTCAATGAGCAAGCTTGGGTCTCATTTTATTGACCCTATTGAGGTGTGAAAGGCTAAGTGGTACTTACGTATTATCCCGGCGGTCTGCTAAGATGAGCGATTTTTCACTAAGATAAATGCTAGACACGTGAAATTATTGATGGTTCAGAATACGATTGGCAACATTTTCCCAGCACATTTGCCGAAAAAATAGTTTGGCAGGAATGACCACCAGTATAATACGTAATTACCGGCCAAATCAACATTGCCCACCTTGGAAGTATATAACATAGTTATCTCAATAATTTGGTTTTGTTTAAAAAATGCACAAATTGTATATTTCTTGAAAATTATTAATTTAAAAAATTGATTGAAAGAACACCTGTTATGTAATTTCCCTCTCTAAATCATACACTGTCCCCAAGTTTGTTGTCTTGGAGGATTGAATTTGCCCGCTTATTTAATACAAAAGCTATGCTGTAATATTGTTGACTTGTTGGCTTCAGAAGAGTTTACTTGGCATAGTCTTTTGGGCTGGTCCTAAAGCACTCATCTGGAACCCTATTTCAACAGCAATCTTAGTTGGAAATAATGATCTATAACTCTTATACTTTGATCCCCAGAAAGCTTGGCAGGCTTCTGACAAAATAAGTGCCAGTATTTTAAATTTATAACAAAAATTCATATGTTCTAATCATGTTTTATGAATTATTAGATCACCATTGTATAATATGCAGGAATGTTAATTTCCTGATAAATGGAATTTTAATTAAATTTTACAAAATTAGTGTTAATTTAATTTTTTCTACTATTTTCTAATTATATTAGTTTCATTGAAGTATCTATCAAAAGCTAGTTTTAAAATTATATAGAATTTAATGAGTGATAATAAACATTACCCATAGGCCTGTGTTTGGATTCATCTTTTTGTTTAAGTGGATTGAAGAAAGAAGGTCCCGACGAAAAGTTGCAGTGTCTGAAGAAAGCTTTGTTGAAGATGAAGAAACAATCAATTCAATATTTTTTGCCCAACAGGTATATCCATACTGTATTTTTTTTACCAGGAAACTTTAAATCGGTCTTGAATATGTTAGTAGACCACATATAATCTTTCATGTGTAAAGCATTTAGGCAGTTATTTTTTGTTTCTGTTGCTCAGAAAGTATTGTAGCTAAGATTTTAATCAGAATTTGAGATAAATGTTTTTAAAAGTATGTTATAAGCAATGATGTGGGCTGGGTAAATATCCAGTGGGTAGGTAAATATATCTTGAATATTTACCCAAGGCCTGGATAAATACCCTAGAACTGGGTATTTAGCTGAGAGGGAAATAATTGAAGGATGAATAATAATTAATTTTTTCGCTCAAACTGAAACATAAAATTAATGTATGATAAATATTATTAAGTGTATTTCATGTTTGGAAAAAAAGAACAAATTTATGTACTTACATGTTTATTGTTCAATTATGTTATAGGGAATTATCTATAGTTAGCTATATTTAAAGGAGGTATTAGAGATAGTTTAAAATAAATGCATGCAACTTCTTGTGGAGGAAAAGACAAAGTTAAATATTATGACCCAGGACAGGGATGCCCAACCCGTAGCTCGCGAGCAACTTTTGATATGGCTCATTTTATCAACGTGGGCATAAAATGTCTAAAAGATTATTTGCTCTCTAAAATACAGTACCACAATAAAACACAATACTACTACTATTATTATTATTATGTTGTTCCCCAAAAAATTTTAAATACTTATTTCGCTCAAGCCAGGTTGAAGGTTGGATACCACTAACCTAGGAAATAAAGATCTATTTTATTATTTACTAATTGAACTGTTTTGAAATTCTTTCCAAGAAAAAAATAAACATGTAAATATCTCATCTTGTTCTTTATTGTTTTATCAAAAGTGAAATACAGTAAACTCCTTCTAATCCACAAAAGTTTTGCTCAAAGGTTGTACGGATTATAGGATTTTGCAGATCATAGGTCATTGTGTTAGTTTACATTTTCTTTTGCAAATTTAGAGTGTGTTGATTAATTTAATCATGCATAAGAGATTAAAAAGAAAAGATGATATCTAGTAAATTGTTAAGATTAAGTATTTTCTCAGTAGTAACTCAACTTATCAATAGGTAAAGAATTTAAGCATACTTGAATAGCAATAAAATATACATATTTATTTTCATATTTGAAGTGCAGAAATGAAAATCCAAAATGCATATTTGATTACTCTAAAATTTTTAAACATTGATGTAATAGTGGTTTGTTTTAAATTTTTACATTTGTTTTCCAAAACTTAGCTTGCAAATAATTGTGTAAAAATGTAATTTCTTGTTCAGAAATAAAAGTTTGTTTTGCAAGAAAACTAATGTAACTTTTTCTAATTTTAAACCCTTCGTCGAGAGACTTTTTTTTTCTTGATTGATTCTGTATCAGAATCTCTATCCTGATCAAGTGTGTTAGCAGCATGCAAAAAGAAAATGGACAGATGCAAAGATGAGTTGAGCTAATCCTAAAAAACTATGAATTGCCAGGTAATAGAGCATTTTGATGAGCCTAGCAATCATACGACTTTCCTCCTGCATGAAAAGCTATCTACTCTTGTAATGTATTTCACTGGGAGAAACGCAATTTTTAATGTCCAATTATGCTATTAAATTTGACATTACATTTATATAGTTATGCTCTTTTAGCATTGTAATTTATTATTTTAATGCATTTGTGCCTGTATTTAAAAAAATTATTATTATTTGAATGCTACCTGAGAATCGCCGAACACATTGAAATTGCATTTTTTGAAAATTGATTTGTTTGTTTACATTAAAAATCGATTGCGGATTATAAGTCTGTGGATTAAAGGGAGTTGACTGTACACTCAATCATTTTGGACTGCCCAATACATCTATTATACATAGTAATGCTGACCAAATTTGAAAAATAAATTGCTATTAGGATTTAGTATAAAATATCCTAGAACTAAATGAGATGACCAGATAATTTACATTTTCTAGTTTGAACCGTGGTATTTTAAACTTAGAATGGAATAATAGTTTTTAGCCATTTATGTGATATAGATGGCAGCAGTTATGCTTCATGTTTTTAAATATTTATGAAATTAAAAATTTGTATAGGGTTCATTGGTTTCTTATTTTTTGTTTTTTTACCTTATACATTCAATATATATGTGTGGTAATATCATTATACACCAATACAAGCATTTTTAAAACAATAATGTTAGTTGAAAAATAAATATCCATTTTTTGCATATATACCTTTAAAAATAAATATCTGAGTTATTTTACTTCACTTAACACGATACATTTTTTTTCTTATAAAGAAGGGTCATCTTGCATGTTGAAGTACTACAGTTGCCAGTACTTTAGTAAAACTGCCTTTCAGTTGTAAAATGTTACGATCACTAAAGGCAATTGCTTTGATATAAAGCACCACAGTGAGTGTATGTGAATCTTATATAAAATGAAATCATTTCTATTTGTCTTATAATTTTCTTATAAAATGAAATCATTTCTATTTGTCTTATATATTAATTTTCATATTAAATGTATACAGTGGTCAATCAAGGAATTTTTTCCAGGCTCCCATTTTTGTAAAACAGCTTATTTTTGTGATTTTGAATACTTAATTTTATGAATTTCTACACTTATTTTTGTGAATTTTCATACCAATATTTAATAAAATTCACCTTTTTTTTTGTTATAAAATAATTGGTAAAACAGATTAAAATGTAGGATAAAATGTCAATGAAGAGCTGTTTTAATCGATTATATCTTTGTAAAGGGGCCATTTTAATCGATTGTAATTTTGTGAAGGGGCTGCAAAACGGACCCAATTTTTGTCTGCATCGACCCCTGGTATAAAATACCGTAATGCAACTATTTTTGTGTGTTATTATCATATCCATATGCACCTAAATATTTTTATTATTATTTTGACAGATGGTGCCAAATTCATGTGCAACTCATGCATTGCTGAGTGTCCTTTTAAATTGCCCACAAATATTTTTAGGCCCTACTCTGGCGAGACTAAAAGAACATACTGCTAATATGAATCCAGAGGTAATTGAAATTATAATGTTGTGTGTGGCTTATAGTACTAGAAATATATATTATGACGCTTTTTTTTAATGACATAACTTGTTTCAAACTTATACTATTTTAATAATAATGCAATGTGTATAGAATTTATTATATTTCTTTGGTAGAATAAAGGATATGCTATTGGAAACACTCCTGAACTTGCTCGTGCACATAACAGCCATGCAAAGTAAGAATATTGATTTTTCTTGTTTCTAATAATTTATTAAGAAAGCTTTTATTGTGCTTTAAAGCTGTTTTTTTTTAAATCCATGAAATGTTTGAACAGCTTTTTAAAGAATTAAATTGCGCAAGGGACTCTGAAAAATTTAGAATGTTTCTTTACAAGTTGTACTGCAATGCAAACCAGAACCAATCCTGGAATGTCAACCTCCAAAATGCAAATTAAAATTGTCTACCCTTTTTTATTTTAACCTTACGCTTCAAATTTTCTTTTTGCTGCTTTTAAACTTGGTCACCTATGTTCTGTGCACCATTGTGCCCCCTGCTATGAACTGTTATGAACAAGGAACCTATTAGAGTTACAAAATACTTGGGAGAAAAAACTAAACATATGGAATTTAACTATAGCTGTATAAAAACATTTCAGCAGAAAATCTTTAGGCAAAGAATTACAACTATTATAAAAATTCCCTTTTAAAATTTTTAATATCTTCTTTTTCCATCAGTTGTAATATCGTTAGGACTGTATCAATTTCTTCTTTAACTGTAACATTATTAACTAATTACATGAAAAGAAAGATCTTTGACAAATTTCAAATCGGATTGTAACTTAATCCAATTGAATTAGTCAAAATTTTTATATCTTATTTCTTTTTGTTCCAATAATGATACAACCATGCTAAATTTCAAAACGATGATGTTAATTCATTTGTTGTTTAATCTCGACTGTTATTGATGTACTTAATAAATAATTTTTTTAATGTAAAAATTTATAATTTTTGTGAATAGTGATAAATTAGTAATATTTTATTGAAATCTAACTATATATTTTTTTCGATAAATATATGTTTATGTATGTTACTTTTATAGACCAGAACCTCGAAACCTGCATGAAAAATCTCATGGTATATCAACCGGTCGGACTGTGGAGGCTTTTCACTTTGTTAGTTATGTTCCTATAGGTGGTCGATTATTTGAATTGGATGGTCTGAAGCCTTATCCAATTGATCATGGTATTAACAGCTCTTAATTTTCTTATTTTTTCTGTGTTTGTGGTATCAAATTTTTAGTTTGATTAATAAACAATTTCTTCCAAATTTTTAAAGGTTTTAATTTTAAAAAATCTAAAATGTTTGTTGTTTACCTGTCTTAAAAATACTTTGGGGACATTATGACAGAGTTACAATATTATGATTTGTCCTTATTCTCTTGGGTGATTTAATTGTGAGACTTTTCGTGAAGCAGTAAATCTGCAAAAATTTTAGCCCAGGATAATATGTAAGGAAAAAACACTTTAGAGTCTGACCACTGAGGATTGAGTGAGTCTTGGACAATCCCTATTTTAGAAAGAGTTAGAGGGATTATCTGCCTAGGATGGGGAGTGCCTTGGTCTGCGAACTTTCAAGGGGTTCTAATGCAAATTCTGTCCAGAGCCTGCTTCTTGCCTTATCCACCATCTTGCCATAATGCACTGATAATTCAAAATTATGTTCATTAAGGTTTGACTATTATCATCACTTTTATTTGTCAACTAGCTTGCTGAAATTCAGACTTTTTTTTTTTTTTTTTACTAGCATCAATTGTATTTTTGATAAATTTTCTAAAATATTTTTGTAGCAAGAAAATGGTAGTAGAAACTATTTCAATTTCCTGAAACTTATTGTCTTGAAGGGAAAAACAAAAAATGAGTTAAGCTTTTAGTCAAAGTTGGCAAATATTAAACTGAAAATCAATTGGCATCCAAGTTTAATTTTAATTATAATTAATTAAAAGAGTGTTTACTGTTTGTTTTTATAAATTAGCGAGTCATTAAAAAGGAAAATTTGAGTGTGTAGTATATAGCACTGACCAAATTATTATAATAATTTGTTGATGATGATGTTGCTTGGTATTCCCAGTATTTCAAACGGGAATTATAAAGTATACATTTTATGTTTGACAAGTACACTAGTTTTAGACATGCTTTCATAATGTTAAGCTGTCTTATTAAAAGGTTAAAATGTAATATGGAGGGATTCCCATAGTTAACATAATAAAATTAATACCGCTATCCTCCGGAGATATATTTCGGTTGCATGCTCCACAACCATCATCAGTCCATCCTTCTCGTGGGAATGATGTTACTTCCTGTCTCCTCTTCTTTCGCGCTGTTCTTTCTACGCTTTTACGCGGGTCCTACATAGATCGCACATTAACAGTTTGTTCAAACGAAACCCTTTTACAGGAGGAACTATAAATTATTAGGTAACAATGTCAGGCAGCAAATTACCCGCAGCATATTTTCAATAAATTGATCAAAGAAAGACAAAAGAAACTCAATACAATTAGCAATAGGCAGAAACCAAAACTAAAATTCACTACAGCTATACCTTTTTGCAGGGGAGCTGCTAATAAAATATCACACTCCGCTCTAAAGAAAAATATCAGGATCCCAATAAAATCAAATCAAAATATTTTTCAACGTATCAGATCTGAAAAAGACCACATAAAACCCATGGACACCTCAGGTATTTATAAAATTAACATAAAAAATAACGAAAACAAAATAGCCGGCTGCTACATTGGGGTTACTAAAAGAAAAATTAAAGATCGCCAAACAGAACACATTAACGACATTAAATTCAGTAGAGAATCTACAGCCTTATCCCGCCTCACACTAAACACATCTATCACAATAGAATTTCAAGGAATACGAAAAATAGCTAATTTCAACAACCACACATATACCTACTTATGTGAATTGTTGGAAATATTATCAACAGAGGGCAGCATCAACGACATGACGCACACCACAGTAGACGAGACCTGGAATGACATCATGCGCAGAAAGAACAGTGCAAAAGAAGAGGAGGCAGGAAGTAACATCATTCCCACGAGAAGGATGGACTGATGATGGTTGTGGAGCATGCAACCGAAATATATCTCCGGAGGATAGCAGTATTAATTTTATTACGTTAACTATGTTAAACTGTCTTTTTTAAGAAATACACATCCAAATTTTATTTTGTGGAACCCCAATCAGTTATAGCAATTTTAATCACTAATGAGCAACCACTCTTTGAGTAAAATAACTAGAAAAAAGGAATTGCACAATATTATATTTCAGTGTTTCCCAACTTTTTGTACCTGTGGTCTGTTACATTGTGATTTCCTTCCCATGTTGATATGTGCCTGGAAACATTTAATTATTTCAAATTAAGATGTATATTTAAAATGTTCTCTTTTGATGCAGACACAACGTTATACCTTTTGATTTAAATTTGTTAAAAGTTATCGAGGGATTTAAATAATCTTAAAAAAGGACATTGAAATTAAATTTTTCCCCCTCCATGGACCAATGCCAGTCTGTAGACTAGTCGTTGGAAACTTCTACTGTATTGGATGTTTTGTTCATTTATTGTATCTGATTAATTTTATTTTGAACTGAAAGGTCCTTGTGAAGAAGATGACTGGACTGAAAAATTTAGAAGAGTTATGACAGAAAGACTGGGAATTGCCACAGGAGGTGAACCCTATCATGATGTCAGATTTAGTTTAATGGCTGTTGTGCCCGACCGCCGCATAGCATATGAGCAAAAATTGAGAACTCTTAAAACAAACAGGCAAATAGTATTAGAAGCATTGCAACAGGTACTTAATGAATCTGTAAATTACTTTGTATAATCAGTTTTGTGAATATTCGACACATATACTTGTGATTACGGTTTCCCTTTTTCTTTTCTTCCTTTCTTGTGATTTGTTTGGAGGGCAAAAATTTAACATGAAAACGATATTTTTAACATTTCATGTAGTTTCACTGTGTTTAGTATATTTTCTGTTATTAGCTATTAAATTAGTGCATAAGTATTAGCTAAATATATTTTATTAAAATGTTTGCTAATTATTTTATGTTCAAATTATTTCTTTCAGAGTTCTTTGGAAAATGAATGCTCTGTTTAGAAGTACTGCAAAATCAATTTTAATCCAATCGACAGGGTGATCAGAATATGAGTATGCATTTGAAAAATTAATAATTCATGGAATAATGTAGGTAGAGAAGTAAAAATTGACACACATGCTTGGAATGACATGGGGTTTTATTGCAACCTCAAAAAAGAGAAAGTTCGAAAAATGGCCATCAGATGCCACTTAATGTGATAAGAAAAGTAATAACAGGGTGTCTACTGGTCAGGAAAGTCTGGAAAATGAAAAATGGGTCAGGAAAATTCTTTGAAAGAATAGATTTTTCTTCATATAAAAATTTCTTAGCAGGTTTTTTTTTTTCTTTTTCTCTGGACGCCAGAGAGTGAAAAAAAAACTGATAAAGGTGATTTATGTTTAAATAGAATGAATGGGTCAGAGTGTTTGTGGGGTGTGTGATACTCATACCTGTTTTACATTCTGTACTGAGGTGTCTCTTGTGACGGAATGGTCAAAAAAACTATCTGTCTATGACCAGCAGTAAAATATAGAAATTTTCTTTACTATCGCTCTATATTCTTTCATATTTGAAGGGTGGTAGACAAAAGATAAAATTTGTGTTTGAAATTTGGCATCTGCATTTAAAATTGTCATCTAGGCATATCACATAAGTACCACCTTTAAAACTCAATTGGTCAACTCAATATTGACCAATACCACAAGTAGTGTTGATAAATATTGGTTAAATCTGAACTAACTAGTATTTTACAAACATACAACTCATAGTAGTTTTTTTCTATCTAACTTAAGTACATCAATAACTATATTCTAGTTGAATATTTATTTCAAGTAAATTGTAGCAAAATATTTAAATATAAAAAGGTGGTGATACTATTAAGGAATTTTCCAAAGTGAAATGCGTCTATGGTCAAGAAATTTTTTCCGAAAGCTCCCAAAAGTCTGGAAAAAGTCAAGAAATTGACTTCAGAAGTTTAGTAGACACCCTGAATAATTAACGTAACAAATTACGATAAACCAAAACAATGTTCTTCAGAGCAAATGCTCTTGTTGACCTTCATTCTTCAACAAGCTGTAATCGAAGGATAATGTTGTAAACAGCACCGTACTGCATATCTCTAGTTATGGTGAGACAATGGCATCAGATGTTGTCTTTTAGCATCCCTATATGAAGTCTGTCTCTCATGGTAGATTTGAGACTTCAGGTAACTCCAGAGCCAATAATCACAAGGCGTGAGATCTGGGGGGGAACTGGAAGGCCAAGCATAATAAAGTGGCAGCTCTGCATGCAATCATCACCAAATGATGTGCGAAAGAAATCTTTCACACATCTAGCAGTATGAGTTGGAGCACTATACTGCATTAAAATCATACATTCCAGCAGGTGCTTATCAGGCAGGCTAGGGATGACGTGATTCTGTAACATACCAGCATACCTTTCACCTGCCACGCTAACAGTTAGAAAAACAGAATCGTGCATTTCCTCGAAGAAAAAGGGCCCAATAATGGTAGGTGTGGTAAATTCACACCAAACCAGGATTTTCTTGTCATGCAATGGAGTTTGCATGACAGTTCTGGGATTTTTGGTAGCCCAGATTCTGCAGTTGTGGGATCGACAGACCCTCAGAATGAAATTTGCTTCATCAATCCACAACACGTTAGAAAAACAATCGTCATATTCTGCCATCTTTTGAAATGCCCACACCGCAAATGCTCATCTTTTCACAAAATTGCTGGGTAACAGTTCATGACGACACTGGATTTTGTACAAATAGCATTGAAGGATATGCTTAGTGCTACCTAAACACTAGTATGTGGAATTCCGGTGCGATGTGCGACTTCATGAAGGCTGACTTCCCCAAGCATAGACGAACCCACTATAATCTCCATTTCTTCTTGATCTGTCTGAGTGGCATTAGCATTTGAGCTTGGTCAGCCACTACGGAGCCTGTCGTCTAAACAACCCATGACTTCGAAATCATTCTCTTCACAACTGAACATGTCATAGGACCTTTACCTGTTCGAATACCCTTCCTATGGCAATAGGATCATAAAGCTGCAGTAGCAGATTCCCCATTCTGATAGTACAGCTTCACTAACGGTGCCTTTTCTGGTAAGGTCAACATGATGCAATTGCTGATGCATCTGTTTCCCTTTCTTAACAGCTCCTTTTATTTTATACAAGATTCTCATGCAGCATCACTTGACGTTTTGCTGTCCAGCACCATCTATTGGCCATTTTTTTAACTTTTTCCTTTTGAGGTTGCAATAAAACCCCATGTCATTCCAAGCATGTGTGTCAATTTTTACTTCGCTACCAACATTATTCTGTGAATTATTAATTTTTCAAATGTATACTCATATTCTGATCACCCTGTATTTATATAATACACTAACGTATGTGGTACCAAAAGTGACGATATTTCAATACTGCGAATGTTTGCTACTAGATGTAAGCACTGATGTAATAAAAATAACAAATGTGCAAAAATACAAATTAACAGCTCAGTGGCATCCAAATAAAGCAAGCATATTCATTACAGATTACTTTTACTTGCGTGTGTCACACAGTAGCTAGATTACAAAATAGCAATAATACATCCAAGAAAATGCAAGATGATTCTTATCTTTTCTCAGCTTCAAAATATCGAATTTACAATACTTGGCACATTTATCGCACACACACAAAAAAAAATTGTCATGCTGTGGGCTAAAGCACATTTTAGCCATTTCCTATTTCTTTTATATTATTGTAATCAAGGACGTAGTAAATAATGCAACCATACTATAAAAGCACCAGGTTGCTAATTCTGACACATTACCACTGGTGTTTTTAAACTAAAAAAGTACCCATTAGCGGCACCACTCTAAACACTATTTGAGAAAGCCTGCAGCTTCTGCATTAAGAAGTATTTCTGTAGGAATTTGTACAATACATTATCACACAATACAGTATTTTTATGATCATTTTATGAATGGAAATGTCACTAATTATGGTTCTTCATACATTTTGCAATGTTAGTACTTGGCATCGTCACCATAGCCACCATCAGCTTTTATGCTGACACTCAAAATTTATAGCAACCCTAACCTAAATAAATTTAATGACAAATACTATTAAAGCAAAGAAACATGATATTTGTTGGAATGTGTCCAATAATTTGGCCAACACTGCACTGGGTATAAAAAACAGTAAGGTACGAGCTTGCGAAGCTGGCCATGTTGGTAGCTAGTTTTGTGTATTTCATTTTAAATTTCTATTTTATGTTATATTCACAAGCTTTTAGTAAATTTAGTGGGATCATAATAATTTAAAGTGTTATTTTTCCACATTTAGTTATTTAATTTGTAGTTTAAAAATCTCGAATAATATAGAGTGATATGTCTAATCTTACACTGATTTTTTAATTGTATTTGTCTCTTGGCTAAAAAGTCAACACAAAAATGATAAAAGAAAAGAGGTATTTTTTAGCCTAAATAAGGTAACATGAAATAAATCATTAAGTTGCCTCATATATTATCACTTAAATTCAGTGGGATATGCAATTAAGTGTAATGTGCACTGATGGAGATGGTAAATGAACAGCCAAGAATATCTGTAAGTTCTTTCATTCTTGATAATGAAATGCAATAGGAAAATTATATTGTTACTACTTTGTTCTGGAGTAGGCTTGTTTTCTATCAGTTATTTTAATTAATTACTTGAATCTATACAGTTAAAGTTGACATTTCTTTATTCTTTACTTAGCTTGTAAAACTGACTCATCCTGAACTAACTTCAGATGATCATGCTGCAGTTGTTGCTGCTATGAATTCAAAACCTCCCAGTTCAACAGAAGATGAAAGTACCCAACCTTATAGGTAAATTGCTGCTAGATTTATAGTTGTTCTTGTTGAAATCATTGAAATGCACTTTCATAAAGCTACATATTACAAGATATAGTATGATATGTTTTAGTATAAAACTGTTTTCTTTGACCCAGATATAAGCTTTAGGGGGGAACAAAACACACACACAATATATATATTAATGACTATGTCATTTTATCTCTCACCCCCTTTACTGAAAATTGTCCGAAAAATGTGCCCCCAAAAAGCAACATAATTTTACATATATTTAAATACTATTAGTTCACAACAGCTTTAATCTATTGTTACAATATTTTGTAAGCTGTAGAATATGAATCACATGTATTTTTCTATAAATAGGTTACAATCATAAAAATTTCAACATAGGGTTACCAGGCAAAATATACGAAAGATGAGAGATAAAACGACATAGTCAATTAATACCATTTTAATATGGCAATAATGAAACTAAAAAATTTGTGGGGTTCAGGGGGGAGGGTCTCCTCCCGATGAGGCTGGAACAGCCGAGTTTTATATATATATATATATATATGTATGCATACAGTAAAGAAAAATAGTCTTATCTCCCCCACATTTTACAATAAAACTCAGTCTCTTAAATTAAACAAAATATTTTGCTCCCACATTTTATAAGTCGTATAGATAGTAAATTCAGGCAGCATTGAGGTGTCACCAAATATTGGAAGTGTAAAATATTTATCAATATTAATTTGTAATAATATAGGGTGTTTGTCATGTTATAAACATTCATTCAATGTAGTTTCATTTCAAAACAATCTCCTTTCAATTATTTTTAGTGCATTTTAAATTCTTAATTAAAAATTTTGTATACTACCTGTACTGAGTGAATGTTAAATTTTTAAATTGCACAATTTATCCTTATTTTAGCTTAGATTCCAAGTCAAAGACTGCTTCTCAAAGTCAGGATAGAACTTCTCCTTATCCTAAATTACCTGCTGCTTTAGACAGTCACAACTATGCTAAAAGCCCTTTAATGGAAGGTTTAAAATCTGGTCCAACTGATTCACAGCCACATTATGAAGATTACAGTGGATCGGACTATTCAGATGATGAATCGAGGAGTGCAGAGAAAAATATTTCTAATGATTCCCCTAAAAGTAATCCAGGCAGTGAAATTAAACTCCCTGAAGGCAGTGAAAACTCAATGATGCCATTATCCATAAACACTTCACCTGACATTCTGAAACCTCTTAGCATTCAAACAAAATTTGAGACTTCACCAGCTCCAAGTGCATCAAGCACCGACACATCGTCAGAGGTTGGGAGTGCATTTAACTCCCCGGTTCAGTCATTGCACAGTAATTACAGTCAAGGCAGCCCCAACTCAATAAAGTCATGTAAGCCGTCTGATATATTTGATGATGTCAGAGACATAAAGAAGTTTGTTGTGATTCGCATGTCATCTGGTTGTGCCAGTGATGTACATAATGATCCTGACTCGTCTGCCAAAGATGATTTCAAGTCCGATAATGCAAAACAAACTTCTGACAGCCATGGTGAAAGCTCTGGAGAACCAGCTTCAAAGAGGAGTCGTATTGATTCTGGACACAGTGGAAGCTGTTTTGAAAATATTTCCAGCTCAGATAGGCAAGAACACGAGAAAAAGAATTTAGAAAAAAGGAGCTCTGAAGTGCATGATGATGGTAGCTATGACAAAGCCAATAGTCTTAGTACTGTAAAGCACCCTCATTTAATAGAACCTCACAGGTTTGCTCCAAAAGTATGTATTTTTATTTAAATATGACAATTTCTGTTTCTTATTTAATGCATTAAGATTTCTTTACATATTTTGTAGTAATTGTTAATTAGTCAAAACATATTCAACTAAAAGAGCATATATTTTTAAAATAAGCTCAGTACACACATCTAAACTTTAAACACTATACATATACACTCACAAAAAGAAAAAGAAAGAAAAAAACCTTTTTGATCCAAATTGCATATGAATATTGAATATCCTTTAGTTGGATTAAAAAAACTACCTTATTTAATGCATTTAGATTATTTGAGCTGCATTGGGACTAAATCATTTTGACCCATTAAATCAATATCTCATTAAGCAGAAGTTTATTGATTTACATCATTTAAATGACTAGTTTATACCCACTCATAATGGAGGAGGTAATAAGCAAAAGGTGCTTTTCCACATTTGGCAAATTTTTGAGAAACAAACAAACAAACAAACAACAACAAAAAAAATGTTTCTCTATTGCTGTGATCAGGATAAGAATGCAATTTTTAAAGCTCAAATTAGACTCAAATTTTTTGCCATGAAAGGAAAATAATAAAAAAAGTAGTAATTTTTTATAGAAATGGCACAGCCAAATATGGAGAAAACCCTTTTTGACTGAAAATTTGAACAGCAGACCAAAAATTGGCTAAAACATTTTTTTTTTTTTTACTGTGTATTTTGTGTTTTAATGCTTGTAAGGTGAATAATATCGAATTGATGAAACTATATCAAAATATTAAACTTTGAATGACCCCCTCCCCTCCAAAAAAAAAAAAAAAAAAAAAAACCTGGAAAAATAAAGTGGCTTGATTTGTTAGGTTTTTTAACACCATGATTTTTTTTTCCCAACAGTCAATATTGATGATAAATATGATGGACAGTTTATCTCAAAAAGCGTTTGCATTCTCTGATAGGATTTTTGAACAAAACAAACTTTTTACCATGTTTTTTGGGGGTTTTTTTTTTCTGTAGAAAAGTACCAACAATAAAAATCCATTCAGCATGTAATGAACTTGTTAGACAATTTATCTTTTGGGGTAGAATACTTTTTCCTCTTCCTAAAGTATTATTCACTTCAGAAACTATCACCTCATCATCTACATCATAATCGTTGAACAGTAGAATCTACAGTTTCTATATTTTTCAAGAAAAAGAACACAGGACAAATGTATTAGAACACCAGCAATAATATAAACACTTACTATTGATGACAAAACATAAAATGAAAAACAACATAACCCTTAGTTAAGGTCACATGACATGGAACAATCTCATTGGCTGGATGGAAAAAAGCTGCTTTTGTTAATGATGCAGTGACAAGAAAAAACCTTTTTTGCACATGCAATTGTTTAACACATTTTTTTAAGGAGAAAAAAAAAAATCCTTTTAGGCCACAAACTCTTGTACTATCAAATAACTCTCTACGAGACAAACAAAATGATACAACAAACTCACTTCGAAAAACATTTAAGAACCCTTTTTGCTTGCTAGCTCCTCAATTATGTGTAATGAATAAATTTTTTCACATAGGAAATTTTTTAAAAAAACATTTAATATCATTACAAAACTATCGAAGCAATATTTAATGACTCCCCCCCCCCCCCCAAATTAAAAAAAAAAATGTACATATATGTATGCCTTGTACTTACACAATTTATTTAATCTTGGTGCTAAAAATTCTACACATGCCGCTTTTCTCTCTCTAAAATTTGATTTTTTTCACCTTTATAGGATCTTTTGGCTCTTTTAAAGACTGTAGAAACTGAAATTGCAATTTGTGAAAGCAATTTACATGATGAAATTGAAAAGAGGAAAAAGTATAAGGTAAAGTATTTAATTTATCTATATATTTAGATTGAGCTTATCCCTTAGATTCGTGGCTGACGAAATAGACAAGCTCCGTTGGTCATGCCTACTTTTGAAGTCACGTGCAGTGGCAGATTAATGCAAGTTTGTCGGGAGGGGGGTAGTTAGAAAATTGACATATACATCCATTTTATGGAAGTAAAATAGGATCTTTTACATTAATTTATTTTTCCTTGGGGGGGGGCAATCGCCCCCTCTGCCCTCCCCTTTAATCCGTCCTTGGTCACGTGACTCTAAGATAGTGAGCATCTGCTCTTTTCATACACTTGCGCTTACTCAGAAATACACACACACACAAATAATGCTTTAAAACAATTTATTTTTAGACTTACCTTTCATAAAACATTAATATTTTTTTAAGAATAAAGATTATCTAATCTCACTAATAAAATGAACACTTCTTTTTCAATTACTTGAATACAGCCCCACACTACATTCTAGAATATATCCCCATATTACTTAATTTGTTGATTCTCCAACTTTTAGAAAGAAATATTTTTGCTAAAAGTTGCTATAAATACAAAATATCTTAAATATTTGATTTAAAAAAAAAAGAATGAAGGAAAATACACATAAAGTAGATTAATAAGAATTACCTTCTTTTATTCTATAAAAAAAGCAATTACGTACATTTTCTTCGCTTTAAGTACTAATACCCATAGGAACTTGATAAAAATAAAATATAACCTTAACCAGATAAAACATTTTTTTTTCTTAAATCAGGTTTTCAATAACAATTAATTTAAGGAGCATATCAGCAATAAGAATCTCTGAATCTATTTCTAATGAAGTGCATAAATTATTTTTAAGCACAAATAAAATAATCCAACTTTTCTTTAAGTAAAATAAATAATACATGTTAGGAATATCTTTTAGAAGGAGCTACAATTACAAGCAAAAAAAAAAAAAAAAAGAAAAAACATATTGATAAATACAAAACAATCACACTTTTTGTATCCCTATTAATGTTATGATCATGGAAACACTTTCACTCATTTTCCAGAGATAATTAAATTCCATTTATTCTTGAAAGCGTATAAAAATAATTTTAAAATTTTAACAAAAGTTTTTTAACTATTAAATAATGGTCATTCCATGGTGACTGATGTTACAATTTCGCTACATTTGTAACCTTTGAAATTCACCAGTGGCTTGAAATAGATATATTTATTTATTTAAATTGATCAAGAGTATCATAAATAAGTACTATACTGTTATCCATTCTCAATATAAAAAGTATTTACAGTGAAAAACGTTTAACACGAAACCGAAGGGACAAAAATTTTTTCCATGTTAAAAGATTTGTAAAAAAAAGAACAAAACTAACCATATTTTCGATGTTCTTATGTTTTATATCGATTTCCTGTTAAACAACAAGTAGGTTGCATTCATTGGGATGAAAAGCAATTACAAAAAAATACTATTTTGGGGAGAAAAAATCAGTTTTTTTTTTTTGAGATGTATTTTTCAGAGCCATATTGTCCACAAATTTTCAAGATAGTCCATAGTTTTATTCATTTCTCCATTAGTATGTGCATCTAAATAACTGCGTAGACTGTTTATCACTTTTCGCACTTCTGAAGTATAGGGGACGGGAACTGCATCGTTGAATCCGTTGTCAGATTCGTCGTGGAAATCAACAGAATCTTTTGGATTTTGAACAATATCCAAAATCTCTTTTTCTGTCATAATTGGTGCTGTACTTACATCATTACGGCATTTTCCCCCCCTATGTAGGGGAAGCGTGGTAGAAAGCAGCGAAATTTCCTGCATTTACTCTGCATTTGTGTGCATGTAAACGGGCCCTATGAGAACAACTAAAGTGCATTCCCACCAATCGCAGATTCTTTGATACAGATAAGAATTCTATTCATTAGGGGGAGGGGGAGAGACCTGATGGATGATGCTATTAATACTTCTAGGATGACAAAAGGTAGAAAAACCATTTCCCAGAATTTAAATAAAATTTCTTTTCCACAAAAACGTTCTAGTGACTTGTCGCAAACATTCCACTGAAGATTAAACACGAATTTTTTTTCGTGTTAAACGATTTTTGTTTCGTGTTAAAAGAAAAAAAATGCATGAAATTGCATATTTTGCGTTAAGGACCGTTGTGTCATTTCCTGTTAACCGATTTTTCATGTTAAGCATTTTCGTGTTAAACGTATTTCACTGTATTTTTTTTTTTTTTTTAAATTAAGGGAAATCAAAAAACGTGACTGATGTTACACAGAAGATTCTTCTGTTTAAATGTATTTTTATTTCTCTTAATTAAAAAAAAAAAAGACTTCTTATATTGAGAATGAATAACAATATAGTACTTAAAGTAATTAAAAAACTTTGTAAAAAACACACATAAGAAGTAAAAGGAAAAAGGATACGCGTTTCGTTCAAAAATTGTTTTGAACAGCTTGGACTGAAGAAGTTCAAAACAATTTTTGAACGAAACGCGTATCCTTTTTCCTTTTACTTCTTATGTGTGTTTTTTACAAAGTTTTTTAATTACTTTATCGTTTAACACCAGTATTTTGAGTGTTTTTTTCTGTTAAATATAGTACTTATTTATGATACTCTTGATCAATTTAAATAAATAAATATATATATTTCAAGCCACTGGTAAATTTCAAAGGTTACAAATGTAGTCAAACTGTAACATCAGTCACCATGGAATGACCCATAACATCTTTTTCCAACAAATAATAATACACTAAAGGACAAACTTTGTATGCTCAAAGATTGAAAACATAAACACAGTACATTTCAGAAGAGATTTGTAAAGCAACTACTGTGATTGAAAATTTAAACTTCACCCACACAGGGTGACATGATATTTCACCACCAGAGCCAGTCTATTTTGTCAGCCATGGCTAGATTAGTTTTTTAAAATCAGAATGAATTATAGCTTGATTATTCTGGGATAGTGTAGCTTTTTATCAGAGAATTTTTTTTTAAGAATTGATTGAGTAGTTCTAGAGATTAACCCCTACATACAAACAAACACATCATCTCTTTATAATATTAGCTTAAATAAACTTCAAAAAATGCAAAATCAAATGCATCTGTTGTTTTCGTAATAGAATTGAAAAAAAAAATGAAAGTATCTTTTACATACCTTTCTTGTAAACATAGACAGTTGTTTTTTTCTAAATTTATAATATGTAGGGGTGCTACGGCTATGCCAATCTGCTCTAAATGGAATCTCTTGATACATTCTGACACAAAAAACATATTTTTGAAGGTCACTGCGCTGAAAGAATCTCTTTGTATTTACTGATACAAAAAGTATAGTTTTTAAACAAATTCTGTGCCAAATCAGTGCTCACCAGGGTACCAAAAATTAAAGAAAACCAGAAATTACATGCTAAAATATCACCTTCCTGTTTTCATCAGGAAACTTTGTACTTACGTATTATCCCAGTGGTCCGCCAAGACTAGCGATTTTTCGGCAAGATAAGTGCTGGGCATATGAAATGGCTTATGGTTTGGAATACGATTGGCAACAGTTTGCCAGCACATTTGACTGAAAAATAGTTTGGCAGGGATGACCGTCGGGATACTGTATACGCCGCACAGTGGAGTATTTGTGTCAAAATCCTGGCCAAAAATATTTTTCGTGTGTTTTAACGTTAAAATCATGGCTGTTGACTTTTGACTGACTTTTTAGTATTATATACTTCTTAAATTATATAAAAAAGTGTGCTGTCTAACAAATGTCTTGTCTGGGGTGTGTCCCTTACTGGGAAGTACTGCTATTGTATAATACCACTTATAAATGTAATACCACGATGCTGTCGATCTAACGGTCTGGAGTTTTGGGCGATTTTCTCCAGATGTCATGTGAATACAAGGGCGGTTCTAGAGTTGCAGTCTAGGAGGGGTAATGATATTTTATAATTTTAAATAAACTCAGTGCTTCAGAGAAGCACTGACTACCGGGGGCGCACAGAGAAAAGGGGACCCTTCTGATTGCACAATATACTTCATATATATGAATTTAATCACCTACAAAAACTGTTTTAGAATATTCTTCAGGCATAGTCTAACTATACTTGATGTTTTCTAAATACTGTTTGGAATGTGCATCATATTCCCCGCGCATTTGTCTTCTTGTTCATCAACCTTGAAATCTATATTAAAATCGCCTAATCCCCGCCAGACATATTCTAACTATACTTCATCTTTATTTACTCGAATATAGATACCAACATTCCAATTAAATAAACAGTAGGATTACGCAATTTCTCGACAAAGATGGTTGTGTTGTGGTATTACTGCCAATTAGCAACACGTGGGCTCTAGGCCAAGGAGCGGGGTGCCTTCCATGGTGGTCTTTCTAAAGGATCCTAACCTGTATTTATGCTAAGTTCCGGAAGAAACCACAGAAAATTCCGAACGGTTAGGTTGGCAGACGCGACCTGGTTTTGAATCAAGTACCTTCCGTCTCCCAGTTCAACCTGTTATGCGCTTGGCCACTGGTGGGGCACTCGACAAAGCGCTTCGGGGACTTATTTCTGTTATACTAATTTTGGCGATAAATCATCAAAAATGGATCTTGGGGATTTTACACATTTAATCTGGCAACACTTGAAACATGATTTGCCCTTTCACCAGGTAGACAATGTCCTAAAATTAACAGCACTCAAGAGCTAAATATTACGTGAAAAATACCTTTTTTTGTCAACTATCCTTTATAATGGTCGATTTAAAAAAAAATTGAAAAAGAGTTTTAGGAATTTGTGTTCGTTACATCCCAATGAAAGTTTTTTTATGGCTATCTTCAATTTCCTTCGATATATGAAGACAAATATGAAAATGTTTGAACTCTAAAAACTCCGAAAATGACTGTTATGTATTCGTGTTAGCTAACATTTTAAGCTAAGAATTTGTTGCTATCTCTTTTTCCCTTTGTGATATAATGGAAAATTTGGAAATAACATTTTGACCCCCTTATCCCCATTATGATGCGGATTCTAAAAACACCTGGAAACGATTTTAAGGCATTTGTGTTTACTATATTTTTAAGCAAGAATTTCAGGCTATCTTCTTTTAAAAACAGATGAAGGGAAATGTGAAAAGAACGTCAAAGAACGTTTCAGTCCCTTACACCCACTTGGGTGCGAATTCTAAAACACCCTCAAACTGATTTTCAGGCATTCTTGTTCGCTACATTCTAAAGCAAGAATTTTATGACGATCTCTATTTCCCTTTGAGATATGATGGCAAATTTGAAAATAACGTTTTGGCCCCTTATCCCCCTTTTCATGCGCATTCTAAAGAACCCAGAAAACGAATTTTAAGCAACAATTTTAAGGCTATTTCTTTTTATTCTTCGATATATCAAGATAAATGTGAAAAGAACGTTTTGGACCCTTATGCCTGTTTGGGTGCGAATTCTAAAAAACCCTGAAAACAACTTTTAGGTATCTGTGTTGTTACATTTTAAAGCAAGAATTGTACGACTATCTCTTTTTAACCCTGAGATATGAAGGGAAACATGAAAAGAACATTTTGGGCCGCCATACCCGGCTGGGTTCGAATTTTTAAAAATTGCTTCTTAAATGACGCTTCGGGTACAAAAGCTATAAGCTCCTAAAATTTCATGTCTGTTCCTCCAGTAGATTTGGCTGGGCGATGATCGTCAGTCAGTCAGTCAGGACATCTTCCTTTATATAGAGAGATAAAATGTTTAACTAATGATCAAATGCAAAATAATTGTTTAATTAATCATATAATTAATGAAGTATGTAAATACCGAAAATAACAACCTTGCATCCCCCCCTCCCTCAATCGATCAAAATTTATTGCTATATTTGAAGAATTCTTATGTTTCGCCAGTAGATAGTGTTATTTGTTTATTTCACCCCAGTGAATTCCATTTGCAGAACTATTTTTCAATTTCGTTTTCAAAATCCTGGGAGAGGTAATTACCTCCATTACCCCCCCCGTAAAACCGCCAGTGTGTGAATACGCATTAGAACCCCCTTAAAAACCCCTCTGCCCAAGGCAACCTTCGCATTAGGCAAATAGCCGTGTAGCTATGCCTTAACCACAATAAAAATATAAAAATGTAGTACTTTACTTATAACAATACTTATAAATATAATACTACTTATCTATAAATCAAATTTTATCATAAAAATTTTTAGATTTTTCGCTTTTCTAAATTACTATAGGGATCTTAGCTTTCTCATGACTTCTGAAGATTAACTTTTTCATTCCGATTCTTTTGAAATCTGATATTCGTCTTCACTCAGAATCACTTTCTTGTTCTTCATTTCTTTTAGCACTCGGGTGCAATTTCTTTCAAGCACGGAATTGTTGTCTACGCGGGGTGCCGTGGTCACTTTTCCGTTTGATTCATGTTTTCTGCAGAGTGATTTGATATTGCTAACGGAAACATGGGCTATCCCTTCAGATGATTTTCAAATACCAGGATTCACTTTGGTCGAACGTATAGACAGTGGTTTCCAAAACAGAAAACCATCTGGAGTTATGATTTTTATAGAGGAAAACTTTATAAAAATCACTTCATAAAAAGAATATGAAACACTTTGCCCGTGCCTACACGAGCCAGATCAAGGGTGTTCAAAGGGTCATTGTGCATATTCAAGATAAAGTGAGATTTGAAGTTATATACGCTAGTCCTCAGATTTCTTATGAAGATAAATTAGATGCTATATTCGAAACGTTACTGTAGGAGGGTGATTGTAAGACTGTTTTAGTAGGCGATTTTAACACAGAATTAAATTTTGATCAAGGATCCAATTTCATAACTGAAATGGGTACTTTAGATTTTCCAATACACATTCATCCAAAACATATCACCACTAGGGGTCAAACAACAATAGATGCAATTTTCAGCAACAAAATTATGCGAACAGGAACCTATATGAGCACTTACAGTTATCATTTTCCTCTATATGGCAGAATTGATTGAATAGATTAAAAAAAAATCTGGAATTCTTCCATCCGTGTGCGTAAATAAAATCTGGAAGAATTATAAATATATATATATATATATATTAGAGAGAGAGAGAGAGAGAGAGAGACCACCATCGGGCCCCTCTGGAAGAAGAAGTTGTAGGGTCTCACTGCTACAAAGCTTGCTCTTTTTCCTTGGGCTTTGTCTAGAGCAGCTAAAAGGACACTGCTTAAAAGAAGACTCCTTGCAGACCCACAAAATCTCATTCCAAGCTGGGGGAAAAGTAATTTATTTCAAGCCAGCACTTCAAAATGACTTAAAGAGCTAGCACATGTTTCTGTTTACACACTCACACTTCCATGACCCGAAGCCACAGTTGCCAACCTTTGAGAACCAAAAAAGGAGAGTTTTTGCTTTGGACACAATTTACGACATAAATGGAAAACTAAGCTGTAAATAGATGGGACTATTTACAGGACTAAGAAAGGGCAATTTTGGAATATGTAGAAATTTTCTTCTTGTAGCAAATTTACATCAGGAAAGAAATTACATACTGAATTTAAAATACTGATGTTAAATCTTAACTGAAATGAAATTTTATATACCTTCATCCAAACACTTGCACATAATTTATAGTTATGAGAAATACAAGCGCGTTTGTTTGTATCCCTTTTGGATCACCTGTCAAAAAATTATCAAAAAAAATAAAAATGGTGGATGTTGGGGGAACATTTTTTTCTTGGAATAGACACTCAATACTGTAATAATTACAATTATAGTTGAAATTAGGCGCGACAAGCCGCGACAAAGGCTTTTTAAAATGTAAATTTTTGAAAAAAAAAAGTTTCATTTTTTTAAATAAAGTCATATTATTTTTTTAAAGCTAATAGATACATATAATTAAAATACATATATTTTACTACAATTATACTAAGTTTCAAATCTGTAAATTAATTTAAAGAGCCCGTAAAAGATGCATGACGAAGTAATAGAAAATGCTGAAATCTCTTGCCATAAATGAAGAAACTTGCTTTTAAACCGAGTGTTGCATCTTTTGGATATGAATTACGGTCGAGAAACATGTATCTCATGATGCATCAGTTACTAGGATATCCAAAAACATATATATTACTGTTTTTAGACAAATTTAAAATTTTCGATTTTTGGCCAGGATTTTGATACGAATACTCCACTGTGCGCCGTAAGTACCAAACTGTATTGTACTAATGATTCAGAAAATCATACGAATTGTTAGTAAAACCTGTTATAAATAATCTAAAATATAAATTTCTGCACACATTGCACAGCCCTGAAATGTGTATATCCCAGCTTCTGTGTTTTTCTTTAGGGACAGTGCTAACATGGTGGTATCGAAAGTTTCATTTATTTTACAAATCAGTGGATTTCTCCATTTCTTTTCTGCTTCATATCAATGAATTCCACTGTTAGTGTATTAATTTTTTTGGCGGGAAAAACTACGATAAGTGTATTATGCTTCAGCATCCTAATTTCAATCTTTTTCCATTCCTCTTGAGAATAAATATTTTTCCGCTAGCATTCTTCATTGAAGCTTCTGTTGCCATAAGATTAAAAATGGACCCCTATTTTAAATGTAAATGAATCTTTTAACCTTATTTTAACCCCCGTAACAAAAAAAAAAAAAAAAAAAAAAAAAAAAAAATTCAATAAAAAGAGCAGGCTCAGATATGATTGAAAATGAAAAAGAATTAAAATAAATATTGAAACAAAGAATACAAAAGCGATACAAAAGTCTGCAAAATTGATAAATATAAAATTTTCTTTTTCTTTTTAAACAAAAAATTTGCAAAATGGATGCAAAAGCAGATGTTTTTGATACAAAAGTCTGCAAAACTGATACAAAAGTGATTTTTTTCGTGCTACAAAATTAGATTTTTTCTGTTACGAAAGCCTAAAAAACATACAAAAGTTGATTTTTTTTCTGGTACAAAAGGCCTAAACCTCTATAGCACCACTGTATATGTAAATTATAATTTCAGTTTACCAAATGAATAAACTTTTTCTTGTAACCTTTCACTTACATTCTTACAATTTTTAGATTGATGACTGTAGGAGGACACATAACTATGACCAGTTTATTTGTACGTTCCTGTCTATGTTAGCAGAGCAAGGTAAATTAGCGGATTTGGTCGAACAACAGTTAGTAGTCCGTCGAAGGCCAGGGGTAGCTGTTGGAAAACTTCACAAAACCAAGAAACCTGATAAGCGACGTCGTTCACGTCCAAAAAAGAAAAAATAAGTTGTTGATTATTTTGTATCTATAAAATCATTTATGTAGTTCCTTTTTAATTTTGTATATAATTTTACATTTTTAAAAGTCTTAGTTTTATTTATTGTTTCATAATAATTTGCACATTTTGTGTATAGTGTAATTCACCTTATTTCATAGTCATTTTCTACTGAAGATGTTACGTAGTCTTTCAAATGTAATTAAGTTATATGTGCATTTTATTTTTTTATTTTAATATTATTAATCAATAAATTTTATTAAAAATTGTTTTTTTCATAAGAAATGCCTGTTTGTTAAATGGTCTTATGTATTCTCTCTTAGAATTTCTAAATACAGTAAAGCACCGTTTATACATTTTCATCATTTATACTTTTTTTCTGAATGGTCCGAACAAAATTCATTGGATTTTAACATTAAATAATTTCACTCATACGTTTTCTTGAAATCAAAAACTTCATTTATACACTTTTTTTTTTTTTTTTTTTTTTTTTTTTTAACGTAAGAGGAGAGTGATGCATGTTTTCATTAAGCCTTGACAGGTTCTAATTTTATAATAGAATACAATTTCCAGTGATTTAAATGATAATGCTAAACAGGCTGTTTTAACTATGCTCAATGAACTTTTTTTTGTGCATTCCCAAACAGCCATGCAGCCAAAATTTTCAAATATTTTGTACATGTGGAATGAATATGAATACAAGTACTAGCTGTACATTAAATTCAGAATAAAACTATTAGTATTACAAACCCAGTGATCTCCCCAGAAATTTTCGTCAGGCAGGTGGCATTATTAAGCTGCATTATATAGTTCTATCGAATTAAAGCTTTTGAAATGATATTCTGCTGAGCATTCGGTAAAACTTGTCAGGTGGCACACTCTGCCAGAAAGGCCTGGGGAGAACCCCAATAGCTATTGGTGTATTTTGTTTTTGTGTAGTAGCAGATGTAGTATTTTAATTTAAATCTGATTTTTTATTGTTGGTTATTACGAAAATGTACATACTTTTGAGAATTTAATTTATACGTTTTTTCCCTAGTGCCTTGAAAAAGGTATAAATGGTGCTTCACTGCACTTATTAAAAATTATGTTTAAAAATCCTAAATAAGTATCAATTTTAAGTGCCAGTACTAATAATAGCAATTATATTTATTGCCTCTAAAAGGTATAATGTAATTAATCAACAACTTTATTCACATAAAATCTAAAAAAAGGTAAAATATTTTTATTAAAAATGATAATAGTGATTCAAAGTTGGTGGTTTTCAGTCATGTGCATCTGTACAAGTCAAAAAGTATAGGATTAAAAAATAAATACTTATGTATGTTAGTTGATATGAAAATTAGAAAATTAATTAATAATCAAAATATTATTTACATAGTTATTGTGGCCAAAAAATTTGAGAACATTGTTCCAGGAAATGAACAAAGGACTTTTTGTTATTTGACTACATGCAAATTCTGTAAGATACTATTTTGTGCATGATGATATTTTTTAAAATTTAGATAATTTTTTAATCTGATTACTAAAATTTGTAGTTAAAAAAACTCTTATTCAAGTTGGAATGTTATAATTTCTCCTTCATCATCTTCTTTTTAAATCTCTCTAACCAAAAATATTGATCCATAATATTGTGAAAGAAAGTATTTAAAAAGTGTGTTTTCATTTATTTGACCAATTCATCTATGTTATAGTTGATTGATATTTGTTTTCTATCATTATTGGTGTTCACGTCAAGTTCCTTCTTGTTGAAATACAATGTTTAAAATACTGCTTTTTGTATTTTGTATAAGCTAATATACAGTTAATCTCTTAGGTGTATTTTAAAATAACTCAATGGATTTTTAACAATATATTTAAGATTAAGTTTCCTCCACCCACGCCCATGTTTAGGGAAGGACAACCAGGACTGTAGGCCCTGGGCCACCATAAGAGAGGGGCCCCCTACATACATTTTCGCATAAAATTTTCTACAGAATAATTAAAAAATAATGGCATGACTTTTATCTCCAAAGGAGTCAGATGCAAAGCAACTGCTTTTTTGCACACATTTCGCCAGCTATTAGTATGCAATATGATTGCTTGCAAGCCATATCAACATTTTATATTAAGAGTGTAACACCAGACAAAAAGGAGATATCACTATTTGAGTAAATAAAATCCACTGGTAATTGAACCCTGTACTACTAGGCTGGCTATGAGTTAACCTTGAACCTACTTCTCCACACAGGTCATTGAAGAAAATGTTTACTTTGTTTGAAAAGTTAGGGGTCTCCACACCTATAAAACCGGCACTACTTCAACCAAAACTGTATCAGAATTTTCTCAAAATTTTAAGATATCTCAATAGAATTAAATAGTACAAAATATATTAGAAATGACCTTTATACAGAACATACCACTAAATTGTCTGTCATTTAGTGCAAGTTTAAAACAGTTTTTAGAAAATTAGCCAATGAATGAATTTCTGCATGAAAAGTGCTCTAAAATGGTTACTTTTGAATATTTTGCCCAGTTCCTTTCTCTGTTTTTCCAGAAGATAGCTTATAAATTTGGTAAAAGTCAAAATAGTTTAGCTGCATATCATTCTGTATGTTTGAATTTTTATTGTAAGCATAATTTTGCTTCCCAATACTTTAACATTATTAAGGTATTGAAAAATAAAGAAAATCCTCTGAATGAAAATTTCATTTCTGTGATTTCATCATCGCATTCAAAGTTTGTAAAGTGAACTGAATTTATATTTTACTAAACTTGTATGAAAAACCAAAAATTTCGAACTGCAGAAATTTTGTTTCCCACCATAGGGTATAAAAGAGCACAAATAGGTTTTCAAAGTCCAAAATATTTAATATTTGTTATAAGTTAAGAACACTCTTTATTTTAATTAAAAAAAATAATTTTTGTATTGTTAACCGAAAAACAATTGTAACTATTATTTTTTTATATAAATACAGTGCAACTTCTCTTAAGAGATCACGACTTGGAATATAAAAAATCACTCTTAAACTGAAGTGGTTTGTAAAGGGTTAATCCTTTCTGGGTGGCAGCTAATTTTTCAAGGAGTTATCATGAGAACGAAAACTGCCACTGCTCAGGTTATCTTGGAGGATAGCAGATTTTCAAAACTAAGCTTACTTACGTTAAAGTCTCTAAAATCATTGTTCTATATTAAATATTTTCTGCATGATGACACCACCTATGCAGGTTTGCCATACTTTGCAAAAATTTCGTGTTGCTGCACATACATAGCGTCTATCCGGAAAGAGTTAATGAGTTTCATGCAATATACACCTGCCAAATTATTATACTTCTGTTTTTACACAGGATCTTAAGTTTGAAAACATCACATGATTTTGATACATAAATACAAATAAACTGTGTCAGAGACTTCAAAATTTTTAGGATGACTCACACTGTAATAAATAATAAATCTGTATCAGTTACAAAATATATTTAAGAAACTCTTTAAAATTATAAATTTTACAGATTTTTTTCACTCTTTGAAAAATTTTACTGTCCAATTCCATGTTTAAAACATTTTTCAAAAAGTTTTATTAAAGACACAGAGATTTTGTTTATTGCAGTGGGTAGTGCAGCTTATGAAGATTCATTCTGAAATATTTTCAAGCACAGGAACTAAAATTTGGTTTTCAAATATTTAACTGTAATAAATTTCATCTATAAGTTAACTGCAACTAACTTAATAATATATCTGCTAACTCTAGATTCAGACACTCTGAAAATTTGTTGGTGGAACATATTTCAATATTGTAGGTTAAAAGTTCCCTTGTTTATCCATGATTTAAATGATTTAATTTATTGTTTCTGTTAGTCAGCTGTTATGAAAATGGTGCTATAAAAAAAGAATTGATATGATCGAAATAAACAAAGTGAACAAAATCACAAAAATAGGACCACACATGCTCATCAATACTATGTGGGACTCTTTAAAAACACCATAATTTTGCATACACAGTAACGCCTTTCAGATTGTGGTGATCTTGACCTGTTTAGCAATCATCAAAACTGGATCTTTAACCAATTAAGTGTTTGTTACTTGCACAGAAAATTATGTAATAACAGAATAAAAATGGTGCAAAGTTTAATTTTTGTCTTTCATTTTAAGATTTTTTTTAGACATGGCTTCAAAACTCTTATATTTTTTCATATTCATTTTGGATTAAAATTTTTGCTGAAGCATGTTTGTAATGCACAATGATATTTACGTATAAATTCTCCTGTTAACCTAAGATTTCTTGTAGTGCAAACTTTCAATGTTTCAGTTTTTTGTGGTGAGCTATTTAAAATAACTGTTATTACAAATTAATTACATTGGTAGTCTAGAAAATTGTGGGCTCCTTAAAATTCTTTTGAGTCTTTAAATTTCATTTTAAAAAATGAGTATAATTCTGGTAAAAAAATCCACAATGAATCTTAATAATTTAACCAGGGTTTTGTAAACTAATTGTGCTAGGGGGTTAAAAGAAATAAAAAATAATCTTCATAAACTGCTCTACTCAGTGAAATAAATGAAAACTCTGTGGAATGAAACTTTAAAAAAAAAAAAAAAAAAAAAAAAATTCTTTATTAACAGTGAACTGCACAGCAAAATATCTCAAAATGTAACACATTCTGCAAGATTTTTGACTTTTAAGAATTTTTTTCCTGAATGTTTCATAATTGATACAAGTTTGTTGTTTATTACAGTGCATAGTACAGCATGTTAAGAGACATTCCAAAAATTTTAAAAGTCCCTAATATAATTAGTTTATTTGTATTTATGTACTAAAAATAAGTTTTCAAATTACAGTCTTAAGATATTGCATAAAAACTAAAGTGTGTATAATAATCTGGCGAGGGATAGTAAACTACAAAAAATATTATTGAATTAGTTTATTATTAGTTGTATCTATACAGCTTTAAGTAGTCAGATAATTTTTAATTATACCAATTTCTGTTTCTAAATATGCTTTCATTTTAAGAAACAAATTATTTATTTTATTATCATCAGGTATCAAATTTTCTATCCAATTTCAACTAGTATTTCTTGACCTCTATCTGTTAAATTTCTCCTCCTAATGCTTACTCAAAAATCTTTTTCTACAATTTTAGCCATTTGAATGGCCTTCTCTTTCATCAAAATTTCATTTAATAAGATGTTTTTGACTATGCTTGTTTAAACCTCTATAATGCAGTTTCGTTTAGCTCCTAAGATCTCTGGATTGAAAATTTAAAAAATCCTTTTTCAGGAAGGAGGACAGGAAATACTGAATCGTCAATTGAGGGAAAATTAGCATGTATATGTAAACAAAAATTATAGATAAGAGATAAACGGTCGTTATAAATGGTGGTCTCTTAGAGAGGATTCACTGTGTATGCCGAACATTCAAAACTGTTTTTGTTATGTATATGATAATATTTATAATTTATTTAATAAAGATGGAACTGAATATTCATAAAATGCTTTTTCAAAGTTGGTGTAATTTTTATTATTTAAATTAAATTTTTGAATGCTCAATTTCTTGTTTTATGAAATGTTTTCACTTGTACCACATTTGTTACATTGTTGTAGATAGGATAAGAAAATAGCTCGCTTAAAAACTGCATATTTTTCCTAATATATATGTAATGTTCAGTGTTTAGAATTCAATACTCTTTATAAATATTTTTTAAAGTATAACTTCCAAGAAACATCCATTGTATTATCCTTAATATTTATACATATGTGTTTCATGTAATAGTAAATTGTTTTTAAAAATTTCAAGCTTGTATTATGCAGAATCAGTTGAGCCAATTGGAGTAATACACAATTCTGAAATGCTTTAATTTTAGTCATATTTCTATTACTTAAGCACATTAATTTTATAGCACAGAAGAACTCTTAGAATATTATTAAATCAGATGCTTCAACACAAAGTTACTAACATTGTATTAAGTTTAGCAAAATTTTTCTTGTCCTGAATATCTTAACAGTAAAACGACCAGATTTTATCTTAAAATCTTTATTATTAAAATAACTTTTTAAATGAAATGTTACGTCAACAAAGTACCATGCTCCTTGTTAGTTTTAAGATTCTAATTTAATGTGAAGGAATAGGATATATATATATATATATATAATATACACCATTGCAATAGAATATTTAACAATCCTACCCGACATCATATTTGCTAACCTAAGAAAAATAACATTAGTAAAATTATGTCCCCATTTCAGTAAATTTTTACCTCGCATTAGTTAAACTAAGCTTATTTTTTTGGAATTAATGACTCATGCTCTTGTTAAACTAAGTTTATTTCTGGTCAAAACATTTTCTATTTTTATTAAATCATTTTCAGTCATAACTGAGCCTACTCTACTTAGTGTGTATTTTTTTTTAATTACCTGGTTTAATTAGGGAGGGGGGGGGGAGGTTAAAAAATGAAATTTAAAATAGGAATCAGTTTTTATCCTTGCAGCATTGGAGCTTTAAGTGAAAGAGTACTAAAGGAAAAATATTTACTCACATGAGAGATGGAAAAAGATCGAATCGAATTGAAAATAATCTGAACCTTCCCCATTCAATGAAGTGTTTTTTCTCTATTGGTTTCTTTGAGAGAAGATACCAAAGAGGGGAGGGGGGAGGGGGTAAATAAATTTGAAATTCAAAATAGGAATCAATTTTTACTCTTATGGCATTGGAGATTTAAATAAAGGAGTGCTGAAGGGAAAATATGTATTCTCAAGATGTATGGAAAAAGATTGAATTGTTAGAAATTGACAACTTTGAAAATGGCCGAGCAATCCATAAAATTACTCATCATATCCATAAATCAGTGAATTAATGCCAAAATTCGTATATTTTACAGATAATCCATAAAAGTTGGCAGGTATGCAACATATATCTGTCTGTATCACTGCTTATCTTTCTTTCTCTATCTGAGCATTCATATACTATTACTGTAATTATGACTTCAAATTTTGTAAATTATTTTATCCAAAACAAGAAATTATTAGTTTGGGAATGGAAAATTGATGACCTTTAGTAATATAAATAGTTGATGATTGATAAAAATAGTATTCTCTCTTTTACATAGAAATAAATGTTTAGTTTAGAAACAGTTAAAATCTTATACTTTTATTTCTTTAAATTCAAATAAAATATCAAGTATCAGTATGAATAATAAATAGTTCTGGAAATTTTAGTAATCTGAATCTGATGTTTTATTTATCTATGTTTTAGTATGAATTAAATGTAGATTTGTACTGAAAATGCTGGAATTTTCTAATTTTGGTTAACATTTTTACATGTGCTAATGCTTCAAATGCTTTACTTAAATTTAATATTATGTATAGTATATAACTACTTTCAATGAGATCTTTTTAATTATGGATATTTTTTAAATTCTGTAATATACCATAAAATTATTTAGAAATTTCTTTTCATGCAATCAAAGTGAAAGTATATGAAAATGTTGAAATATATTTTTATGATATATTTCCATTTTGTTCAAGATGTTTACTTTAAAAATGTTTATGCATATATTGTAAATATTGCAAATTAAAGAGCTATAATGTTTATATATGTCTGTGTAATAATTCTTCTAAAACTTTAATTACTGGTAAAAAAGCAGATTATCTGAACATAAGATATATAAGTAGTCACAATCAATCTCAGTGTGCATATATTAACAACCACGTAATTTTGTTACAAATGCATGGTCACATATTCTATTTCATTAACATGGAAAAAAAAAGTCACAAAAATCTGCATATAAATACTGTATTGGCCCGAATATAATGCAGTGTTTTTTGACTGATCATTGCCCGTAAAAAACTTGACTTGCACTAAATTTAAGGTCTAAACATAGAATTTTTCTAATTATCTTGAAAATTTTCGGGGTCGTGTTATATTTGGGCCAATATGGTAGTTAAAAATCTTTAAAAATTGTCCTAACTTATTAATCTCTTTCTCTCTAAATACTTCTTAGTAGGAAGTATTGCTATTGCTTAAGATTTTGACTGAAAAATAATCTTGAACATTCCTAAATTCACTTTGACAAGTTTCTGTATGACTTCTCAACATATGCAAGAACCCGTTTTTTTGGTGACATCCATATGCAACTTGCCTAATTGAGATATGATTAGTCATAAACTGTTGAAATTTCTTATTTAGGTCTGTTGCAACCATAGAGGAGGAATAGTTAGAGCAAGCATCCTATTGTATTTTTTGGAGAAAGTTGAAGCTAAGACAACAGCGTCACAGGGTTGTTTCTAATTCCCTCTGGCTTCCATTTTTAAGAGCCCTAGTGAGAGGAAGTTCAACTTTGCTCGGGGTCCCCTAATTTTGAACTAATTCCAGATGAAGCACCAACCACCTGAAATCGACACCCTAGAAGCAGCGTCACACAGGAATTGGATTTTGGGGTCCATGGTGGATTTTATGTGCACCAGCACCCATTAGCAAGCCTCGCAGGGAAAGGAAGTTAACGATTTGGCTATATATCGCCAACTGTTTAGAAAAATCAGACATTTATTTTTAAAAGAAAGCAAAATCAGATATGAGGTGAAAAAACAAAATAGTTTTTGCAGCACTATTTCCATAAGTCATCACTTACAGACTTATATGCTTGTTTCAGTTTGCTTGTCCAATTGCTCTCTCCACCTGTGCTCCCAAAATCTCGCCAACTATGGTTGAACTTGGTGACTTTTGGTGAAATATAGCCAAATTTAGCTCAAAAGTAAGTTTCCAAAACTGAACCCAGCTTTATGATATTTCTTATACTTGGTGAGAAATTGTTTTTAAATTGTCTTTAAATTACTGAAGTATCATTATATCTCAATTTTAAATGAAATGAGTTGAAATAAACTGAGTCAAAAATGTAGGCATATAATTTAATAAATGTACAAGGAAGCTATGTGGTGTCCAGATTAGATTTTTTCAAGTGGTCATATTTACAGACTAAAATCACCATAAGTTTTAATTTTTCACTGACAACAGTTTGCATCAATGCATGGATTATCACTTACACACTTATTCAGAGAGCAAGAGCAAAAGAGAATCAGAAACTCAGCTTAAATTCACGAAGTCAGTTTAGTACACAGCTTTACATTGTTGGCAGTCTTAATAAAATGAAATTGTCTTATGTGACTACCCGTGAAAATAACAAATTTGGTCATTTTATAAAGGCAAACCTTGAAGTGAAATGTACAAAAGTAGTTGCAACTGACAGGCGGGTTTCTTTACTAAAATGGTCACTTTACTAGATTCCACTGTACTTTAAAATGCTTTTAAAGTTCAATTCTCCTTCCAGATTTAAATAAAATATCATGAATTATTTCGATGCCAATGAATTTTTTCCAACTCAATAGATTAAACTGGTTTTTTGAATTTTTTTTTCCTGCAAAAAATTCCCACTTTCTAATACTTCTGAAATCTTATTCTAATGAACAGTTTTTCCCTAACTGTATCAGCAAGGTGTAGTTTAATTTGGCACAGCTGGTACATTATATAACAGATTTTTTTAAAAATCACAGTTATGATATTAGGTAAAAAGTTGCTTACAACACATTATTTATTTTCAAAATAGTACAATTTTAAAATAACTATAAACTAAACAAAAGTTCTTTTATTTCTTAATCTAACGTAAGTATGACCTTGCCAGCAGATTTTCTTTCTTCAACATGCTTTATAGCATCATTGACCTGAAAAAATATTCAATTTTAAATTGAGTATTTATAAATTATTCAAAAACTAGACTAAAATTTATAAGTAATATGTATGTATGCACACAATGTTTTAATATAATATTTTTTATCTTCCCCTGAGGAGTGCATACCTTTTGTGAATACAACAGAGAAAATGTTGACATTTCTTCAGTAAAACAGAGAGTACCCTTAAACTTTTTTTACACTGCATATATACACTCAATATAATTAAAATTGTGAAATGTTACTGGCATTCAAAATTTTAATTTTTTCTTTCTAGTATTGCATCTATTCCAACAACAATAATTTAACTCAAATACTGGTTTCTCAGTTTCACATGACCTTCTAATTTTATTTTGATATATTATAGATTAACACATTTATAGATCTCATTGGAATTTGCCAAAATACATGTTTATACTGTACGTATAAAACACATGTACACAATTTCATTTTTCTCCTGCAAGCAAGAACTTCTTGTTTTGCTTTGATACATCAGCTGCCACCGATCTATGCCATCCTTACTTTTCCACAATGATGTGGACATAAGACACAAATAAATAATTTCATTCCAAACCAAGAGTATGCTTTCAATCCATGAAAAAAAGTCAACTGAAGTTTCAGTATGTAATATATAAATATAGTGGATATTTCAAACTTTTTGATCAGAGGAGCACTTTTTAAATTACTGACTTAGCACTATAATTCCAATTAGAAAAAGTTTTCAAGTGACATACAGTTACTTTTAATGCCACAAATATAACAGGCCACACGTTAAAAAAAATTACTTTTTTGATGAGTCAAAAGGATGTAGCCAGGGAATGGGCCAAGGGGGTAAGTGCCCTCTCAAAAAAGCAACCAAAATTGATGAATTTAGAATAAATATTACAAAATCATTGTATTTTTTATATATGCAGTGAACTATGTTTAACATAGAAATGCTTAATATGAAGAATCAGTAAACAAGAAATAATACTGTAGTTCTAACAGTGTATTATGTAATTTCATACCTTAAAAAAAAAAAAAAAAAACTTTGAAGCAAAATTTACTTACCACAAAGTAATTTCACTTTTCCAAACTTACACATGTACAAAAAATATAAAATCTTTTTCTACGAAAATACACACAAAGAATTATTCTAGGTATTTTATATTAATTGTGTATACAGTAAAATCTCAGTGTAAAAAAACTTCAAGGAACCAAAGATCAAATGCCTAACTCTGAAAACTTCATTAAAGTGGAATATTTCCACTGAATTTGTACCAATAAGGTTTTCTATTACTAAAAATATTTTATTTGTTACTATGAAATGTTACTAAAGTTCATTGTAAAACAATTTTATTGTAATTATTGTGGAAATAGAATGCATTTAATACAGTGTAATGGCATCTATAGATATGTATGCAATATATATATAGGTAAGCAGGGCTTTCTTTCTGGGTAGATAAATAACCCCTACATATTTCGTAAATTTGACAAGGAAAATACAAATCTAACAAAAAAAAATTTCTTTAATTAAAAAGAAATTATCCTTTAGCTTTTTTTAATAGAAAAACAATGTCTATAAGTATAAATTTAAGCATGAAATCAAATTTTATAAAATTTGATAACACTAAAGATATGGTGAAGCATTGAACTTGAACAGTTCAAGACAAATTTCTTTTAACATGAAAACACATTTTGGTCTCCTCAGTTTTGTGCTAAACATTTTTCACTAGGTACATTAAGAGAGGTGGAGATATAGGCCCGAATCTTCTAAGTTGGTGAATGTTTTGCTCCTGATGAAGCGGGTTCCAAGTCTCACAAACATATGTACATATATTAAAATAATTAAAAATGAAATACGGAGGATTTATCCATAGCTAAAGAAGTAAAAAATACCTATTTCTTCCAAAATATACTTCAGCCATAGTCCACGGCCATCTTTAGTCGTTGTTGTTCGTGAATCGCATTGATCAGGATATCTCCTCTCTTCCATGTCGAATGTAACGTCTGGTTATGTCATCCTAGATTTCGTTTATTCCTGCGTAGTCATATTGTTGTTGCTGCCTTCTGTTGAAGAAATTTCTAAAGATTCTCGAAGATATGCACAGAATTTATTGTTGGCGATTATTATATGTTCTATACAATATCATTAATATGTTCTTTTTTATGTTTGTTTATTTTTTGCTTAGTTACTCCGATCTAGCAACCTTTAGTTTTAGTTTCTTCAAAAGTTAGGTAAATTTTATAGATGCCGGCAGTGTCCCTTGGATCAATAGCATCATTTTGGGATCTTACACGTTGAAAAATGGTTTGGTTAGGTTTCATTGGTATCCAGATATGTTTCTTTATTGCAGTATTGGAAATTTTATTGGCGACACCTTTGCTGAAGGGAATAGCTGTAATAAAATTTAATTTTTCCTTTTGCCAACAAGTAATTTTGTTTAGCTTTTTGTTTTTTTATTTTAGTATTTTTTTAACAACATTTGTAAGGCTAATTCGCAGTGTGGCATTGATTACGAATGAATTTGATTTTGTCTTTTTAATAAATGTGAATTGGAGCTAGTATTTAATGTATGATAGATATATGATCTAATAGTGGCTATTTTATAATTATAAGGAGTATTAGATTTAAAATTGACAATTGCTTTATTGCTAGTAGGTTTTTGGTAAACAGTAGTTTGAAATTTGTTAGGTTTTTTTCTAATTATTTTTACATCAAGATGTAGCGCTTTCATTACGGGAAAAAATGGGTGAGAATTTCTTACCCTTTCCCCTAAACTGAGTGAGATTAAAAAAAAAATTCTCACTGAGAATTTCTTCCTATAAATGTAGGTTGGGTAAATACCCAAAATTAAGGACTGTTATATTGAAAATAAGAGTTATTTAAAATTAGGTTCATGGCACTGGTAAGGGTATTAACAATGTCGGCAGTTTTGTAGGTTGTAAAAATTTGTTAATTGATAATGTGACCATTTCATTAATGTCTATGAATGGATATAGGTTGATAACATCAAAGCTAAACATTGTGTCTTTTCATTGATTATGCAATCTCCTAGGTTATTCAGAAAATCTTACGGAGAGTTTAAAATGCAGTTAGAAGGAGTTATAATTTGCTGCAGAATATTTTTCATGTATATTCCTACTAAATAAGTTGGACCTTCGCACTTCTTGAAAATGTGATTTTGGACATAAATAGATGTTATTATTATGCAGGCAGGTAAGTTCCGTAAAAGGATTGTAGAAACTTGTTGAAACAAGGTAAAAACACATAAAAAGCCTGGTACCGACTTGGATATATTAAAATAGTTAACACAACTGTGAAGCTCCAACTTATTCATTGGAAAAATATATGAAAAATATTCTGCACAAATTATACCTCCTTTTAACCTCTACTGAGGACTTTCTGAAAATCAAGGAGATTGCAAGATCCATGAAAAAAACACAATGTTTAGCTTTGATGTTATCATTAACAAAACGAATTACATTAAATAAAATTTTTACAACCTACAAAATGGATGACATTGTTAATACCCTAACCAGAGCCATGAACTCATTTCAAATAACTCTTATTTTTAATATAAGAGTAAATTCTTTCAACAAAAACAAGGGGTCCCAATGGTGTCAACCATACCTGGTATAGTAGCAGATTGGAAAATGCGACTTTTTGAAGAAATCAAAAATAAATATCATACAATAAAGGTATAGCTACATTACATGGATGATAATTTTGTTGTTTTAGAAACTAATAACCCTAAAAAAAACTTCTAGAAAAATTAAATGAATTAGATCCTAATATCAAATTTACATGTGAAAAAGAAAGTAATAATATTTTAAACTGCCTTGATGTAAAAATAATTAGAAACAAACCTAACGAATTTTAAACTACTGTTTACCAAAATCCTACTAGCAATAAAGCAATTGTCAATTTTAAATTTAATACTCCTTATAATTATAAAATAACCACTATTAGATCATATGTCGATTGTGCAGAAGATACTTGCTCCATTTCACATTTAATAAAAGAAGAAATCAAATTCATTCATAATCAATGCCACACTGCAAATTATCCTAAAGATATTGTTAAGAAAATCCTAAAAGAAAGAAACAAAAAACCAAACAAAATTAACTGTGTGTAAAAAGAAAAATTGAATTTTTCTACAGTTATCCCCTTCAGCCGAGGTGTCACAAATAAAATTTCCAAAACTGCAATAAAGAACCACTACTGAACCACTTAAGAATATATACACCAATAAAAACCTAACCAAACCATTTTTCAACATGCAAGATCCAAAAAGGTGTTATTGATCCAAGAGACATTGCTAACATCTATAAAATTGACCTAACTTTTGAAGAAACTAAAACTATAAGGTTGCTACATTGGAGTAACCAAGCGAAAGATAAATGAACGTGAAAAAGAACACATTTAATGATATTAAATTTAATTAACAGAGCACAGCTTTATCTCATTTAGCATTAAATAACCCCATTACAATAGACTTCAGAGGAATAACTAAAATTGCCAACAGTAAATGCTACGCATATTTTCAAGAATCTTTACAAATTTCTTCAACAGAAGGCAGCATCAACGATATGACTCATGCAAGAATAAGCAAAATCTAGGATGATGTAAACCAGGTGCCAAGTTCGACGTGGAAGAGAGGAGAGATCCCAATCAATGCCATTTATGAACAACAACGACTGAAGATGGCCGCAGACTGCGGCCGAAATATATTTCAGAGGAAAAAGGTATTTTTTATATATTTAACTTTGCATATGTACTTATTTTTATATATTTTTTAAAATTAGTTTTGTTTAATTAATTTTAGCACTTTTTCTTTCAAGTTGGTGGTTCTTGTGCTATTAATTTACTTTTAATCTCAATAACATACACACATATATGTTGCAAAACCTTTTGTTAAAAGTACAATATTGAATATTTCAAGAGATTAATAGAAGCAGGGTACATAGAGATGTCAGCATTATACAGTTAAATATACAGGGATGAGATTGACAAAAAAGTGTGAAAAAATGTGCAAACAACATTTGAGCAGTAATACTTATGAATTTCAAGTTCAATAAATATTGTAATTGATATTAATATTAAATCTATCTTACTTATATACAATTTTGTCTTAATGAAAGATCTAGAAAAGTTTTGAAAAATTGAAAAAACTGAATTTTTTTTTAAACACCGAAATAGGTCTGAAAATCAGACAAATCCTGAAGAATCTCATCCCTGTATATAATTACTGAGTAAAAATGTAACTTTGTTCTTACATCTTTTAGTTTGAAAGTTTCAGCCACATGTGGATCAATAAATTCTTCCAGATACATGTCTATAACTTCTTGAACAGAACTTCGATAAGTTTCATTGATCATTTTTTGATAATGAGTAAGGGAAACCCCAATTAAGGCACATGACTTAGGCAATAACTGGCTGGTGAGAATCTGTGGAATTTTTCTAGATGAAAATCCTAAAACAACTATACAACCTTCTGCTGAAATACTATAAAAAAAGAAAGACAATCAAATGTAATTTAAATAGCTAACAAAAATGACAAGTATGAAACAAAATATGCTTGATTAAATTTAATCAGGGACATTTTTAAAAGATACAAATTCACTAACAAAGTAAGAAAAAAGGATTTCACAAAAAATATCACTTTTCCTATTCATAACAAGACCAAAGACATTAGGACCAAACACCAAACAGGTGTGTTGCTTGTAGAGTTTATGCAGCTGGGGACAACAATTACTGCAGATTCTTATGGTGGAACTTTATTCTCATGGTGGAAGTGCTTACAGAGAACTATTAAAAGCAGAAAAAGGCATGCTGACTCCTAGGATGATTCTGATCGATGACAATGCCCGTCCTCACAGTGCTCGTGTAACCTAACAGCTCCTTGAGCAATTTCAATAGGACCTTTTGAACATCCACCATGTACGAAAAAAACACTCAAAATACTGGTGTTAAATGATAAAATAAATAAAAACTTTGTGAAAAAACACATAAAATAAGTAATATTTTATTTTTTTTTTTTTTTTTCAAAGTTTTGATTTATGTTATCCACCATGTAGTTCTGAGCTAACTCTGAGTAACTTCTGTCTTTTCCCTGAACTGAAGAAGTAGCTTGGAGAACAGCACTTCCAAGTTGAAAAGGAGCTCAAAGAAATTCAACTCAAATCACTGACAGCAACATTTTATGAAAAGGGTATTGCAAAACTTGTTCACAGATATAACAAATACCTCAATCATCAAGGGGATTATATAGAGAAGCAACTTTTAGTAATAAAATTATTTTTTTATATTCACCCGTTCTTCCTCTATTTTCTCAGATGTTGAAAAAAAAAAAATCAAAGCTGAACTCGTTTGCACATGTTTTTAGAAATACGTTTTAACATGATGGGAGTGACTTCTTGTATAGTTTGAGTGATGGCAATTTTCAGACCTTCTATTGTTTGAGGATTAACTGTATAAACTCTGTTCTTTAAATATTCCGACAGACAAAAGTCCAGGATGCTCAGATCAAGGGATCGGGGTGGCCAAAGATTTTTTGAGATGAGTCAATCACCGAAAAAATCTTCAAGCATGCCCATGGTTTCATTACTTGTATGGCATGTTGCACCATCTTGTTGGAACCAACAATCTCGCTCATTCACTTCTAAAAATGCAACAAACTGCTGGATAAGTTCCCTGAATACAGAACAATCAACAGTTGATTAAAGAAACAGAGGTCCAACAATCCTTTTGCATGATACAGCACATCATACATCAATTTTTTGAGAATGTAAAAGCCTTTGCATTAATGAGTGAGGATTGGTCGCTCTCCCAAAAGTGAGAGTTTTGTGTGTTCAGGTAACCGCTTAAATGGAATCATGCCTCATCGGAGAAAAATGTTTTGTACAAAATAGTGATATTGTTGCAAATGAATCTCCAGATCCACCAGCAATAATGAAACTGCTTCTCAAAGTCAGGTGGCTTTATCTATTGTATCCTTTTTACACGATAAGCACGAAAGTGCAAACTCGTAAAGCTTTATGAGTCAATGCGCGAGATGTGCCATTTCTTGTGCCAAACGCCTCATGGATTTTTGAGGAGTTTGCAATGTTCTTCACTGAATGCCTTGCAGAAAGGCTAGGGTAAAAACTGTCAGTCTTCTACTCCTGTGCTTGTCTTCCACCGAACCTGTATTACAAAATCATCTAATGAGCTGATATAGTATATCTTTACTCAGTATTGCATCATTTGGATATTTATTTTGCCAAACATCTTTGCATCTTTCGTATGATTTGCATTCAAAATAAGCTCCAGCAGTGCAATTCTCTGAATGCATGATAAATGCATTCTGATTCTCTGAAGGTATAGTGAAAATTCATTTCTCTATGAAGAACACAGGTTTTGTACACATTTCAGAAGGAAAAATCAAAGGAGTCCAAAAAATTTCCAAGGAGTTCTATCAAAATTGTTTATATTGTATACATGCAATATCACAGTGGTTTTTTAATAATCACTAAGTAACTTTATTTTTCAAAACCAAAAATTTAACATATTTAAATCAATATATATTTATTAATTTGATGAATGAATATCTAAAAGATAAAAACTAAAAGACAAAATCTAAAGAAGGAGAAAAAAAAAAAAAAAAAAAGATTTTCATCTTGTTTAATTGCAGAATTAATGTCTCTAAATAAAAGCAAATATTTAGAATTAGTAGTACCAAAATATTTGGAGAGTATCAAGTTCTGTACTATAAATCTCTACTTTTTATTTATGCGAACCATTGCATTTATTAAGAACTAAATTTTAAAATTAAGAGTTAGTAGGAGATAGAAGTTCAGAACAATATGATTAGCATTAATGAAAATAATAAAAGATGTTGGCTTACCTATATCTTTCTTTAATTAGAATAAATGAAATAAGAAGCATATCACTTTTCAAACTAAATAAAATACCCTTGAAATTAAAAAAATTTGTTCAAATGAAATATTTATTTACTAATGCTAAAATTTTCAACTACAGGTCTGATCTACACTTAAAAATAAATACAGTTTCCTTGATTATAAATTACATACACACACACACACACACAAAAAAAAAAAAAGTTCTTCCGGCCGCCAAGGAGTGTCTAAGGAGTATTTTGTTTTTCCAAGTAGTTCTAAGGACCTTGGAAAATGGTTTCAATTCTAAAGTTTCCAAGGATTCTAAGGAGGCATAAGCACCCCGAGAACAAAATAACATAGAATTTTTTTCTCTCAAAACTTGAGAGTGAAAAGAAACTAACAATAAAAACTAAAGAATCGTCTGCAATGATAGGCAGAAGATAAAATTTAATAAAAAAAATCCATGGACAATGAGTTCTATAAGTTGGAGTATGGGAACTTTTAGGACACACTGTATATATACATATGTACAGATGTGACAGCAAAACTAGTCAAAACTGATTAATGGTTGTTTAAAATGTACTGATTGTACTTGTATACCTACACCTATTTCACTTCAAAAATTTCACCCACAACTGATTTCAAAATAAAGCCTAAAGTTCAAGAGTATTTAATGAATTCATTTCAACTAGTATTATATAATAAAAATTAATATATGTGCATATTATTCTGTAATTCAAAGAATTATAAAACAGAAATACATCTGTACCTTTGAAGGCAGCCTTCAAAAATATCTCCTCCAACAGCATCAAAAATTACTTTAACTCCTTCATTATTTGTTTCTTTTAATACTGCTTTAGCAATTTCTTCCTTTTTATAATTAATAGTAGAAAATGCTCCTTTTTCTCGAAGCAAATTAGTTTTATCTTCAGTATCACTAGCTCCAATAACCTACAGAATGAAATAGTAAAAGTAAAGCTTTTGTAGTTAAAATGCAACAGAAATAGTTTAGAAAGCAAGTATTACTCACTTCAAGTTACCAACAGACAATAGTTATACAAATTTTATGTAAAATTGAAAAAAGAAATAAAGTATTTTACCAATTATTTAGATAGATCTGTGAGTAAGAGACTAATTTTGGCACAGTAAATACAAAATATATAACCCATCAGTTCATTGCAAAATATTAATACATAATTTCCATGCCTCAAACTAATCAATTTTTAAAAGTAAACTACTTTATTTTTAGTAAATCAAAAAGTTTTAATTACAATTATATTGTGAATCTACTGATTTAGTCAAAAATATTTTTCTGGGGGAGCTATTCACTTTTGTTATAACTTTCTTTGTTTTTATAATTTTTTACTTTTTTGCTCTTTTTGTCCTAATTCAGCATGATATCTGTGCTATGTGAAGATTTTATATTAAAAACTATATTAAACAATCCTTACTTTTGCATTGAATAAATTTGATGCAAGATCTACAGCTGCAAGCCCCAAACCACCAGCCGAAGCAGTTACAAGAACAGTATCCCTATAATAAGTAATACTATAAATTACATTTTTGAACACAATACTACATAGAAATTGATACAGTCTTTTTTAGAATGATATTTCAAAAAGTAATGCTTATTACCCCTCACATAAATTTGCCCTTCTAGCAGCAATTAATACAGTAGCATAGCTATCAACTAAAGCTGCAGCTGATTCAAATGAAATATCTTGAGGTACTTTCCATAAATCCTATAAAGAAAGAAAGCAATTCTTAATACAAAAATAAGTAAAGTAGGCAGGACTAATACATGAATAGAATTATGATGTTTAGAGATATCATTACTATAGATATTATAACATATGGTCAAACAATTTTTCAGAAATCAGAGAGTAGAATATAAGAAATGTTTTGAATGGAATGCTTCTACACATTTCTGTTTATTTTTTGTCATGAACATGTGCACCTACTTATGACATAAAAAAATAAATAAATTTGTACATTTTGGATAGAAAATTATTTTTTAAAACTACAGACAAATAATAAAACCCTGTAAAGCTGTGTATTTTATGCTTACATTCAGGGATACATAACATATGGAATTGTTCTTGAAACTATTTTGTGAGATTATTATTATAAAAAAGGCAAAAATATAAAGCTGCTTTTATTAAAAATTAATTCAAAAACTTTTTAAAATAAATATAATTATTAAATAAAAAAAATTATAATGAATTAAAATCTTTAAAGTTTGTTTTTGAGTTTTATTGTTAAAATATACTTTATTGACAAACAGCAATATAATTCAGTATGCAATCTATTATTAAATACAGTTTTAAATACCAATGTGTTTAGCTAACATTTTATTTAATTTTTACTAATTTATTTTGATTAATAAAAAGTTGAAAATGCATAACATTGACAGAATTTTTTTTAATGTATCAGAGGATCCACAAATAAGAGATTCTTTTTTGCTATCAATTAAGCTAAATAAATAAATTTTTAAAATAAATCTTAAAATGTTCACACATAGTTTGTTTAAATGAATAAACTAAACTGAATTATTTGTGATAATCATATTTAATATCCTTAATTTAGGATGACCAATGGGAGAGTGGGTAAGACAATAAGTATTGGAGATAGATGAAGTATGTAGATTCAGGTTTCTGGCTCCTCGGGTGTCTGTTGATCTAATGGTCTCACGTTTTGAGCAATTTTCTCCAGATGTAATGTGAATATGTATTAGAATTCCTTAAAAGGTCTTCTGCCCAAGGCATCCCTCTCCATGGCAGATAGCCCTAATGTAGCTTTACCCTGACCAAATAACCTAACTTAATACCTTAAAAGAAATAATGGTTACATTTTACTTAGTTTAAAACTAGGATCAGTCCTTGCTCTAGATTTAAAAATCTGTGAGTTGTGCTGACTCGCTATCAATAAAAATAAGAATCAATTTAGACAGTAGGAAAAAAAAAACTTTCTTTTTTCTCATGTAGTTAATGATTTTGCACCCAAATATTTATTTTTGCACAAAAATATAGCTGTACTACCCACAATCTACGACCATCAAATGTCAGCCAATGCAAACTAGCTTCACTGTGGTATGCTAGTTGAAATAGCAGTGAAGTGCAGAAAAAAAAAAAATTTAAGATAACATCTGGGATACTAAACTACACTCTCCTCCAAATGCTTCATCTCGTTTGATTCCTGCTTAAATTAAATGCCGCAATTGAATTTAAGGAGGAATCAAATGACACGGGTGAATGAAATTACTGTGACATGGCAGATAAAAGCACCAAATTTGGTAGGAAGGTACTTTAGGATATACTAATAAATGTTAGGAGCCTTCTTGAATTTCTAAACTTTTTCATGTACAGCACTAAAATTGAAAATGCGCATTAAATACAACACAATTTTTATTTCATTCCAATTTTTAAAAAAATACTCCATACCCGTGAAGATAAACATGGCATGGATGTCACTAGACGAGCTATTGAATTTTTTAAATCCAGGACAAATACCAGTCATTACATTTGGTCTATCTCTGTTTGCCCTGGCTAAGTTTGTATATTAATCTTTTCTTGTTTGTTAAATGAAATTTAACAAGCAAGGAAAAGCGAGAAAAGATTGTCCAATTGAAGAGAGAAGAATGAGGAAAAGTGGCATTATTATTATTATTTTTTTTTTGGCTGAAATTTGTTAGTCAAAGTTTGACTTGCAGTTACAAAAAATGAGAGTAATTTTTTTTTCAAAAATTATCGACTTGTGGACATGAGTATTCAACATGTCTAAAAATGAATATGGGTGAGCCCTGACTAGGATAGTTATACATTAATCATAGCATAAATTTTATTTTTTCTAAAAAGTTTACACTAATCCTTACCCTAGATTCAGATATACATTCGGATGCCATAGAAGAAAAATTGTCTTTGTTCAAACCTATTACTTTATCTCCTTTGTTCAGATCTTTAACATTGGGGCCAACTTGTAAAACTTCTCCTGAAAACTCATAACCTATAAACAATTAAGATAATTTTAAACACATTAATTTTTTGCTTAGAAAAAGTTGAGAATTTCATTTAAATATACACATATTTTAAAATTTTCCAATTCAAATCATTACACTTAAATTGTGTACACTGATTCGCAAATGTTTAGCACTTGCTTTCTTAAGAATGTCTGCATTTGAGTCTTAAGGTTTACATCAATGATTGAATGACTAATGAGCCACGTTTTCATAAAACTGGCTTACACCTACCTTTTTGCTAGCAAATTCCCATATTCCCAACCCTGGTATTCAGATCTTGTTTTCACAGACTTCTATATTTTTGTTATTGCATCTGAAACAAGATCTAAAAAGAAAAACAATATTTGGATATTCCAAGTATTTATCTGATATGATTTCTTCATGCAATATTGAAGACAGACTGTGCTTGTATTGTTCAAGAACTCTACCTACATTTGTGAAAAGTAGGACAACAGCAGGCAGATTTGTTGCTCTTCTTCAGAACATGGAATGATTTTTCTCCTGCACCCATTCCTGATAAAATGCAGCTATGCCTTCTTTTCTCTACTCCTTTTTTCAACAAAAAATATGTTTAGCATTTTGCATGATTCTGATATCTTCAGCTTCCGACCAGAAAGAAAAAAAAGCATAATAGTAGTGGTTAACTCAGTGCCTACCTTGTCTGCTACAGAATTCTCTAAATATAATTCAGAAGAATTTCATTCCGACTGGAAAAGAGAGAGAGGAGAGATTGCAATAGGAAAGAATGAGCGTATATTCCCTCCTCTCATCTTGGGCTTTGGTTAAAGCCAATGTTATGCCCACATTGAAATACTGTAAACTGGGAGATGCTCAAAAATAGTTTTGACTTGCTGAAAAATAATGGGATAAAAGAAATTTCAAGGAAAAAAGGGTGTACATTTAACCCTTTCATTCCCAAGGTCCATTTTTTTTTTCTAACAAAAGCTGAGTCCCAAAGACTATCCTGAAATGTATCCCCCCCCCTCCTTAAGAAATTTCAACTTCTTTTTTGGGTAAATCAGTTAACAACTTGTCCACACCTTTCCCATGTACATGTGAATAATTCCTTGTTAAAATGGATGCCTTTTTCAGACTTTTTTACATGTTTATGAAAACTATGTCATGTGTATGTTTACACCTGAAAGAGCAATAGAGAGAACCCATTTTGATTTTAACAATAATAGCTTTCCGAAAAGTGCCCGTGAATAGATAATCCATTTACGTGTCAAAAGGTGGGGACATTCCTTTCAAGCATTTTCCATCATTAAGCAATCATCATTAAGCAATTCCATCATTTGTTACTTCTTAGGCACAGTGACAAATTGGGATTAGAACTTTTTCTATGGGTGGGACATCTTATGATTGCAAATGAGCACGTGAAATACCACACCACTCATGAATTTCATGTACACATTATACTCAATATAAAGAGAGCTAGTGCTGATGGAAGCATATTGAAGCCCAACAAAATATCAAAATCTTAAGAGTTCCAGTATTTAGACTTGGATCAATAAAAAAATTTAATGGCCAAAGGAAATAAAACCTGCTTTTATTAAATGGTTGAGGACAATCAAGATTCAAACATAGTAAACAGTGGTAAGTTTGATTTTTTTCATTCGGCAAGGTTCCTCTGTAATTCCAATTTTTTATGCTAGTTTCATATAATTATTCTTTTTAAATAAATGATGCAATGTAAAATATTATTATTTTTCATATTTCATTCGAGAAACAAATTTGTTTCTTGATATTCAGAATATTTGACTTTCATTAAAGTACTTTTTAGAGGGGGTGGGTTTAAAATATTTTAATTTTGGTAACTTGTGCTTTGATATTTCTTTAACACACGATACAAAACAAATGAAAATAAGAAATAAGTTCATGATTTTGAAGAGAGGTCTTGTAAAGATATTCAAAACTGGGAAAAAGAAGAAAATAATTTGCTTTGTAAATATTTATAATAATAAAATAAAAACAACCATGCTGTAATCATATTGTTACATTGGTGTAAACTGGCATGCAACATTGGGATGGGGGGTGGCAAACTGTTTTCTATTGTAGAAAATATTTTCAGATGGGTGATATCTGAATTTTCTTGAAATATTTTGTGGGGGCAATTGCTCCCCTTTCCCCTAATAAGTTACGCCTATGTATTATTATATTCTTACAGTCAGCCATTTGGGACGAATGTAAAAATCCAAATACGATTTCATCTAGTAAAATTACTGCCCCCAACCTTGAAAAATTTCTGGATCTGCCCTTAGGATCCAGGGGGCAGGCACGGGAGGTGCATCTCCGCCCCATCTGAAAATAATGAGATATTTTGTGAATTTCTGAATTGGTATTCAAATTTTGTGCCCCTCACCCCCTAAAAAAAAGTTTCTAGATTTGCCCTTGGAACTTGGAACACATTTAAAGAACAATATTATTGTCCCTTGAACATTAAAATATTAGGGTTCTATGTATGTTAGTCTAACCCTTTATGTGAAGTGGCAAAACCTTCTAGCCACATAATTGTAACTTCATGCTGTTCATGTCAAAATTTCAGAAGCATTAGTAAATTTTCCTATGTCTATTCACCAGATAATAATGAGATTTTCACAAAATGATAAAGGGTGACAAAGTGTTACGCACATTTTTTCCCAGTGTGACTGATATTTTGCAGAAAAGTTATTGGTGTTTCATTCAACTGATGTCAGAAATTTAACTATGTGCAGGAATTAGCAAAAACAGCAAAATGTTATTAGAAATGCCTGTGATGACGGCTAGCCTTTAGTATCACCCACCCAAATTTCTCACCAAAAGACGTCGCCAAGCCCTGCCAAATGTCCCAACTGCCAAATGTGGCAAACCATATTGTTTTATGAGAGCCAATTACAGTGCTGTTGTTTGGTATGTTTTGGGAATTAAATTATTTTTGCTTTGAAAATTGATGGAAGTAACATCTTCAGTGCGGACCAGCCACATAAAACATGGGCTTTGCTATGACTTATTGAAAACTAGAATTAGTGTTGTGATGGGAAAGTAAGTGGATTTTAAAGGAATATAAATAGCAGTTTTGACTTTTCATATTAATGGAAATGCTTGGGAAAGCCAAGAGTTCCAAACAGATATTTTATGTATGAGTTCATGTGGAATTATGTTTAAATAAGTTGTTATTGTCGACGATTTTATGTCTAGAAACAAAATGGCCACTGTTTTATAATCGGGACTTGCATCGAGAAGTTAAAAGGATAAGTTTTTCTTTGACTACACAGTTTATGTTTGAGTTTTCAAGTTAGTGGAAAAGTTTGGAAAAGTAAGGAGTTGCAAATAGATATTTCATGTATGAGTTTATGAGGAATTTTGCTTAAATATGTTTTTATTATCAACAATATTGTGTTTACAAACAAGACGGCTGCTTTTTATTGATGAAAACCTGTAGTTCATTGTGAATTTAAGTTTTTTGAATATGCCTTTTGCGATAGAATTTATTTGTGCAATGACTTTTTTGAGATAATAAGGGCTATCAATTGGGAGAATTTTAATTTTAAGCTTTAGGGAGTTATGCGTTGACTAGGGATTGCTGACATTTTTTGTTTGTATTGTTGTTATAAAATGCTTTTGTAGGGGGGGAAAAAGTGATAATTTTAAAATTAACGAAAAATTAAATAATTAGGAAGCTATAGCAAATGACATGCATTTTCTTTTATGAGCTCTTGGATAATAATATCACTGTAACTGTAGATGAAAGTGTAATATGTTTTTTGTCAACGTTTATTGTGTCTGAAAACAAGATGTCTGCCATTCTGAAACTCTGGAGCTGCGTCAAGTGTCTGGAAGGTAAACTTGGCACTTGGAACAGGTTTGGTGAAAAACAAAAGGTGCCAAGAATGGTGGGTGGGTGACACTAAAGCTGTTCCTAATATTCTAAATATTTAAAAAGAGAAAAAGGAATTACCAGGAACAAAAGGTAGATTTGGCTTAATATCATATTTCCCAGCACAAATCAAAGTATCTGCAACATTCACAGCACAACAGTGAACTTTAATTAGCACCTATCAGTTAAAAGAAAAGAAAATATTACACATAAAATTTCTGTTTACATATTAACCACACACCAGTGATAGTGTGCCAATGTCAACACAATAAATTTTTATAAAATGCAATTACACATACAGGGATAGATGCAGATGAAATTTGGGTCCATCACATTCCTTTACAAAATTATAATTGATTAAAATGGCCCCTTTGCAAAATTACGATTAATGAAAACGACCCTCTCACAAAATTATAATCGATTAAAACCATTTTACCATACATTTTTATTTGTTTTGTAAATCAAGAAAAAATGACTTTTAGAAAAATTGGTATGAAAATTCACAAAACTAGAAATTGAAATTCACAAAAATAGATAGTTTTCACAAAAATTTGACCCAGGAAAAAATCCTTGGATCGATCCCTGACATTTGTTCTTTAAAAAACTGCTTAATAATAATTCACACTCTGGTAGATGTAAAGCATGCATAGCATAGGCTATTTAACATTTTAAAATTGAGGTTGCTGGCATGTTATCACTGGTGGGCAGTTAATATGCGAGTGCTTATGCACAACATACTTTTTATGCTTCTTAGAACTCAAAACCCTGATGACTGTAATTTGCATATTAAGGATACTCACAAATTATATCATCTACCATTTTCAATAATATTTTCTCTCCTAATCTGTGTGATCTAGTATTAATAACGTTACATAATTTTCTATTACCAGTGTTGATAATTCTTTTCGATATTTTTTTAAATACTTAATATATCATCTTTTTTTATCTCACCAGCTGCAAGTGCTTTGATTGCTGAAATGAATGAAGTCAATTTGATGGGGTAGATGGTGTAATACGTAAGTACCACATTAAGTAATATTCTAGCGAAGAGATCTGACTTTTCATAATTTTCTCAGAAATCCAGAACCCATATTTCCTATAAAGGGGGGTATAGTTGGCTGCCTACTGCATACCTTCATAATGAAATGACCAATAGTTCAGGTCTTAGTAGAATGACTGATGGTCAAGTGTCTGCAGTTGAAAAAAACAAAAAGAATTAAAACTTTTTAATCTGGCTTTTCTGATTCCTTTTAAATTTTGAAAATTAATACTAAGTCTTAATTTTCTGAGTAATCATTCCTATAAATTAAGAGGACATGATAAAAAGTGAAACTAACATTTTATTGATAGTGGTAACAATGTTAATATACAAAGACTACACCAACTGAATGTAATTTCTGTTTTAAATAATGCAATTTCCCAGCTTAATCTAACACATTAACATGTATAAAATATAAAGAAACCAAATTTTTTATTAAACACAACAGATATTTTTATGACCAAAAGAAAAAAAAATTGCAAATGGTTTCTAATTTTTGTTAAAATGGAACTTAAATAAAAGGTGAACCAGATTGCGACTCCTTGGCAATTTCCCAATTTAGGAGGAGATGATTAAGACAAGTCTCATATCTTGAAGTAAAGGGGTAGTAAATATAAAAGCTACACCCAAAGAGTTAAAAAAAAAATAATAATAAGATAACATGATATATGTCTTCAGCAAGGATCCTGAGATAACCAAAGTCAAGGGAATATATCATTAATGTAAAATAAACAATAGCAAAATGTTATAGGGGAAACACCATTAGATCCTTGCATCAAAAACTTTGCCGCCGCATCAGCCCTTTTTTAACCTTTTACATGCCAATGTTCCTTTTTTGGAACATCATGTTTAATATTTTTTTTAAAAATAAACTGTCATATCTATCAGTTTGAAAAAAATACTACTTATTATTGAAAGTGTGATTGATTTTTTGATATATTAAGTATTCTCCAAATGTAAAAATTTCAATACAGAAAAATTTCTAAAAATCACCTTTTTTTACAATTTTTACAGTACTCAAGAAAAAAAAAAAAAAAATCTATAAAATTCCCCAAAATTCAAATTCACCCAAAAATCCCCCTATTGTATTTCCAATGGATGAATTCAAAGAAATAAATAAAAAAATTCAAAATATATCAAGGTATATTTTCTCAGTCTTGCATAAAAGTGCAATGTTCCAAAAAAGGAACATTGGCATGTAACGATATACGAAATCAGGGATGTCTCATGTATGTGTTGCTTGTGTACTTTATTAGATTTTGATACATTCAGTGCTTATATCTGCTGAACATAAGTCTGTCAAAGGCATAACCAATATTTTAGTTATTTTTGGAGGGTGAAGGACTAGAGGGGGTAAGGGGGAATTTGTCATAACTTTTACCCCTTTGCCAGAAGGAGGGTGGATAGTTAGTGCTGCATTCCTCTGATTTAAGCCGAGATAGCTACTTGTTTCTTCTGTTAGTAATGAATGTGTGCTTCACAAGGGTTTGTTTGTTTATTTTAAGTCCTTTTTATGTAGCGGGATCTTATGGGAGAAAGTGACTTAAGTCATGTGCTTGATTTTCTTTCTATGCTCTGCAATTTTCGAGGCCATTCCAGTAAGAACTTGTATAGATGTTTGTAGAAACAATGTAGATGGGGCAGTCAAAGAAATTTCTAACTATAGACAATGTTGATTTTTTAAAAAGTTCTATGTCGGATGATAGAAATTTGTCAAATCATAGAAATTTGCATTAAATTTTTTGATGAAAAATTTCATCAAGAGCCAATTGCCTCTTGATAAAAATGGGTGTATTACTGATGAAGAAATAAATTATAATTGTTTTGATTGAGCTGATTACACCTGGAGACGTGTGGGCAATAGAATTTTAGAAGAGATTAATTTAAATTTCTTTCAGACGAAGCCTCAAATCACCATTACCCTGTGCTCATCAATTGAAATCTGCAAAACATTCGGATGCACGTGACGTTCTTACACATAAGGGCTTTTTTTATTATGCCCCCCCCAAAAAAAAAAAAAAAAAAAAAAAAAAAATACTGTAAACATGTGTTTTGAATGCAAGAAAATTCTCCATGTACACTTCCCACAATATCATTGCGAAAAAATGCTAAAAATTATAAAAAGAAATGAGTGTTTTAGTGAGTTTTAAAATTTTTGTATTGCTGGTTGAAATTCTAAGCACCCTCTAAAGAATAAAATATTTTATTATTTCTTTTATATATTATATATTTTATTATTTCTTATTGCAGTTTTAAAAATGTCAGGTAGCTGACATTTTTAAAACTGCATTTATTTATATTATCTGTATTATTAGTCAAGACTATGCAAGCATAAAATAGTATTTATCGTTCTTTTATACATTTATGCATTGCATTTCTTATAAAACATTATGCTAATTTTAAAATTACAATTTTTTAATTTTGCTTAAATTTTAGTCATTTCGCACCTAATTATCAAATAAAACTTAATTACTGCATAAAATTTTAGATTTATCATGCAGCGTTTTCTTGTTTACATGAAGCAAATACAGAAAAGGAAAGATAGCGTTACATGCCAATGTTCCAAAAATGGAACATCCAAGAAATCAGTGAAGGAAATTTTTTAATGGCAATTTTTTTTTGTTTTCTAGTCATTATGGGTGTATTCTAATGTAATTTTGATGAATTAATTATATCTTTTATTCCTGGATCATAGTGCGGCATTTAAAGGGTTAATACATAGATGTTTTATGTAAAACCACTGTTAAACACAATTTATTCATAAAGTCGAATTATTCCAATAAAATACCTGGCTATCCTTTAACTTAGTCGATCTTTTAAGTTCAGTTACTTCTAATTTTTCGCCAAGTTCTTTCAAAACAGCCGCCTCATAATGACAAAGACGCTTTTGAGAAAAATCTCCACTCATTTTGCTACACAAAATATGTGAAGAAACTGGAGTCAGAGAAAACAAAGTTCTCATTTGACATTGCGATTTTGAAATTTTATGCGAAACTGCACGAGTAGATATGATAGAGCACGGGATGTTAAATGAACAATATCGCTTGCTGATAAATAGAAAACATTTGGATGCGACAGAACTCATGTTTTTTAAAAGGGTTATAATTTATGAACGAATCTTGCACATTTGATAAACAGAGAAACAGCTGACAATTTAGAAATCAAAACTTATGTATCGAAAATAATTCAACAGTCACATTTCGAAATTTTGATTCGAGCTTTTGTTCGATTGTTCGATTATTTAAGTTTCTCCAGATTCTCATATCCATGGTGTCTTGTAATCAGCATTAGAGGGTGCCTAGCAACCGCTCTAGCAATGGAACAGAAAATGAGGAAATATAAAATTGTGGCCAAACATCCCCAGTTTTTGGGGACAACCACCTACTTAAACTTTGATTTTGACTCTGATAAATTTTTGTATATACAGAAAACGAAGTTTGAGGTGGCACAATCTTTATCAAATTCATAAATTATTTATAGTCTATTCATGTAGGAAACTTTTTCGTCTTAGCAGCTCTGACTAAAAATACCTTATCTTAGAAGTCTTAACTACATTATATTTTTGATGCATTTGAAATTGTGTCATCGAAGATGACATAATTTCAATAATTTCATTAAAGTCTCAGATGATGTCAAAGAGGACTCATCTTGACATCATAAGACTTCAATGCTTTTTGCATATTAAAAACAAGAAAAAAATATCTGAAACATTTCTGTATTTTAACCCTTTCAATACCAGAGCCCAGTATCTGGACTGCCCTCAAACAACCGAACCGTTCGAGATTCGCTCGGAGACTTCAAGAAATATCATCTCCCTTTTCACCATAAGGGGTGTCAACGTTTCAGTAATCAATATTAGAAGGGGCTGGGGTGGGTAGAACATAGTCCTCTCTGGTCTTCTATGTTATCCAAATTGAAAGGGGAATAACTTTTCAGCCTATGCTTTTCTTATCATTAAACCATAAACATTGTCTAAAATATAAAAGAAACACTCGTAAATTAAACAGAGGTGAGTCCAACAAATGCATAAATTTCACGGTGAAATTCCCTACAAATGCAATATTGTCACCTTACCGGGAGAATGATGGAATGATTATCACCTCCCTAGCAAGAAAGAGGGGGGGGGGGTTAAAAGCAGGTTTGTCTAATCACTCTTGGGCTCTTGCCTGGTATATAGGCACTAAAATGCTATATGTTAAAAGCGTACCATAATCCATGTGTCAGCCCCATTTGTCTTCCTGGTTGCATTACGTTGGAAAGTGTATCATAATCAGTGGCGGCTCGTAGCTGCACTTATTGGGGGTGCTGCGTAAAAAAACAAATAAAAGAAACATTGCTGCTTAATGTTGTGTAAAAAGCGAAAATTGGTAAATATGGTGAAAATTCTGTACAATGTTTTAAATTTTAATGTATTATGATATGCATAAAATAAAATAAAACTTGTATTATTTGTCGCACAATGTTTTATAAATACTGGTCAAAAACGAAAAAGTAGCGTTGAGTAAATCTAAACCAGTTATTACACTGGCCTCCAAAAGTTAAGAAACAGCATGTTTTTCGAAGCTCACCATAGAAAACTGACAATAAGAATAAAATTTATAGTTTATATAAATGATAAAAATGACCTTATGCAAATTTATGCAAAAACGATAGCTACCACTTTTTTATATAGAAAAGAACATGAGTGAGCAGAGCCTGATTATGACCAACTGAGGCCCCTGGCATTGGTGAATTTGGGGGCCCCCATCTATGAAATTTGTTTTATTTTTCATAAAATTTTGATATAAAAAAGAATATTTCAGAACAACATTTGATATTGGGGGCCCTTTGGAGCGGGGGCCCGGGCAAAGTTCCGATTTGCCCATGCAATAATAAGGCTCTAAGAGTGAGAGAAAGATATGCAAATATTTGGTTTTCATATTCATTACGCGTGTAACTATTGTTGGTTTACAACTTTTGTTAGCAGATTCGTTGGCAATACGTAGTAGGGTCCCGGGGTAGGGGGCAGTCGGTCGACGGATGAATGGAAATGGGGTTGTTTCAGGCTGATGCAGCTAGGCGTTTTAATGTGTCTCGCAGTGTGATTCACCGTCTCTGGAATCAATATCAAACCGAAGCTTCTGTGTTCAGAAGACATGTTCCAGGCCGACAAATAGCTACAACACATGCAGAAGACAGTTCAGTTTTATAGCTAAGCCCGGAAGAGAAGGAGCATTTCTATGCCTCAATTCGTTGCTGACCACTCTGTATCATCAGGGAGAAGAATATCCGCTAGTACGGTGCGAAGGCGTCTTCACAATGCAGGTATCTAGCAAGGCGACCAGTTGTGTGTGTCCCCCTCAACGGAGGACAAAAAAGGGCCCGCTTATCTTGAGCAAGAGAACACGTTTGCTGGAACAGACAGCGATGGGCTTCTGCACTCTTTACATACAAGTCCAGATTCACACTGGAGAGCGATTCAGGACGTCTGCTGATCTGGAGGAAACAAAGCACCAGATACCATCAATCCAACACTGTTGAAAGATACAGTTACCAAGATTTTAGAATAATGGTTTGTCCAGGGATCTCACTCGGTGGTCACACTGACTAGCATGTGTTCCAGGGAGGAACTCTGATTGTTGTGAGACATCGGGATGAGATCCTTGATCCACATGTCTGCCCATATGCCGGTGCAATTGTCAATGATTTCATTCTGATGGATAATAATGCACGACCTCACCGAGCTGTAGTTTTTGAGGATGATGATTTTTGTACCTTGAGGGTCTCTGTTTAGAGCGAATGGAATAGCCAGCTCAATATCCAGACATGAATCCCATAGAGGATCTTTGGGACTATCTTGGTAGACAGGTTCAGTGGCAGATCCAGAAATTTTTTTGGGGAGGGTCTAATTTTTTAAAAAGGATTATTTCGCCCAATTAAAATGCACTATAAATCAGAATTTTAGTCTAAACCAATGTGCATGCTTTTGGGAGGGGCTAAGTTATAAAATATGATCATTTTAGCTATTTCAGGTGTATAATAAAGCAGAATGTTACCCTTTAGTAATCTCTTTGGGGGGGGGGCTGAACCAACGCCCCCTAGAGAGGAAAGCCGCGGAGCTTACTTGTAACGTCACACCGAGTAGGTAAAGCAAAGCGTTTCCATTGGGTTTCTCCTCTCTCCCGCGCGCGGGATGGCCAATGCGCGGAAACCCAATGGAAGCGCTTTGCTTTACTTACTCGGTGTGACGTTACAAGTAAGCGCCGCGGCTTTCCTCTCTAAGGGGCGTTGCCTGAACCCCCTAGCCCTTCCCTGGATCCGCAACTGGACAGTTTGCTGCTTTAAGTCCACGTTATTCACTGATCCACTTTCATCGGACATTGTGGAACATCATTATTTCACTCGTGGCTCAAATTTTATGTCTAAGCCTATTAACATAAATGGGTTTCTTATGCATTTTTAAATTATACTGTCATCATCACTAATTGACATCAGATTGACGTCAATATCACTTGAATTATTGAAAATAATAAATAAACAAATCTATGTTAATTATGCTCACTAATGTGTTCAAATCGGACATTTGAGTAGCTTTGTACCCTGGAAATTGCGAAGAATCTTTAAAAATTAGAGAACACAGGAGAATTTCCAGAATTTTAAAGCAGATTACGACCTCTTCTGTACCATTTTACATGTCTGTGCAAAATTTCAAGGCGATCGGTCGAATGGTGTGGCAGAAATTCCCGGATAAACAAACAACTTTCACTTTTATATAATAAACTAGCTGCGTGCTCGTTCTTTGCACGGTAGGAAACGAATACTTTCCTAAAATATAATCATAACTGCCTGTGACAAAAAAAAAAAAAAAATCTCAAAAAAAAAAATAAATAAAAAATAAATCAAGTAGTCTTTTTGTTGAAACTATCACGGTATACATTAACGCAACGTAGGATTATAGTTTAGTTAGTTGTAAGGCGACCGTTGAAAAATGATGAATAGACCACTTTTAATTTGATGAAATACTTATAAACGTGGTATACTGTACCTAACAAATCTATTAATACTGATATTATATACCTATTACTTATATTATCTATTATTTATATTGATATTATCTATCTTAGTTTCTCTTTCTTTAATGCCCAATTCAAAGAAACAGCTTAGATATTGGAAACCAATGGTGCCCTTTCTACTCTTTCATGATTCTCTGCAATTTATGTATTAGCATAAATGGTAAGCATTTTTTATAATGGTTGCCTTAAAACACCTCTCCATATATTTTTAATCATAATTCTTGTCAGTTTGGCGTACCACTGCAAAATATTTCATCTCGCCGTGGTGGAAAATATCCAAGTTGTTTCCAATCAAAATATTTAAATCCTCCACAGTTCAGTCTCGTGAAAAACTTCAAACTGTGTAAGCTCGACGAGCTAGAAACGCTCAAATTGCGAATAGGACGTTAAATTGTGTAGCACGGTTTACGAATTTCAGGCAATTTTTTAATTTATGACGTCACGTTCTGACCTGGCTAGTTGAGTAGTTATTTTGCACAGTAGTTTTCAAACGGTGTAATATTGAAACTTATGGCGTTGAAAAATTCACTTGCAACAGAGCTTATTAAATTTGATTTGAGAATGTTGCCTAGCTAATCAGTACTTAAAACATTTTTCGGAGCTTTTTTTGCTAATATCGTAACTTTTGTGGAAGAAGAATTATTCTATTTCTCAATTACTCGCTCCGCGCGCTCGTCGAACCTATGACATTGGTCAAGGTTACGATGCTGATCACTAAAAAAAAAAAAAAAAAAAAAGTGTGTGCGTGTAATCTTTACGCGCGATTGAAGTAAAACTTCTTTGACGTTGGATTCAGTTACAGCCAGATTCATTTTTTTTGTGGTGTTCATCCCCGTGTTCTTAAACCGTTGTTCCGTTTGGAGGTTGGGTTCGAATCCAGGGAGTGTCCATGTATTATCCTTTAACTGTGTTCTTCAATCGTTTGCAGCCGGTGTTTGTTTCTTTGTGGTTTTCCATACCTGTGTTCTTAAACCGTTGTTCCGTCTGGAAATTGGGTTAGAATCCAGGAAGTGTCCATGTTGTAGTATTATTCTTTAACTGTTTTCTTATGCCATTGTTCCGTCTGGAGGTTGGGTTTGAATGGGGGGAATGTCCATAGTCTAGTATTATACTTTAACTGTGTTCTTAAACTGATGTTTTCCTCTGTTTGTTGGGTTTGAATGCAGGTAGTGTACATTTTTTTGTGTGTTTTTCAATCACAGTATTCTTAAGCGTTGATTTCGTCTGTTGATAGGTTTCAAATTATTATTCTGAATCCGTGTTTTTAAACTGCAAGTTCTGTTTATTGTTTAGGATTGATTGCAGCCAGGGTCCATTTCTTTGTGGTGTTCCATCCCCGTGTTAAACCGCCTCCGTCTTGAGGTTGGGTTAGAATCCACGGAGTGTCCATTTGTTATTCTTTTATTCTGTCCTTAAACCGTTTGCTGCCAGTGTTTGTTTCTTTGTGGTGTTACATACCCGTGTTCTTAAACCGTTGTTCCGTTTGGATGTCGGGGTAGCATAAAGGAGACCATACGTCTTCGAAATTCGAGGACAGTCCCCAAATATAGATTTTTTTTTTACTTTGTCCCTAAAAATACCTTGACTTCTTGGGGACGCGAAAAGTCCCCAAATTTAAAGATTTGTACTTTTTTCCCCTGAAAGTTTCCGTTTCGTTTATTTGTTTCAGAAAAAATTGAAGAAATAAGAAAAATAAAACAACTAAAAGCGCCTTCTACTCAGAGAAACAATGAAATTCGATCCCTGAAAACGTTTCTGTCATTGTATGTTTGGCATGTACAGACATTCAATAAAGTATTCGACTATGAGTCAAATTTCCCATTTCGGTTTTGTTAATGATTAATCATTTTTCAGGAACAACCATGCTTTAAATATGAAATTGAAGTACGAAATTTTTCTTGCACTCGAATACTTTTTTTAGAGGGTGTAAAAGGTTTCATAAAAAATAATCACAAAACGAGCCAATGTAAAAAGCAATGTCTTCTGAAAAATACAAATACTATGATAAGTATTAAATTATGAATAAATTGTAATATTTCAACATGTTTTTCCTTTCGTATTTCTGGTTTAAATAAATATTTATAAATACTTCCATTAATTTATTAGAAATAAGAATACACAATTGATATAAAGAGCTATTAGCATGGTAATATGTTGTGTCCTCGAATAAGTCCCCAAAGATATTTTCTAGTGTCCCCAAGTTTTCCTTGGATTCCAGGACAATGCTGGATTTGTCCCCAAAATACTGTTTAGAAATATCGTCACCTTAGGTTAGCATCCAGGAAGTGTGCGTGTTGAACTATTATTCTTTCACTGTTTTCTTAAAACGTTTTTCCGTAGGATTTGAATCGATGTCTATGTTGTGGTATTTTTCTTTAACTGTGTTCCTAAATTAGTGTTCTCTTCTGTTGGTTGGTATCGAATGCACATAGGGTCTATTATTGCGTTTTTCTATGGCAGTGTTCTTAAACCTTTGTTTTCCTCTGCTGGTTTTGTTAGAAGTATTTTTCTGTTTCCGTACTCTTGAAATGAAGTTTTCGTCTGCTAGTTTGTCTCGATTGCAGGTTCCATTTCTTCATGTTTTTCTATTACCGTGTTCTTAAACCGTAGTTTTCGCCTGCTGGTTGGGTTCGATCGCAGACAGCTTCCGCTTTTCCAAAACCACTTGAGCGTTACTTCCGTCAGAAAAAATATCTGAGTTACTCTCTAGTTGCGCCTAAAGAAGTTTTACTTAAAAAAAAAAAAAAAATCCAAAATCGGACATACCATCCAGAAATAATGACAGAAAAAAAAAAATCAACTTGAGGTAGAGATAACTACACGAAATTCGCTCATCCCAACATTGCATGCGCCATACGTCATGCGGATCTAGTAACTGCCAAAAGTCGTCAAAACTTGACGACATTTTGCGCTGTTTTTGGGAATACATACGACGGCCGTCATCAAACCGATAGCGAATACTATGTATTATGTTAATAAGTATTTTCCACCTTGTGACGACTTTTGAATTTCCCACAATTTAAAAAAATGCAAATTTCCTTTCGTTATCATGGTTGATGAGTCATAGTGTTCAAAAATTGCCATGGGTAGCTTATGCATTAAACAAAATACTTTTCAATTCTTATAATAGTAAATTTTTACGTCAAAGCGTTTTAATCTAATTAGATTTCTTACTCATTTTTAAACTCATGATATCAAAATGGCGCCATTCTCACTTGCGATATGTAACATGAATTATTGAAAGAAAACTCACGTTATTTTACTTTTCTACAGCATATGATAATCTAAGAGTTTATTATTTTGCTCGTAGTGTATTATTTTGTCAAAGCTTGGTAACCTAATTAGATTTCTAATGCATTTTTAAACTCGTGACGACAAAATGATGTCATTTCATTTATGATATACCATTTTGTTTACAGTTATGTGTATCACCAGCATATAGATGGTATTTCACATGAACACTATTTTAGACAATCGGAAACTGGAAAAGCTTTCTGAAGGTGAAAATTATCAAAAAATCGTGGTAGATTGAGTTTTCAGAATTTTAAAGTTGATTACGGATTATTCTATGTCGTTTTACGTGTATGTGCAAAATTTCATGCCGATCGGTCGACTGTGTGGAAAGAGTTCCAGGGCAAACAAACTTCCGCAATAATAGATTGACAACTGCAAAAATCTGAAAAACTATCGCGCAGTCAGCAAGGGAAATGCTTTAATCGTTAACCGCTTGCAGGCTACTCGATTTTGAATGTTTACATATTATAATGGCAGTTTGGAGAACCGAATTCCCAGCTCGCCGCTACAGCGAGTGTTTTCTCCTATAGTCTAACTCCGTGGATTTTACCAAAAAAAAAAAAAAAAAAAAAAAACGGTGCTTAAGAATAAAAGCTTATAAGCACTATTACATTGTTTTCATTGTTGGATACTTGCTACTGATGAACAGGAATGACGACACCTCCAAGAAATTTTACTCGACATGAATCAATTGCAGAATTTGAAAGAATACGGCAAAAACAAAGACTATTATATTCAAAGCTTATGGCAGCTGAGCTTGAGCTAAAAGAATTTTGGTAAATGTTTATGTTTACACAATAGAATTAAGTTTACACTTTAGATATTTTATAGCTGATTCGTGGCGTGTTTTTTTTTGTGACAAATTAATGTCGCTAATTATTTTAAAATACTAATTAGCACTAGAGTACTATTTCGTTCACGCTGGGTTTTTCTGTCGCCATATTCTTATGGACCGATTTGCGCCCATACGTTTTCATTGCATTTTTCAATAGGGTTGCCAGATAGCGCTGTCGGGGAGAATAAAATACTGAAAGTCACCAAGGGTGGCAATTTTTGATGATTTATCGCCAAGTTTTGCTCTAAAAAATAAGTCTCCAAAACCGAACCTAGTTTGGAGATATCTTCCATATTTGACAAGAAGCTGGAAAATGCAATATATACTGCCCGACATTTAAAAGGCGACACCCATAAGGAGTGGCCAGATAGTGTTGAAACTCGGCAATCAGAGAGAGACAGCAGTGAACAATAAGTGATCTTTATTTCAAAACTAGCTGCTACCCCCTCGACTTCGTCCGCGTAGGCTTTAGAGTTAGGTCCCGAGAGAAATGAAGTATGTGTGAATAGCACATATGTTTGCGACAAAAGAAACTGCATTTAAATATTATTTACTCTTTACTTATTTTAAGTGAAGTATAATGCATAGTAGTATACTTCATTTAAAATAAGAGAGTATGCAGAGTTACTAAATTTAGATTTTTTTCAGGCATTTGGCGAATAGTGACAGTTACAGCAGTATTTGCGAACTGTTTTGAGTGTTCTTGTAAAATAAATATTTATGCACAAAACTTTATTATATTCCCCACAGAGCAATTCCTCATATAGGCCTAGGACCCTAGTGCAGTCAATCGGTCTTAATCCACAAACAAACAAACAATAATACTCAGGAATAGTGTAACTTTCAATCAGCGAAAAAAGTTTTAGAACCGGTTTACTAGCTATAAAATTTCCATAGAGCGCAATGCATTAGAATTATTTTGAGTGTTTTTGTAAAACAATTATTTATGCGATATGCATGAAAGTTTGCCTGTATGTTAATCCAGGGCATAAGCTATCTTCCAGAAAGAGAATCTTCATCAAATTTTCCAGATCCGCTTAACCAGTTTTGTGTGATTCAGTCAAAAACATCTAAACACACAAACGTACACATTTATATTATAGGTAGGATTTAGAAATTTATGAACTTTAAGAAACACATTTGAACTTTTCTTTCTAATGCTTTTTAATTTGGCGTAAAATCAACATAATTTCCATTCCATTTCATGTTTTTCAAATGCATGTGAATCTGCAAATAGAATTTCTGCTTTATTTCAAAAGCATAAATCACTTTGTGCGGGCGATAAAACGGTTTTTAATTAATAATTAGAAAAGTAATTAAAATTTCGAAATTCTGAGCCTCAGGTTCACTTTACCGAAGTCATGGGCTTATATGCTCAAACTTGCAAAGCTCTGCTTTCCGTAGATTTGTCTGAAGAACATTCATTTTTATTATTATAGATAGATTTGGCGTAAAACTGGCATAATTTCCGTGGTATTTAATGTTTTCAGATGCACTCGCTTCTTCATTGAAGTAATAGCATACTTGTTAGCTCAAAACATGAATCATTTGATACGGGCGAAACTCGCCAAGCATGGCAGCGTGAAAACGGTTCTTAATTAATAAGTAAGAAAGTAATTAAAAATCTAAAATTCTAACTAGCCTATATCCTTCTCCAGGGTCCCATCTATATCTAAACCAAAATTCATCCTAATCGATTCAGCGGTTTAGGCGTGAAAGCGTCATAAACAAACAAACTAACTAACTAACTTTCGCAATTATAATATTAGTTTGGATTATGTTAATTAGTATTTTCCACCTACTGGCGACTTTGGAATTTCCAACGATTTTAAAAAATGGGTTTCCTTTCGTTATTATGGTTACTTGAAAAGTCATAGAGCTCAAAAATCGCCAAGGGTAGCTCGCGCAGTAAACAAAATGCTCATTTTTAGTAAAAAAATTCCTAAAAATCTGCAAATTATGCTACATATTCCGAAAGAACTGTTTTTAAAAGAAAATTTTCTCCTCTATTCGATGATGTAAATGCCGTTTTGCTACAAACGTAATTACGGCCGTTATTACAAATTAGGTGAGGAAAAATTCAAAAAATCGCTAAAAATAAAAAAAAATTCTATTTGGAATTTCGAAAATTTTATAGTTATTCTGCTATTCGGGGCGAAGAGGAATCCAACGAATCAAAAATCATTAAAATCGGTCCAGCCATTCTTGAGTTATAAGTGTTGGAACAAACCCGACTTTGTTTTATGTATATAGATGATATGCATTATACAGAGGGGGAGCAGCGTCGTCTTAGTAGGTTGTCGGACCACCGTGGACAGCGATACACGAAGTAACACTTCTAGGTACTGAGTCAATGAGAGTGTGGATGGCATCCAGAGGAATGTTTCGCCATTCCCTGTCAACCATTTGCCACAGTTCGTCTTCTGAACGGGCTAGTGGCAGGATCTGCAAATATCGTCCAATCACATCCCAAATGTGTTCGATTGGCGATAGATCAGGAGAGTACGGTGGCCGGGGAAGCGTCTGTACACCTCGCACAACACGTTGGCTGATGCGAGCAGTGTGCGGTCGAGCGTTATCCTGCTGATAAAGGGCGTTGGGAACCGTTTGAAGGTAGGGGAGTGTCACCGGCCGCAGCACATCCTGCACATATCGTTGAGACGTCATAGTGCCCCGATTACGAACTTGAGGTGACCTGGAGTCATACGCAATTGCTCCCCAAACCATGATCCCACGTTGTCGCGCGGTGGGGAATTCTACAATTGCTGCCGGATTGGACCTGTTTCCACGTCGACGCCACACTCGTACGCTGCGACTATCCCTGGATAAACAGAAGCGTGACTTATCTGAGAACACGACACTGTGCCATTCTCCACGACCCCACGCCATTCTCCACTTCTCCATTTGTCCACGTCGCTCTAGTCTGGTACTATTGCAGTCGTATGCGTCAGGGGCGTAGCCAAGGGGGGGTTAGGGGGGTCATAACCCCCCTCCCCGTTGAGGAATTTTTACCATACAAAATGTATATTCTTCACTCCCTTATCACACACCTGTATGCATATATGTGAGTTGTAGTAGTCGTAACCCCTCCCCCCCCATGAAAAATTTTTAGCTACACGCCACTGGTTGGCGACTATGTTGTGGAGCCAATGGCAGTCTTCTTAATGAACGCCATGAGTCCAGGCCACTAGCAACCAATCGACTGGAAATGGTTCTGGTCGATATAGGATCATCCAAAGTGTCTTGAACATGGAGGCTTGCAGGGCCGCCACTGCTTGTCGGTGGATGCGTTGATCCACGTGTGCTGACGTCACTCTAGCTGCACCGGCACCCCTTAAACATGCCACGTTTCCTTGTTCCAACCATCTCCGCCACAGCCGGTGTACAGTTTACACATCCAGGTGAGTGTCTGCCAAGATTTGCCAAATGGACCAACCTGCCCTCTCAATCCGATCACAATGCCCCTCGTGAAATCGTCAGTCTGCTGGAACTGCCTCCGTTGACGGCGGCCTGGCATTCTCTGGTTACACGTGTCCTCTGAGACAAGAATAAAATTTCTACGACAGTTTCTTTAGTAGCAATACTTTCACAAAAATTGTCCGTTCTACCTGTTCCTTCCCGTATATCTTTTTCCACGCTCATTGGCGAGGAGCCAATTTTACATCATTAGCATAACTCGGCAAGGCGCATTTACCCTGAAATTTGCATAATTTTCTGACCACTCCTTCTTGGTGTTGCATTTTTAGTGTCACGCAGTGTATATAACAGCGGAGAAGTACAGTTAGAACATGCCTGACGAAGACTGTAAGACACTTTCAGTAGGCGCTTTTAATATAGATTTCAATTAGAAAGAAGTGTTTTAGAGAACAAATACGGCACACCCGAGGATTAAGATACACTTTCCAAACAGTATTTATGAAGTATAATTAGACTATGCTTGGGGAAGATTGTGAAACAGTTTTAGTAGGCGATTTTAATGTAAATTTCGATTTGAAAGAAGCGTTTTATGGAACAAGGAATAAAAATACGGCACATTCTTAAATAATGATACACTTTCCAATTTAATGGAATATGAAAGTAAAACAGGGATAACGCATGGATTATGAAATGCTTTTAAAATGTAGGACTTGGTGCGTATTTAAAATTCGAGAGTTTCAGATTTTTAGCACTACAGCACTTAAAAGCAAGCAGGTTTTACAGCGTTGCCATAACTTGTCCCTTGTCCCGCCGAGGCACTTTTCAAATGTGTTTGCCAGATAGCGCTGTGTGTGTTGGGGGGGGGGATAAAATGATGAAAGTCTCACAAGCTTTTCAATTTTCGATAATTGATTGCGAAATTTGGTATTAAAGAAAAAAGTCTTCAAACTGAGCCAAGCTTGGCGATATCTTCCTCTCATTTGGATAGAAACTGACAAATGCGACAGTTTATTACAAAGGAAAAGTATTGTTAGAATATGCCTGGCGAGGACAGTAAAATAGTTTTAGTAAGCGATTTTAATATAGATTTCAATTCCGAAGTGTTTTATGGAACATGGAAGACAAATACGGTACACTCATAGATTAAGATACACTTTCCAAATGGTATTTAAAAAGGTGAAGTATGATTAGAATGTGCGTGACGAAGATTGTGAAACAGTTTTGGTAGGCGATTTTAATAAGTCTTCCAAACTGAACCAAGCTTGGCGATGTTTTCCATATTTGGCTAGAAACTGGCAAACGCGACAGCTTATTACAAAGGAAAAGTACAGTTAGGACATGCCTGGGGAAGATTGTTAAACAGTTGTGATAGGCAATTTTAATGTAGATTTCAAATCCGGAGAAAAGTTTTTGGAACAAGAAAGACAAACAAAACATACTCATGGATTATGATGCCCATTCCAAACAGTATTTAAAATGCTGAGGTATATTTAGAATATGCTTGGAGAAGGTTGTAAAACAGTTTTAGTAGGAGATAGTTTTCGATAGTTAAGACTGTTTCGACTGTTTAAGATAGTTTTCGATTTCAAAAATGTGTTTTATAGAAGAAAAATAAGGCACACTCATGAATAGTGATACACTTTCCAACTTAATGGAATAAAGGAAGAAAAATAGGAAGAACGCATGGATTAAGATACCCTCTTAATATAGAGCACTTTAGTGCATATTTAACATATAATTTTGTGTTTTTATTTATTTAATTTTAATTTATTTACAGTAGATACTCTTTAACACTCATGAACAATCGAGACGACAGCCCCCTGGCTAAGGGTCTCAATCCAACCAGCCTCCAAACCAGCCTCCCCTTTAACACGGTAGATACGTTCCGTGCTGTTTAATCTGTGTTGTATGAGGCCTGAGTTATGCTTCACCTCAGGGCCGGTTTTAGGCATTTTACAGGCGTAGGCGAGAACTGATTTTACGCCCCTTCATATGAGAGATGATTTTACGCCCCTTCATATATGAGATGTTTTACGCCCCCCCCCCCCCTTCTTTCAACTACTTCCCTTATCACTCCCCTGCCCCATGATCAGAAAAGCTTTAAAAGTAATTTAATAAAATTGATTTATGTATTTTTAAATTTTATGAAATTTATATACTGTTAAAAGTTTGCAAAATATTGAAAGATAAAGCGTCCTTATTATTTTCTCTTAATATTAAGAATCACGAATCTATTTGAAAAATATTAATTGATATAATTGTACAATTAATATAATTTTTGAAATGACTCATAATAATGAAAATAAAATCCACACTACTAGAGTAAAAGAATTTTCACAATTAAATATTAAAATTCATGCTATGCTATGCTTTAATAGTCATTGAAATTTAATGGCAAAATTTTAGATGTAAACATGTAATCTTTGAACTTACCAAATGTTTGGCTGCTAGTCTCGGGAATCGCTAAATGAAAATGGTTCATTTCACTTTTCTTATTACAATTTTCATTCAAAAAGTTTCCTACAGTAATAAGTAGATACAGTAGCTTTACTTTCGTTATCGAAGAAAAAATGAAATCTACTCGTTTAATATTGTTTTACTGATATTAATTTTCCATTCCACTTATATTAGGTTATTAATTAGACTATATTTATATGATATTGAAGAGTTTGAATCGTTATGACATTAAATACTATTCCACTTGATTTATCAAAGACATATGCATACATTATTTACAACATGTTTCCCATTCCCCCTCCCACCCTTATTTAATATTTCCAAATACAAATTTTTGTGGTAAATAATTCTTAAAAGAAATTATATTATATATATATATATATATGTCGATGTTTTCAATTAATAAAAAATAAATATTCTCTGCAAAAAAAAAAAATAATTTTAATAAAGTGTAAGTAAATAAAGAATAAATGAAATCAGTTTTTAAACGAAGTTAGCGTTATAACAATTTACATTTTTGCATTTAAACATGTAGTAAATATTTAAAAAATAAATTCAAATAACTCATAATAATGCAAATAAAATCCATTTATTTAATTAAAAAATCTGAAGTGACTCCACTCGACCTTCCGAAGACTTACGATTAAGATCATTACCAAGCATTTAAATAAATTTTAATCGATGAATAATTCAAACATATATACCAAATTGAAGCTCCATCGAATGCACCGTTTAAACGCTAGCGCACTTTCATGAATTTCGGCCAATGGGCCGTAATGTAAAAGAAATTTTTGTCGTAGCCCTGTGGGAAAACTGTAAGTCCTATACACACCAAAATCAATACCGGTCTTGCGACGGTGGTTTATAACATATATACCCAATTTGAGCTCAATTGAATGTACCGTTTAAACGGTAGCGCACTTTCAATAATTTTCTCCCCATAGGTCTTACCCTAGTAGCACAACTAGTTCAAATAACGTTTAAATTACGTTGGAAACACGTTTTTTGACGTTAAAAAACGTGTTTTAAACGTTTTTTGGACTAATTGTGCTACTAGGGTAATGTAAAAGAAATCTTTGTCGTAGACCTGTAGAAAAATTATAAGTCCTATACTCACCAAACGACGGTGGTTTATAACATATATACCCAATTTCAGCTCAATCGAATGGATCGTTTAAACGCTAGCGCACTTTCAAGAATTTCCCCCCAAAGGCCATAATGTAAAAGAAATCTTTGTCGTAGCCCTGTAGAAAAACTATAAGTCCTATACACACCAAACGACGGTGGTTTATAACATATATACCCAATTTCAGCTCAATGGAATGTACCGTTTAAACACTAGCGCACTTTCAAGAATTCCCCCCCCCCCCATAGTCCATAATGTAAAAGAAATCTTTGTCGTAGACCTGTAGAAAAACTATAAGTCCTATACACACCAAAATAAATACCGGTCTTGCGACGGTGGTTTATAACATATATACCGAATTTGAGCTCAATTGAATGCCCCGTTAGGAGCTATCGTGTTCACTCACACACACATACATACATCTCGTAAAAACAGCATAAATGAATTCAGAAGACCTCAAAACGTGTAAATACACCAAAATCTCTAGGTGGAATTTTTTCATTATTACAATACTTTCCTGACATGGTACATGTTCGGAAAGTAAAAGTTATAAGAATTTAAATTAAAAATTCATTATAAGAGTTTAAAGTAAAAATTCATGCTACGCTGCAATGTTTATGGAAATGTAATTGATCAATTGTACATGTACACGCTTAGTCTTTGAACTTACCCCTTGCATGCTTTTCTCCGAAACCTCGCTTGAATACGGGCTAGAATCCCTTAGAAAGTCCCCACGGTGAGCATCCCTGCTATAGGCTAAGGACCCTAGTGCAGTATGTCGGCCTTAATCCACAAACAAACATGTCTTGTTGCTAGTCTCAGGAATCATCGTTTGAACATAATTCATTTCATTAGAATTTAGATTATTAAAATTTTCTTTTATTCATTCGAAAATAATTTTCCTAGTAATACACTAAGTAGAGATTGTTTTGACATCCTTTCTTATTACAAAAAATATACCTTTATGAAAAATCTTTAGTGAATATTTGTTTTAAATGTGTTTTAGATTATTAAATAGATAATATTTATATATTATTGAAATGTTTAAGGCTTTATGAAGTTAGATGCTGTTGTATTTGTATGTTTAAAGGAATGTACAATGTGCTTATACACTCATGTCCATAAATTAAGGATAATTCAGAATCACACAGAAATTGATCTCTAAAATAAAAATTTCACCTGTGGAATGATCACACACATCTTGAAGAAGAATGTGCAAATTACAGGAAACCACCAGATGGCGTGGATGGTACGTCACAATGACGAGAGTGTAAGAGAGGGGTATATAAGGGATGGTGGCAAAGAAGTAAAATTGTTCACAAGCGCTGTGAAAGCCTTTCAGTGCAAAAACCGCATAGTTATGGCACAAAGGAGGCATTTGGATGATGTTTTACTTGGCAGAATTATCGGACGACTGGAATGTGGACGTACCCAGCTGGAAGTATCCGAGGAACTTGGAATCGCCCAGAGTGTCATCTCCAGGCTTTGGCAACGATTCCAAGATGATGGTAATGTGAGTAGACGTTACAGCACAGGTCGCCCCCGAGTTACAACGCCGAATGAGGACCGCTATTTGGCAGTTACTGCCAAAAGAAACAGACGGAGTACAGCATCAGACCTGTCTCGTCAGCTCTCTTCAGCTACCGGTACGACAGTTTCAAGGCAGACCGTGTACAGACGCTTAGGGCACATTGGTCTATATGCTCGTAGGACTGTCAGATGTGTTCCACTTACCGCAACTCACTGTCGCCTGCGATTAACCTGGAGTAGAGAGCATGCATTGTGGACACCGCAACAGTGGTCTTGTGTGATGTTTTCCGACGAGTCCAGGTTTAGTTTGGAGTCTGATTCTCGCCGGACATTCATCTGGAGAGCGCCAGGTACCCGTTACCACCAAGAGAACACCATTGAAAGACACCGTTACGGCGGTGCAGGATGGCTCGTTTGGGGAGGAATTATTCTTGGTTCCAGAACTGACCTGCATGTTCAGAGTGTAACGATGACAGGCCACATCTATCGGGATGTCATTCTGGAACAACATGTACGTTTGTTTCGGGGCGCCATGGGTGCTGAATTTGTGTTTATGGATGACAACGCCCGTCCTCACCGTGCAAACATTGTAGACGAATGCCTTCAATCGGAGGATATCAACCGTATGCATTGGCCAGCATACTCACCGGACTTGAATCCAATAGAGCATGTGTGGGATATGCTTGGCCGACGAATTGCAGCCCGTCAACCCCCTCCCACCTGTCTACCGGAACTTCGGAGTGCATTGCTTGATGAGTGGTGTAATATTCCCCAAGATCAGATTGATCATTTGATACTCAGCATGCCTAGGCGTTGTCAGGCCTGTATTGCATCGTCCGGGAGACATAGTCCGTATTAACCATCCTACTAACCATGTTATACTGTTTTTTGTAAATAGGTTCTTTTTTGAAATTTGGTCAAGGGAGTAAAACTTGCAATTTTTATTAATTATGTCAAACATATAGCATCTTTTTTGCTCTTTACTTTTTGTTTAATAAATAGACTTTACAAATAAGTCAAATTTGTTTTGCTTCTTTCTCTTTCTTTGCCTGAACTTCATTATCCTTAATTTATGGACATGAGTGTATTAATCGCAACCTCTTGCTCTCTCTATTTTCAGTATTTCAAATACAATATTCTACAGGTACTCATTCATTAAAAAAAAAGTATGTCATGTGATAACGCAAATTTTTGTATTTTTTATGAAATAAAAATAAATAACCTCAAAACATTTAAATAAAGTATGATTATGAATTTCAATCACCTTTTAAACTGTGTTTACATTATAACAGTCTTAGTTTTTAAAATACATTTCGACTTGTCGACAAAAAAACTAATCTATCAAATAAGTCGTAATAATGCAAGTAAAATCATTTAATCAATTATCATAATAAATAAGAACTGAAAATAAAACTTTTTAATCGATACTTCATTGCTCATGAAAATTTAATTGCACAATTAAAGATTTAAAAACAGTACAGTATTTGAACTTTGAACTTACCAAATGTCTGGCTGCTAGCTTCCGGAGTCGCCGATTCACAGTGGTTATCTTCATTATAATTTTGTTTTAAAAATTTACCCAAGCTTTCCCTCATTTTTTTCTCATTCTTTTGCTTTCTGAAATAAGCTCCGGATGGACGTTTTCTATTCATGTTTTGTTTAACGATGAAAATCGTTAGCAAAATATCCCCTTTGAAACAGAAAGAATGAGTATTCCCCGCAATCTCACATGCAAAAGATAGCCAGACGACCGAGCAGGTAACCAAGTGCTATACTGACATGACAACTGACTAAATTGAGAATACCTAATTGGGTAAACTATGTCCCTCTCCGCACAACTGGACTTTAGTCATTTGTTTATAGTAAACTAATGGAAAGTATCTGTTTCCGATCTCTAGTCTACGCATATGCTGCCCTAACCACTTTCTCCGCAGGTGGTCTTTCTGCCAAAAAACTTTCTGCCCTTGTCCTGGTAAATGTAAACTGTTATCTTACTTTTAATCTAGTCTTAGTTCTTATTCTTTAGAATAAGCTAAATGCTTAATTTACTATTTCAATTAAATCTTTAATGTCATTCCAGAGAAATATTCTGTTAATAAAATACTAGTACAGTACATGATCTATAGCAAAAAAGGCAGTTGTCGAAATTACTGGCTATAGATAAGGTGACCACACGTCCCGTTTTGAACGGGACAACCCGTTTATAGGTGGCTTGTCCCGTTGTCCCCAAGCACAGCTTCGGGATTCCGTAATGTCCTGTTTTTAGAAAGAGAGCAACCTGCGGTAACGATTTCAATAAAGGCCTCTAAAATCATCTGACGGCAGTGTCTGAAAACAAAAAAAAAAAAAAAAAAAAAACCACCTAACCTCCCTCCCTCCCCACTCGAGACGCAAAGAAAACGATGGGGGATGCAGTGTTTTTTTTTTTTTTGTTCTTTTTTTGTCTACTATTTCAATTTATTTAATGTTTATTTCTTTTTTTAAAGTCATGTTCCTCTATTGCTAATCCCCCCCCCCCGATCTCCACTTTATTTTCCCTTTTCCTCAGGTTCTCTAAGATTTTTTTTTTTTTTTCCTTCCGAATGACAACTTCCTTTTTTCCGTGTGTCCTTTTGTTTACATTTCTCACTTTCTTACCTTCCTGCGTTGTGTCACATGGTGTTTTTGAAGTCGAAGAAGGGCCTACCCCTTGTACCACCCGTAAACGTACGTCTTGACCTATTTTTTATAGTATATGCCAAGGACGTACCCAGAAAAAAATTTCGGGGGGGTCCAAATGGTGAAAAAGGCAGAATTTTTCGCAAAAAGACTTCGTCATTCTTATTTTGTTAACAAAAACTGAAATTTCGAGGGTGGTCCGGACCCCCTGGACCACCCCCTTGGGTACGTCCTTGGTATATGCGTGTTTAAGCAAAGGTTTTTTTATATTTCATTTTGAAATTAACATTAACACAAGCTTTTTTGGGCGTTTTCTTAACAACTAAAAGATACCCAGACCTGAAATTCAGTCTCCCTACACTATTACCTTAAAAACAGTAGATGTCCCGTTTTGAGGAAGAAAATATATACACTATTGTCAAAAAAGTAGATGATGTCCCGTTTTGAAGGAAAAAATAAATGGTCACGTTAGCTAGAGAACATGCAGCGTTATAAGATTAAGACCCGCTCAATTTGGAACCTCATCAGAAGGTTTGGGAGTTCTGAATATTGGCACCCCTTGGTAACTGCTACAGACCGCCGAGAGGACTTTCGGAACTACGGATTTAATGTGCACGTACACGGTGGTCTTTAGTGGTACGCCGGTATCGAACCCACAACCTTCCGGTTACGAGTCCAACGCCTTAACCACTGGGATATCACTAGAAAAACTCTGTTCAAACATTCTGTGATAAAGCTGATTTTACGCCCCCCTCTTCTGCTTGCGCCCCTCGAAAGGGCTATCCCTGCTGCGACTTTGCTTAAAATACCCATTACAGGAGCTGCGAACTCAGGAAACTTGAGCGATACAAAAAACTTAAGCCCGAAGCACCCCACAGCTGTAATTCACGGGGGGCGTAGAAGTGGCTAAATAAAAAATTTTTGTTAAAGGAGAGTGTCAAAATCAAACGCATTTCCCTTTTTACCAAGGTGATATAAACTGCATGAATTTTATTTTTTTACTCATTTCTTGTCTAATGACTTAAACGATTCTTTGTCGCCCTACATTACATTCCGATTGATCAGGGGTGCACTAATGGAGTGGAATCTTCCTCTGTAACTTTTAGCATGATCTTTCGGAATTTCATATCGTGAAGGAATTTGGTTTATTTATCATCTGAGAAATGTCTCTCATGTCTCCCCGTTAAAATTTTCTACCTGCGCCCCTGAGCTTAGTTCCCAGTAAATGGACTCTTGCTGTTCTATGGACACAGTCATGTTTTGTCCTCTAACAGATTAGAAAAACTATTTAAACATCCTGTCATAAAGCTGATTTTGCGCCCTTCGAAAGGGCTATCCCCGCCTCAGCCTCGCTGCGAACTCAGGAAACTGAAGCATTCTTCAGTTATAATTCACAAGGGCGCAAAAGTGGCGAAATGAAAGATTTTTGTTTAGTAAGGGGCGTCAAAATCAGTCACATTTCCCTTTTGCCAACGCGATATAAAATACTTAAGGTTGAAGTATCCCACAGCTGCAAAACTGCAAAAATTTACTTTTTAATTTATTTTTCAGTTCTTGTCAAATGGCTTAGACGATTTCTTTGTCTCCCTCACTGTAGAATATATTCTGACGGATCACGGCGTACTAAAGGAGTAAAAACTGAAATATATCGTGTTTACTCGAGTAATAGTCGCCCATTTTTGTCAATTTTTCATGTGAAAATGTAGGTGCCACTATTATGCGGGGAAAATCTACTACATAATATTGTAAGTATAAAGTTATTTTTTCTGCTTCAAAACGGGGGTGCGACTATTATGCGAGGGAGGCTATTACACGAGTAAACACAGCATCTTCCTTTGAAACTTTTATAAGCATGATCTTTTGAAATTTTATATTGTTTATTACTGTTATTTCTTTTATTTACGCTCTGAAAAGTCTGTTCCTCTTGGAGTGATATATCTGTTTCATTTGGAAACAGGAGTATAGCCCGGTGTAACCTAGCAGAACCGTCCAAATTTTGCTCCCCCCACCCCTTTACGCAGCTTTAATGACGACTTCATAATTTTTCAGCCCCGGGAATCAGAGGCGGCATTTCAATTTTTCATTTAGGGGTGCAAGATTTGATGTACTAAAATCCAGAATATGAAATAAATAAAATGTTTTTTTGAATTTGGGGGTGCGACTGCGCTCCCTATTATCCGCACTTGCCCAGAATCATTATACTAATAAAATCCTGTCCTTTCCTCGCCTCTACAGATGCGGTGTATTGAAAAGAGAAACACTAATAAGAAAAATCTATATAAACCTATGTGATCCTTCTGATTTTGCGCCCCGTCTTCTGTTTGCGCCCTATTTGGAAAACCGATTCTAGAAGCTGAAAAAACTTAGGAAGTATCCCAGAACTTTATTCACCGGGGCGCAGAAGTAGCTAAAAATAATATTTTTGTAAAGAGGGGCGTCAAATTAAGTGCATTTTCTTTTCCGCTAACTTGATTAAAAAAAGAAAAAAAAAAACTAGATTTTATGTAGCTTTGTTCAAAATTTATTATAGCTTGTCCTTTTATATTTTTTTGCGGCATTTCTTTTGAAGTATATCAGAAAAGGAAGGTAACTTGAGAAACCATTTCTTTAAACATCCGGATAAGGTGGCAGTGACAACTCAAAATAATTGTAGGAGGTAATGAATCAGCAGGTTCAAAGACAACTCCTGCGGAAGAGGGTAATTTAGCATACCCTGGAGGTGGAGGCCAGGACACTGAGTGGACATCTGTTTCCCATGAATGAAAAAAGAACGCTTCCTGACAATACACAGCGGCAACTTTAGAAGTTTTTAAAAGTATTTGTGACAATATTACTGTTTAAAAGCTTGATAATATTATGAGAGCGGTCAGGGCGCCCATCTAAATAACCAAAAAAAAAAAAAAAAAAAAAAGGAAAATGTTTGGAAACACGAAAAAAAGTGAAAATTGGCGCCCCTCGATTGAAACTCAAGCGTAGGCGACCGCCTACGCCTCAAACCGGCCCTGCTTCACCTGGAATGTAAATTGCTCCGTCCAACCGCTGTATACCTCATTTACACACTATTATTACCCAGAAGCACAATGATATTTAGTGCTGCCATTCAAAAGTTATATTAATTACTGGAGGTAAAGCGAAAAAAATCAGAACACCTGTCACATTTTACCGTGCTGAGGGCCTGATTACTGAAAAGGCTCGGGAAGCTTGAGCATACCTAAAGAATTTGAAGCGTGGGGGGTGGGGGGGCGGACGAAAATGACTGAAAAATGCGATAAAAATTCAAAATTTTGTTTTTAAAGGAACTTTTAAGTTATTGTAAACATTTTTAATGTAGAGAAGTGGTGCTTTTCAGAAGTCTTGATACTTCCTGTCGCAACATTTCTAAATTAGTTGTTTGCGATGTCTTTGCCTGGGACATCTGCTGCAGTTGAGAGTTTTTTCTATTATGGGGAATATTTGGCCGGCAGAATGGGGTAAACTTTTAATATGTAATGTTAAACATCTTCTAAATGTCAAAATTAATTCTCAACTTCTGTGTTGCGATTTTTATGATGTCATCAAACAAAGAATTCCTGAAAAAAACAAACACTTCTAATGAAAAATAGGACTAAATTAATAAAGTTTAATGTTCCAGTAAGGTTATGTTTTTAGTTATTTGTTAATGTTTAAAGTAATTTCAAAAATACTGTAAATTCTCGTTACAATGAACTGAACTATTATGAAGATTAATGAATAAAATATTTTTATCACAGGAAAATTTCAAATCTTATAAATAAAAATGAAATTCTGTTTGTTTGTTTGTGGATTTGATTAGTATACAAATCCACAAAATGGACCTATCAGCCTGAAATTTTGCACAGATGTGTAAAATAATATAGAATAAATGATAGTCCACTTTAAAACTTTTAAAGTCTACCCGTTCCCGGAATTTAAGAGATTTTTTATGTTCTCAACGCGAAAAGCTTTCCGTAATTGTAACCCCTGTAGTGAAAAAAGTGTGAAATAAGCAACGTGGTTGCCATGTGTGGCGATTTTGCCGAATAAAATGTTTTAAATTCTCAAAGTAAAAATAAAAGAATAATAATGATTTTTTTTTTTTTTGGTTAGTTTATATTTGTAAGGATATATATATTTTTTAATTGTAATATCGTGTGCATGGGAAATCAGAGCAGGAATGAAATGTTTTATACGCAAAACAATAAGAATTGAAGATTTCCGAGGCTAATATGTAAAATTTTTTAGTTTGGCGAAAAATAAAATGGCTGAAATGGCGATTTTGAGAAAATGCATTCTAGCGGTTTGCACAGTTTTCGGCTTGGCGCAATTTACTGAGAGCTTAAGGAAATAGATTTTTGAAAACAAGTGCAAAGGTTTTATTAGAATACAGCGTTAAATTTTAATGATCCGTGCAGAAATAATGCAGTTATTAAGGGATTTCAAGCGATCTATCTTCAGAATTCTCGCCAATTGAGTACATTGATTTAAGTTGGGAGAATTCCGCCAAATTTTAGAAAATTGAAATCTTCGCATTTAGTACATCGGAGTAACGATGAATAAAACACGTCATAGTTGATAATTTAAAAATGCGGCTGTATTAAGGGATTCCACTTTTCAAATAAATGCGTGCTTTACTTTTTGGCGGTCGAACCATTTCCCATATTAATTGCTGCTAAGTCAATGCTTCGAATGATTCCCTCGAAAAAACTCTTGCAAAATGGCGTATGTTGGCACTTTGGCGAGGCTTCGATTTGAAACTGGATTTTATTTGAGACTGGTATATATAATAACACTGGTTATAGATGAAAATGAATGTTGGTATGTGTTTATGAGGTTGAAAAACTCCAGCACCGTTGAGCACCGTTGCACGATGAAATTTGGTTCACCTAAGTCTTTTATGATGGAGAAGGTTTTTATGCTATCCGTTTTCCTTAACTTGCCACTTGGTGCCGCAGCACAACGTTGAATTCTATTCCGTTTAGCCGTTTGCTATGCGAATATCGTCCAACCGATTTCGATGAAATTTGGTACACGCGAATATTAGAACACGGAGAATATTTTTCACTATCCATTTTGCTGTATCTTGCCGCTAAATGGCGCTGCAAAGCATCAACTTTTATACCGTTCGACCGATCGGCATTAAATTTTTTATACTTACACATTTGAGCAAGTAGAATATATTCTAACTGCGTTCCTTTTGATGTTACTCACCACTAGATGACACTGCAATGCATTATTATTTTAACTCGCCACTAGATGACGCTGCAGCAGGCCAAATTCTTGACCATTCAAACGGTCGCTATGAAAATCAGTATACATAGCTATTTGAACAATGAGAATATTTTGGCGTTATCCATTTTGCTATAACTCGCCACTTGACGGCACTGTAGCAAATCATTAGTTTAATTAACCACTAGATGGCGCTGCAGTGTATCACTTCTTGACTGTGCAACTGATCGCTATGAAAGTAGGTATACATAGATATTTGAACACGGGGAAGAGTTTGGCGCTATCCATTTTCCTATCTTGCCACTAGATGTCGCGTCAACACATGAACTTCAGGACTGTCCAGCCGATCGTCATGAAAATTCGTATACATCGATATCTGAATGCGAAGAATATTTTCGCCGTATCCGTTTTGCTAAAACTCGCCACTAGATTGCGCTACGCAGCATGCCCTTCTGCACCGTACAAACGATTGCCTTGAAATTCGGTATGCATGATTATTGAGCACAATATAACGCGATATTCATTTTGCTATATCTCTTTATTATAATTAATAGTAATCACAACAAATCGTAATATCAAAAAGTCCATTCATTCCCGTGCGAAGAACGGGTACTTCAGCTAGTTAATGAATAAAATGCTTTTATCAAAGGAAATGATTAGAACTAATTAAATCAATGAAATTTCTTTTTTATGAATAATTTTTTTTTTGAAAAATCATTAAAACTTTATTTTTCACAAACAAAAAGGGATGGGGGGGGGGCCCGAAATGAGACTGAGCTTCCCTCATTTCAGACGTTAATCGGGCCTGCCGTGCTTGCTATACGGGCTCTTTTAACATGCTTTAAGAACACAATAGCAATTTTGTGCCGTTTTAAATGAATCCGTCTTATATGAGCCCGTGTTATAAAGAGTCTACTGTTGTTTGTTACGGATTTTAGGGGTGACTCACTCTTCAGGGAAATAAACTAGTCTAATATTCGTATTCTGCGCGTCAAATAATAAAAATTTGTATTTTGTTGCATCAAAATCGGTTAACTAGAGCGCGAGATAGGGAGTTATGGGTGTCTCCATTGGTTAACATGCTTTTTCTCGAATTCTCAGGAAATACATGCGCTATCGCTAGCTAACTTTAGTTTTGGAGACTTATTTTTGCCGTCAAATTCGGTGATTTTTTTGTAAGCGATTTTTCACCAGAAAGTCGCCATGCTTGGCGACTTTTTATTAAGATCATAAGTGTGATGTAATTTTTATTAAAGCCTATAAGTGTGTTGTATTTGTCTTTCTTGTTCCATAAAAAACTTTTTTGGAATTAAAAAATATATTAAAATCACCAACTATAAAACTGTTTCAAAATCTCTGTCAGGCGTATTCTAACTATACTTCAGGTTTGTTTACTCTAATGCTAATTATTACGTATTTTCATTGAATAAACAGAAAGGTTTCGTAAATTTCTCGCCAAATTTAGACAATATCGCCAAGCTGGGTTCAGTTATGTTGACTTTTTTCGCGATAATAATCGCGATAAATGTGGCGATATTTTGCCTAAAGTCACTGAGCTTGGCGAACAACTCTAGGAATTTCGAGAAATAAATTCCAAAAATGGTTAATCTTGGAGACTTGACATACCAATACCTGGCAACTATCTAGAACCAATAAGGCAATGGTTTATAAACACCTTTTTGCCTTTATTTACACTGTTTGAAAATTGATTTCCCGTAGACAAAATGTCTAAGCATCCTTTTTAGGTTCGGTATCATTGAAAGCTCAGACTGCAGTATTTGGGGCGAGGAAATGATCTCGGATACGCAGCATCTACGACAGGATCACGTATTATAAAGTACTAACTGCATTTTTGGTAGGTACTTGGAGGCTAGAGATATGAGGAGGGCAAATGGGCACCGACCATAGTAGGCAGTTGTCTTTTCGTTTCTGTTCCAAAGTTTCTGTATGTCGTCATTTCCTTTCTGTATATATTGCGTTTCGGTGGCATATAAAAGCGTATAGATCAGGGGTGGCGAATCTTTATGGATCAACGTGCCATTTTTTCTAAAGAAATGTTTAATGAGGCCATAGACGTGCCGTCAAATAATTTTGACTTAGTAATTATTAGGAAAATAATAAAACTGAATACTAAAAACTGAAAACTCTTTATTTACTAACAAAAAAATACGATTATATGTGTAATTCATATTAAAATATGTGTTATTTTTAATTAAAATGCAACCCGTTTTGATCCGTGGCGTGCCCAAAATATTATGTCGCGTGCCATTGGTTTGCCCCCCCCCCCTGGTATATATGTATGTCAAAGTGCTATTGCTTAAAAAATGTTTATCAGTTTTTGAGATTTTCTTTTCTCTGAATTACTACAATGTCTTGTTTCGTCTCGCATCCATGTCTATTACACATTTTGTGTAACTTACTTTTGTACATCTCAAAGCGAAGTATTCCTAATTCATGTGTCAGCGACGTTTTAGTCTTGAAATTCGTTTTTTTTTAATGAAACATTTTTATTTGCTCTGCTTTCCAGTGATGCGTCAAGAATTCTTCGAAGTTGTAACCCGAAACGTAAATGCTGGCGTCTTATGTCGAATCTCCTGGTTGAGAGCAATGTTGAAACTATTCTTCCTTTGTTTTTTACTGAAAAAGATACAGTGAGTGCAAGTTTTTATTTTTCGTGTCGCAATTTTCCAACATTTTACACTAGACTGACGTAATAAAACAGACTGCAGTTTTCATTATTTCGCATTAGTGAGAAATATTTTTGGAAATCAATTTAAATATTAGTTAATTTTATTTATATTAATTATTTTTTAAATGTTACTTTTAACTAATTAATTAATAAATTATGCAAAAAATATGAGATTTTATGATTAGTTTTATGCTCACAATTTCATATAAATAATATTGTACGGTAAAAACTGTAGAAAGGAAAATCACTAATATTTTTATGTGCGAAAAACCTAAGAAATACATCCTAAGAAAGTATGGATAGCGGATAGGAAACCTCCCCCAAATTTACCGCAAAAGAATGATGGAATGAGGAAAATTCATTTCGGCAATTCAGAATATGTTCTTTAAAAAAATTAAAAATAAATACTTGTCCTTTTTCAATTTGCCTTTTAATGCGAGAAAATTGTTGACTATGAATTATTATCAAGCTTTTAAAAGGATATTTTCATAAATAATTTTTCTCCAGACTTACAAAATCAAAACACACTGAAAAAGGCTATTTTTTTACGATTTTTAAAAATTCGGTAAAAACAATCTATGATGTTCCACTATAGCTTATTCTATAGTGGATTTTCCAATGATTTAAGAAACTATAGTTTTTGGACGAAAATTTAGCTCGCGATAATGTACAATGCGTGAAAAATGGCCGGAAACCGGACAAAAAATAACTACAAAACTAAAAATAGGACTGATTTTTTTTTTTTCTCATCAGTAGCTTTTTCTTGTCCTATTTAATCAGTGTGCCAAATTTGTTCCAGATCTGACGAACGGTCTAGGCGCCTATACCGAACAGACAGACAAACAGACAAGAAAACTATTTTATATATTTAGATTCTACAATATCAAGCAATGCTTAATACTCCGTGAATATTAATGTTTATCAGAGTTTATAGCTACGATATACTCTTTAATAGTTTACTTTAAGTTTTTTGTTTCAAATGTGCACACTGGCTCAAAACGTTTGGAGATCTTCGCTGTGAGATAAAAAAAACAAAAACAAATTTTAACGATTTATTAAAAAATTCAAATAATTTGGTAAATTTGATCATTCAACCGAACTTATTGATATCTAAAACTTGACAAATAAATCTATGTGATGCAGTCAGAAGCGATAATATATGGATATAATACATAATTGCTTTTAATTTTGCGGAAAAATAATAAGGGGAAAATAGATTAGAGATAATTTTGCCCCTCCCTAATTCCAGCTGATGCTGGAAAACAACACCTTGGGGGGCAAGGTATCAAGCATAATGTTTTTTATGCATTTGATAGACTGATAAATTTGTTATTCTTTGTTTTGACATGCTTATTCTCATCGAAATATTTCTAAGTACTATCTATCTATATATCTATCGATTTATCAATCTTTATCTATACTATGCAGTGGATACTGGGGAATTAACTTATTCCAAATTAAACGAAAAGTAAAACGATTATAAAATTTATGTTGGTTTTTATTTCAATACGTTTGATGTTGACGTTCAATGTTGAAAGCTTTAGCCAAGACAGCGTTGAAAATAATTATCGATTAGTTCTAAAAGAAAATTAATTGATTTTGATTAAAATAAAACTTCTGCCTTATTGTTTCTTTGCAGCTAGAGACTTACATAGAAGAGCTTCAAATCCAGATTCGTCATTTTTCAGAAGTGCTGAAAGAATTTCAGAAAACTCATAAGATATATTTGAAGAACTGTGAAGGGAAGATGACAGAAGATTCTATTTGAATGAAATTTTTTCAGAGGTTTTTATAAAACCGCTATATCTTTTCATTTGAAGGATGAAAATAGAATTTTTCTTTTAAGAGGTCTCGCAAAGTTACATTAATATTGATATACAGCTTTTTTGGAAATCAGTAGTTTTCCAAATTTGGGGCAATAAAGATTTTTGTGTTGGACAGAGTTTTGTAATTAATGTGTTTGGCATGATTATCTATCTGTCTTGTTTAAGAATTCCAAGTGTTTTCTAGTCGAACTTTGAAGTAAGTGTTTAATGTTATTTAAAATACGCACTATAATGTGAAGTTTTACTGCTATAAATAAAGAGGAATTATATACAGTAAAGCACCGATTATACCCTCAGAATTGGGTGACAAAGGCGCCGCGGATAACCCTGAAATGTCTAAATCGCTAAAATGAACAGTAAACAAAATAGCTGTAAACAAAAAGTGTTCAGTTACGCCTTTCTAAGAAAATCAGTCACTCGTTTTTGATTCTTGCTTTCGAACACCTTTTCTTTGTTTATTATCCTCTTAGATTGTAGTTTCCATAAGGGAAACAAACTGTGGGTTTTGGAGAATCCCATTGAGCCCCTTGTTAAAATTTGTTTTATATAATTTTTCTTGGGCATAACTCCGATTTTGAATCTGTTTTTAGTGCAGACCTAGAAAAAGTGTCAAAAATTCGGATGATATAATCTGAAGTGTATCAAAAATTAATAACATTTAATATTTAGACAAAATACGAAATTCGTCCACTGGATGGCTGCTCTCCGCAATTTTTTTTAATCGAAATGTCAGATACATATTATATGCTTGATACATTTAAGAATGTGCCATCTGAATCTTGGATACTTTTTCGAAGGTTGGTGGCTTTTGACCTTCGCACTATAGGGCGTATTTTATTTTCACTGTTGACGGCTTGGATTTTTTTTTTTTTTCCTTGGGATCGTAATTAAAAAAAAATTGCGCTGGCAGTAGCGGATAATCGGGGCTCTACTGTATCTTATTTTTACGGGTGTTCAAGCGTTCCAGTTCACAATTATAACTAGGGGTGAATGTTAGTTGAACACGAGGCGAGACACAGATTTACAGCTTTTTTGCTGGACGAGACAGACATTTTTAACATTGCAATACAGGGATATTTACGAGACGAGACAAAGCTTTTCGGCTGTTTTACGAGATGCGAGAGGGGCCTGTTTTTCCTCTCGCGTCCATCCCCAATAACAGCATTTAAATAGGGTAAATCCGGGACAGATGCCGCACCCCTTGTATTTCTTGTAATTGTCAATAGACAGCAGTCACACGCGCAGTGTGCAGTGAGATTTCCTTAGCTAGTGTATAGCAGGAACCCATTTTAATGTGTTAGCTGTAACTATACAATCCTCATTTTGAGAAAATCGCATGATTTCAGCTTTAAACACGTGACGCTTAAATGCTTTTTTTACGCTAATTACTGAATCCACGCATGATTTCGAAGTGGAAACCAAGAGCAGCACCTGTATAGAGTACTGTGTATATGGTTACGCTATTTTCCGTTGAGAGGACAGGCAACTGTGATGTGTTGAGATCGATGCCGCACTGATATTCCGGTATACATGTTGCAGTTTCTTTTGTACGGTCGACCGCAATTAGCAACATTTTAATTTCTCTCCGTGTCTTAATTTTTTTTTTTTTTTTTTTTTTTTTTTTTTTTTTTTTTTAATATATATATGGCGTAGTGGTTATGCCACTAGAAATGGTAGACGGGCGAAGTGTGAAGGTCCTGGGTTCGGGTCCCATCGCGCGTCCGTCGACCTAACCGTTCGGAGTTTTCCGTGGTTTTCTCCGAAACTTAGCGTAAATACGGGTTAGGACCCCTTAGAAAAGACCCCCACGGAGGGCACCCCACCCATAGGCCTAGAGCCCATGCGTAGCTAATCGGCCTTAATACCATAACACCAACACACAACACTTAATTTTTTATATTACTGGAGTACATTTTCTGCATTCGATAAAGTGGTATTATTTTTTTTTCCTTTTCATTTTACACAAACTGACCAAGTTGGGCATGCTATTAATCGTTAATTGTAACTAATCGTTAATTGTATTAATCGTTAAGTGTAAGGATTTTGCATTTTAACGTTTTGGCTTGAATGAAATATTGTTTTTAAAAACTGGAAAAATAGCTAGTTTGTTTACAGATTTTGTTAGAAACGCCCACATTAAAAAAATGAATAAAACAATGTTAAAGGAAATAAAACACTGTAAACACTATTTTACTCTCCCCCCCCCTCTCAAATATTACATTGTTGATGAAACAGCAATTAAAATTTAATTAAAAATACAAGAATTTAATTTTACAAGGGAAGTAAGTAGGCAGACTAATATTGATTTAGATCTGCTAGTACGTCTAACAGGCGCGGAATAACTCCCGCACAAGAGCGGCATCTCACCCGCAATGCAATGTTTTAGAAAAAGTTGTTAAAAATATTAATTATTTTTTTACATTTTTTTAATCGCATATTCTATATTCTGCTATAAATAGCACAGCATGGTTTATTTGACTGTATGTGCAGCCTAGTATTTTTTTAAACAAATTAAAAAAAATATGCCGCATAAGTCCCGGAATTACCCTATAATGAGTAACGCAGTAAATGCATGGATCATGGCTGTTATTTATTAAAAGAACGATAAATGATGAAAGTAAGACTAATAAAATTTACTTTCGAATCCATGCAAATTTTGCCTACCGATTGCTCCGTGTATCGTCTCTTAAGACTTTTTTAATCAACGTTGGGAAACTGCTATCAACCACGCAGAAGAATTTCGGAAGGGTTTAGCATGCAAATCCATTCTTGAAAATGTATTTACAGATATCCGACTATTTCAAACAACAACAAAAAAAAAAACACATATACAGACTTATAAAATAAACTCTCCATAGAAAATTACGTCTGTATCACTTATAGTCTTTCTACAGGAGTATTCAAAAGAATTCCAATGCATTATGGTCGATAGCAGTTCAGTGACACTTTAAACCATTTCAAGCACAATTCAATAACTTTACAAACGATTACATCTGCTTACTCTTCATTTAAAGGATAGAAATGACATTTAAAGCTCTTTACATTTACTCTCTCAAAATCATATTGTTAGTCATATACCACTGTTTTGAAGTTATGCCCAAAATCACGTCAAGTTCGACGGCGATGCATCGTCAAAATTTAGCGTAAGAGATTGCTGTGTTGGAAAGTGAGATAAAATCGATGCGTTTGGCATGATTTATATTTCTTGTTTTTAATTCTCCATTGTTTAGATTCTCTACGAAATTAATAATTATTCATATCATAGTAAAAAAAAAGAAAAAATTCATTGTCTGTTCGTCAGTTAAAAACGAAAATGATGCTTCGGTTTTGAAGGTCTGGTCTTTTTAACATGCACGATGTTAAAAAGACATACATTTTGCTTAGACCGTGTAGCAGCTTCCAAATCCGCAATAGAAAAATTAAGCAAGTCCTTTCCCCTTTAAGTAAGGCCTGTGAGGAAAGAATCATCATATAAGTTCACATAGAAGCCGAAGAACTTTAAAAAAAAAATTATCGTTAATTAATTGGAAAAAGAATTGGTGCCATTTAACCCCGAGGATTTCCCCTGCAGAAGTGACAGCAAATGCATCTCTTCCCAGTTTGTCCTTCAGAAGGACTGCATACCACTGGCGTTGGCGGCCTTGTTTAGAATAAACAAATAAAACAAAGTGATTGAAGAATTTGAGAATTTGTAAACTAACATCGGATGTCGCGTTGAAGTAGAATATTGGCCGCAGAACTTGTTCCCTTCAAAGAACCGGTCTTGCGACTAGCCACGACTTTCCCTTGGATCGAAATGGAATCGAGGACAGAGGTTCGGTCCTTATTTGTTATTTTTTTTTTCCGTTACCATCCCACTGGGTCACTTTTAATCTCTCCTATTACATTAATATCATCCACGCCAGAAGAGGAAACACCACCCCTGAAACGATTTCTCCGGCACTTGGCTTTTTCCCATTGTGCATCTCTGTGCTTGCTTACTCTTTTGTTCTTGAAGGTACCAAATTATCTGTAGCGGTCAGTGAAGTACCATCGTAGTGCGATCTGAGATAAAATTCCCTTTCAGATATTAATAAGCGATTCAATCAATAAACATGTAAGAGCAGTGTTCACCTAAGGACACGGAAGTGTGTTGCGTTATTTCCCTTTTCACTTGCCGGTTGTTATTGTTCTCGAGAAAGGTTTGAGGCTCTGTTTGCTTTGTAGCAGCTCGTAGAACAAAGAAAATGGATGTTTGAATCTTCATTAATTTCAGGTGCTTCTTCAGAAAGCATCATAATTGGTTTTGCGCAATAATATAGTGAAGTGACAGTAGACACGAACAGCTTCACCTCGTTCGAGTCAGATAAGTACAGTACAGAAGAGAATTGCCTTGTTGGTCAAGTGGGGTATGTTCAGGCTTGAATGCAGTGAAATTTTCCTAGTTCTTTTGCGATATCTTAGCCTGTGTAAAATGAGATGAAGTCTTTGGCACACACAGTCGACAAATTAACCCAGGTTAGTAATATTTATTGATATGGATGTTTTATACCGCAGTTGTTTTATAGTTTCCCTATTTACATCAATGTATTGATTTTAAATCAAATGTAAAAAGTACTTCAACGCTTCCAAAAACGTATATTGCAATATAGTTAATGTGAAATTTTAAAAAAGAGTAATATTTTATTTTGCATCAGTTACTTCTCTGCTATAAGCATAATCCATTCTTTAGAATCAGGCATTAATAAAATAGCACCCAAAAATTTCCAGGACTTTATAAAAACTCGTTTGCATTATTTAAAACTTGTGTCCCATTCCAAGTTTGCTTCTTTAAATCGCAAAAGACGTTGACTTAATTACAATAAAGTCATAAATATAAGATTGCATTAGATTAAACAAGTGGCAATAAAGCGTTGACGCATAAATACCCTTCACGAGAAATTCCTTCTATTTTAGAAATTCTACATCTCTTGAGAACGGGGAAGGAGAATTTCCATCAAATCTGTATCGAATATGCGAAATGCACACCAGAAAAGTTCAAAATAAAATGTGAATGAAAATGCTGCGTTCTGCATTTACAGATCTTTTTGGATTGCTATACCCATATCGGATTCGGATGTGCTAGGAATACCCCTTCCCCTTTCCCTGGGAATAACACTCATTACGATATTATGTTACCAAATTTTAATCGAATACTGCGTAAAATTCAATGGGATTATAAGCGGAGTACAATTGCAATGATTTAATCCATGATAACCAATGACATTTATTTATCAGCTCTCATAAAATTAGGCCCATAATTAAATGTGAAATTTGCTAACTTTTATTTTTTTACTGTGAAAGTGTGGGTAAAAATGTGAAATAATGTTTATCTTATTGAACGAAAAAGCAAAAAATAGACGTTTTCAAAATACAATGTTTATCTCATTGAACAAAAAAATAATTAATAGACGTTTTACATTTCTTTTACTGTTAATGCTAAATGAATATATATGCATATACATACATTACATATACATGCAGGGTGTCTCATAACTAATGTTAGAAACTTGCAGAAAAACGGTAAGATAGATGACTCGCACATAAAGATCTTGCATATAATGAAGGTTATTTTCATTTCGTATTTTATTTTAATTAATTTTTAGTTCCATCTTTTCAAGCAAATCAAATCAGTAAATGAATATTCGTTTTGAAATGTGACTGTCACATTAAAAGTAAACTCTTTTAATGTGAAATTTTACTTAAAAAAGCTGCACTAAATCTGTTTCATAAAAAAAGTGTATCTCTAAATTTTATAGCTCCTTAAAATAATCAGTAGAGAACGAAAAAACTGTACAGGTCCCGCTGTGTGTATTCGATTTTAGATTGCGATTCAGGCTAGAGCATTTCGAAACTTTCCATTGAACAGCTGAGTATCTGACCATCAACACTTTTGAATGAATCTTTAAAAAAACCCCTTCTGATTTAGGAGGAAGAACATAAAACTCCCCCACTTATGCTATACCCCCTTCTCTCTTTCGTTCTAATGTACAATGCGCAGTTTGCAAAGTTCAGAAAAAAAAAATCAACGACTGAAATTGTAATTTTGTAACTCAGTTGAAACAATTCATATGAAAATGATGCCATTTAAAAATAACCCGGATCGCTCTAAAATGGCAGTTTTAAAATAGAAGATTTTTCTCTTGCGCAATTTACTTTTTTTTTTTTTTCATATCACTTTCCTCGATCAACTAACTCAGTAACACGTAAAAGTGAATGCCATCGAGCTTTGTTTCACTATTTGGAAATTATGCTTGAAGAAAAGAGGGTCACTCTTCATTTCATGCATCACTTACTGCACGAGTGATCTTAGTCTGCCGGTAAATTGATGATGGGCACGCATGTCGTTATCGGAAATTCGTTAGCATCGCAAATTTTTCGCAGATTATTTTTAGTTCTTTTAAAAATACATTTATTTTCCCATTAGGGAATTCGCAAATCAAACATGTAATCTGCAGTTTGAGGTGCAAAGTAATTCTGACGTTCTAGTTAGAGTTCAGTCTGTCTCAAAAAATAATCATTTTTAAGACCGCCTTCTACCTTCTACCTTGAAAAATTCTTCTACCGCATTATTCAACTGAATTTTTTCCTTCACTTTTGCTATAGCTTAACTCACCTCGTTTTAGTATCTGCAGCACACACTGGATTCTATATTAGGTTTGATGGACAGTGTGAGGGGGAAAAATCAAAGAGTTTTTTGAGTTGTAATTGCTGCACAGGAAAAAAAAAAATCGGTTGATTATTATCCTTCCTGTTTGGTAATTTTTCTCTCGGGGGAGGTAATATCTTCATGCTTGATATCAGCATAAAAATATAACATACAAATTTTCAATAATTTTCCAAAGTCAGTATATGAGTTACAAAGCACTAAAAATGACTTCTCTAATGTTAAGGAGAAACTTTAAACTTAAGCCATAGCTCCTAAATGTCGAATGTATTTCATTATACTTTGTATCACAATATAAAAATTCAAAGAATAACGATAACAATTATTTTATGATTAAATTTTTTTTCATATTAATTATGAATAATCCAATCATGTTTCTAAAAATATTAAATAGGAACTATATAAATTTTATTTTCATGAATGTGAGTACACTTCAAAATCCACGAAAATAAGTTTTGACTCTTATTTGGACCAATAGCTTCGAAGTTATCAGCCAATATCATACTATATGTACCTACGCTGATCACTAACTCACTCTCTAACAATTCTGGGAGACCACTCGAAGATAAATTTTTACCGCCATTACTCCAAGCAGATTAAAAAGTTCAAAAAGATTATAAAGCACAAAAAGCGTAATAACTGTACACCATTGGTACGACCAGCTTGATATTTTTCATAATTATGTATAAAAATATAGAAAACAATCTGTGCTACTTTAAAAATCTGAAAATCCACCCATTCCCTCATTTTAAGCGATTTTTTGCTCTTTTCAGCTCCATTTTATTTCCGAGAGTAAAAAAAAAAGTGATTTATTTGTATGACAAAATTACCTCTTCCAAGTGAAAATGACGCCATACAACTGGGATTCCAATTTGGATCATATAGTTTTCCCAAATAACATAGTTTATTTTTTTCTTCAAAATGATCGTCTGCTTGAATTGAAGCATTGATATAAGAGGAAATGCGAAAAGTTTCCGAGCTCTTCTGAAAATGAGAGTTTTCAGAAGAGCATAGAATTCGATTTGGGTATATAATAAAAATTGAAAGTGAAGTTACTTATTTTAGGTGGATGAAGGTTAAATATATTGAGAGTAGACCTATTTTCGTCAAATGTTTTATCTGGCGCCGTTGTAATTGCCTCCACAACGGGCTTTTTCTTCTAGTATATTTCATAGTTACATTGCTAGAGTTGACCATTCTGAAAACTGTATTACGCAGTCTCTCAGTGAGGAAGCGAAATATTGTAAAGAAACCATTTGAAAATTCTCTCCCAGTTTCACCTTAAAGTAACAAAATTATATATCTGGGGTAACTGATGCTCAAGAAAATTAATGAGACAGTAAAGAAATAATAGCTTGTACTGTCAACTTCAAAGATAAGTAAAAAATAAATATCCCGACTTTCCTTGAAATTGTTAAAATTCATAGAAAGAAAGAAAACACTAAATCATAAACATAGGTCTAAAAAACTTATTTCTGTTACGATTAGAATTTTAAATACAACACAGCTCGAATTTTTAATTTCCTCCAATTTGTCGTGGGGGCATATACAGTTTGTTAATATGTAGAAATGTTATGAGCTTATCTTTTCGAATTTTTAGAAAATCGAAAAATATCTCTATATAAAACCACTTAGGGAACTGAATCACCCCCTTGTCTTGCACACTATTGCTCTTTATATATACAGTTTGTTAATATGTAGAAATGTTATGAGCTTATCTTTTCGAATTTTTAGAAAATCGACAAATATATCTCTATAAAACCACTTAGGGAACTGAATCACCCCCTTGTCTTGCACACTATTGCTCTTTATATATACAGTTTGTTAATATATGTAGAAATGTTATGAGCTTATCTTTTCGAATTTTTAGAAAATCGACAAATATCTCTCTATAAAACCACTTAGGGAACTGAATCACCCCCTTGTCTTGCACACTATTGCTCTTTATATATACAGTTTGTTAATATATGTAGAAATGTTATGAGCTTATCTTTTCGAATTTTTAGAAAATCGACAAATATCTCTATATAAAACCACTTAGGGAACTGAATCACCCCCTTGTCTTGCACACTATTGCTCTTTATATATACAGTTTGTTAATATATGTAGAAATGTTATGAGCTTACCTTTTCGAATTTTTAGAAAATCGACAAATATCTCTATATAAAACCACTTAGGGAACTGAATCACCCCCTTGTCTTGCACACTATTGCTCTTTATATATACAGTTTGTTAATATGTAGAAATGTTATGAGCTTATCTTTTCGAATTTTTTGAAAATCGACAAATATATCTCTATAAAACCACTTAGGGAACTGAATCACCCCCTTGTCTTGCACACTATTGCTCTTTATATATACAGTTTGTTAATATGTAGAAATGTTATGAGCTTATCTTTTCTAATTTTTAGAAAATCGACAAATATCTCTCTGTAAAACCACTTAGGGAACTGAAACACCCCCTTGCCTCGCACACTATTGCTTTTTATATATACAGATTGAGGAATATGAAAAGGTTCCATATTACCACATTTAACATCTGAAGTTTATATTTTTTTTTTCAAGCTTTCAATCTTATAAATGGGAATGCTCCAGAAAGACTTTCTACTGGAATAGCAAAATTTCAGTATCTTCTTCAGACCCGCTTCAACCATTGGAAAAAAGTCTCCTGCCTTGCTTTAATTCACACTTATGATTTCTAACCAGCCTAAGAACTTTTTCCTGAAACTTAATTTATAGCTATTAAATTAATTGCTAGGTTGAAAGAAATAACCTCTAAAAAAAGAGCTTGTCAAAGTTGTCAGTTACTAGGCAAATCGAGGTCAGCTTTTAGTTTTACATTTTAATCATGCTGGCATCCACTCTCGCCTTCCTGAATTTTCACTTTCTAGCAAGTAAACAAGTTAATATTGACACTTGTCTGATTAGTAATTATATGACGCACGTCTACTGAATGATAATGGTTGATAACAACTCATACTAATGACTTAGGTTATTACCGTCTTAAATTACTTTCGCTAGCCGGTGCAAGATTTCAAAATATGAGAGAAGTAGAGAAATGCATTAAACTACGAAAAAATAGAAAAATTCAGAGAAAATTTTCCTTTTTTCTAATTACCTGCATGAGAGAGAGAAAAACAGAGCATTAAAAAATATATCAACTTATTTTGTTCTCTTCAAAATTGTAAAACGAAGCATACTGCTACTCTTAATCGATGGCTTTTTTTGAGGGGGGGGGGGGGCAGAAGTCCGTAGCCTTTCTTACTGCATAGTTTACACAAGAGAAAAAAATGTTATGTAAAAGTCTCATATCGTTTTCGGCTATTCATGACACAGGATGATTTTTTTTTTTCTATCTCAATTTGTTGTTTACTTCCAAAATACATTAATGACTGAATCTTCACTACCTGCTCTTTATATTCCCAAATTTAGAGAAAAACTTGATGAATGTTTCTTTGGATATGGGGAAAATATCAAGAGCCACGATATCTCATTAATTGTGGCTAAATTAGGTATCCTGAAGCTCTCTATTCAGGATATGTCTCTAAAATCATTAATTTTCCACTTAGATTTGAGTAATGCCTCTGTATAAAATCAATTAATAAATTAACTTACTTTATAAATTTAATATCTTTTAATTTTTCAAAGGGAAAATGTTCAATTCTTGAACTCAAATGAAATTTCAAAGATCATAATTTGCTATAAAAGATTGTTGGGGGTAATCTATTCTGTATATTATAAGACAGAAAACAATTGTCTTATTGTCATATTGTGTCTAATTGTCAATTTTAAATAGAGTTTTTCCTAAGTGTTTATGTGTGAGTGTGTGGAAGGGGAAGGTACCTTGGTCAGTATGTAAAGGAGCATTGAAAGTTTCTTGATGTTTTTTTGTGACGTACGTTGAGTACTACATTGTCTAAACAATAGATTTTGCAACAAGGGACCAATATCTTCGGGGTTAATATATTAGAATTCTTCTGTTAAGGTTTGAAGTCTGTATTATAGATCATGATTTCTAATTAGACAAGTTTGAATACCGATTTACGCAAGCTGAAACTTTATTAAAATAAAGAAATATAACTTCTGAATTACCTTTCATATTCCCTTCATTATAAATGCTTTCAATTTTGGTTTTTTATTAAAGGTTTATTATTCACTGCAGTGGGTTTATTAATTTTACTGCTTCACTCAGACGGTAACCTAAATAACTTTATACGCTTATCAAAGGGTTATTTCATTTTTCGTATCTACTTATTTTGCCCCACTTGTTGCAGTTAGTAAGTATGTCTCGTTGACGCTTACGTGTAATAAGATTAGGTTAGCATAATTAGCACAGATTCAAATGAACTTTTTCGAAACATACAAAGATTATATTAAAAAATATACCTTTCTCCGTTCCAAAAAATATATTAAAAATAAAGAACTTAATAGGAATGATATTCACAAAATACATTTATTATATAGTTTCAAACACACAATCAGGATATATCAGCACTATTGTTATTATAATAGAAGGGATAGTACTGACCAAAGAAATACGATTTCAAAGATAAAGAAAATATTTTAATTTCCCCTGAAACGTATGAAAACAGTAGGTTTTTGTAAGGCGTTGTTATTCTCCTTTTGTACTGATTTATTGAACAGACATTTTTTCTCTAAATACTTGCATGCATGGAATGAATATCGAAAGAATATCCATATAGTGCAGCGATTAATTTTAAAAGATTCCTCATTTCTAAACTCTTCCTTGCGGAATGTGTGTTGAACTAAAGTTTCCAATTAAAAAATATTCACAAAGATCGGTATATAAATAAAAAATTTACCGAATGTCCCCATCATAACTGATAATATGGACAAATTATGACACATTAACGATAGATATTCCAGCTATGGGAATGGTCAAGCACTAAACAGTTTGTGTTCTGTAATCCTAATTTTCATAACAACAACAACAATAATAATAAATTATATGCCTCCAGCAAATTTTTTTTTAGTTTTGAAAAATTTTTCTTCAGGAGACTATGCTTTTCACATTCGTATGATTTTTTTAATAATTGACTTTAAAAAAAATGCAAAATTTATCAACCAAAAAAAAAAAAAAAAAAAAAAAAAAATCCTAAACCATACACTTTTACAGCATAGATAGCTTTTTGATGACTTCACTGATAGCAAAGTGACGTTGGTAAAAAATAAATAATTCCTTTATTTATTTTTTTCTTTTTGAAGGTCCGAAGTCAAAAATTGTACCCTTTGTGCCCACCCAAGACCCAATTTGAGCTTCATTAAATTCACACTGCATAAATAAATAGAAATCTTCCTTTATGATTGTATGCCATTAGGTCAAACTGACTTCCAAAGCCTGATCTCGAATCGTACTCAAACGTTGATACATGTCTCACCGCTGTTGGCGAGGTGAACCACATGCTAAATACAGTTTGTTCTTCGAAGTGCGAAGTATGCTATCTTGCAAACTGTCACAGTTACACATAAATCACTAGAATAGAACACGAAATTTTCAATGAAAGGATGCAAAATCAAATATACTTAAGTATGGCTGACAGAATTACATCGTACCTAAAAAAGTTTTGCCTTCAAATCCGTATAACTTCTCAGTATGTGGTCTCAACTTCGAATTATTTCTAACTTTTTATCTCATCTTATCTTTTGCCGAATTTCGTCACAGTTTTTCTAGTTGAGCGGATTTTTTTTTTATTTCGACAGAGGAGTAATGCTTATTAAAACACGCTGGAATGCTCTATGGTAAAAGTGATTGCATGTAAAATGAGGTCAAAATTCTTAAGCGTCGTATTTGGAATACAAATAATTCAGAAAAATGTTTCTTCATATGATTACAAGTTAGCATGCATTATTCAACAGGCGCAGCAGTGTCTTTTTAATCTTTTCCAAAGACAGAAAAGAGGGAACGTGTAAACTTGTCTTTAGAGTCGGATGCGATTTTTTTCAGTGCGTTTAATACATGAACAAAAGTTGAGTCCCAATAATGTAAACCTACATGGATTTTAATGCATTAATGAAAAGGTGAGTTAAATTTTTATCAAGATTTATAGTGTACGTCTTTTTATGATATATTGATACTTAATATGACACTTGAACAAAAAAAAAAAAGGAAATTAAACTTTTTATTACAAAGTTTGTATTACAAAATTTGTAAACACTTGTAACACTACAATTTCTAATAACAAATAAAAATCGTTACCTGACTATATAAACCATTATCTATGCATATTAAAGCTCAAACACCAAAATTAAGATAAAACAGACACATTCAAACACGTGCACCTGTCGGATCAAACAATACAGGGATCCCAAACAGTCTTGCTGGTGCGACTTCGTGAAATAATAAGGGAAGGTGCCCGTCCAGTAATCATAAGTCAGCATGGTCGATCCCTGGGTGGTAAAGCAAGTTTTTGTAACCTCAAAAATTATTATTAATAGTTCGACATAGTCACGAGTTGATTAAAAAAAATTCTTTCTTCTTATAAAAAAAGAAGGAAAAGTCTGTGGATCTAACGGTCTGGAGTTTCGGGAGGTTTTCTTGTAGATGTAACATTAATATGCTTTAAAATCCCCTTACAACGTCCTCCGCTGAAGTCAGACTCCCATAGACAGATTAAAGGTGTGCCAGATCGTTAAAAAGTTAGATCCGCGGATACGGATCTGGAAACGGATAACTCGTTTTTATATCCGCGGATATGGATATGAAAACGGATCATTTGTTTCGTATATCCGCGGATACGGATATGAAACGGACCATTTGTTGTCATATCTGCGGATACGGATACGGATCCTTTTGTCTGAAAATTATTTTGAAGAATGAATCATCTTAAAGCGATTTTGGTGAAATAGTCTGCCTGGATTGTGGGGGGGGGGATGTCGATAAACTTCCAAGTAAACTATCGGTTTTTACCAGCTGATTTACTTTTTTGTATCAACTATACTACCAACTTATTACTTTTGCCAACTGGGTTTGTGTAATCGTGCCAAGTGTACCAGAAACACATAGTAAATTATATTTTTTGTTAAAATTCTTTTACGAAGTTTGCGAAGTTTAACAGAATTTGAGAAAGTCACCGGGGGGGGGGGGGAGGCCAAATTTCTCTCTCTCACACACACATGTACACATATCATTGTAAGCATAGCATAAACAAATTTAGAATACCTCAGAACGAGTACATATTTACAAAAATCAAATTCTCGTACTCAAAATTTTCCATGATTTTAGCATTTTTCTTACATGTTCGAAAAGTAAAAATGTTAATAATTACGTGTAAATACCACTGGCAAAACTAAGAGGGGACTAAGCCCTCCTTAGAAAGATTTTAACTCCCTGTTGAAAAGTTATACTTTCTACAGCAAGAATTAAAAATTTTGTGTGCAAGTTTCTTTAACACACAATACACAAGTAAAAATAAAATATTTTTACTTTTAATTACGAAAAGAAAAAAAATATTCTTTTATTAATCATAATTTTTTCTTCAAATAATTTTTTTTTCTTCGAAACTCTATTTTTAAAACAAATGTAAAGTATCTGGCAAAATTTGTTTAATTTCAAACCTATTAGAATTGTATTACACTAAATCTAAACTCTCTCTCTCTCTTAAGGTCAATGTGCCTAATAAAATACAATTTCTCATAGATTTGTCCCATTTAAGGCACATTCAGTATTTTATTGTACATTTACATAAAATTATTAAAATATTATTATTTTAACTCTGCCGTAATGCATTTATAGAACTATTATCTAAAAAGTATTTAAGTATAATAGTAACATTTAGTCCCTTTTTGTCACATTTGTAGTAATTGAAATCTAAACCAGACAATCGCAGCACTTAAATGTCATGATGAATTTTATGCATATAAGTTCATCTTATATAAGATTCTTAGTTCTGAAAGTATCACATATTATTAATATAGAAAAGCAAATTTATCATTCATATTTTAAATAATTCTATTTAATGAACCACTTTATGAATAAATAACTAAAGGATATTTCGGTATTATCCTTCATATTTATTGCGAGTTGGAAGAGCTTGGAAATGAATTATTTGTATTCAAATAAAAGATGCTCCGCGAAAAAATCTTTATAAATGAGATGGAACGATTAAATTTTTGTTCCCGAAACTTTTATTACTCCAAATTTAAATGGAATTTTCGGGGTAAGATTTAATGTAATGTAACATTATCGAAAATATTTTTTATCACATTTAGACACATTGACCCTACATCGAATATGGTAGAGTAACAATCAGTATTTTGTAAAAACTTCGAAAAAAAATTAAAGCGAGATTCGGCTAAGTTTTCTTCTGTAAAATATCATCAAGTTGTTAATAGCCAAATTCTGACGGTTTATCTAGTATATACATTTCTTTTATTCATTTATTCATTTAATAGCAGTAGATTATATATATGAAAGATAGCGAATCTTTCTTTTGTAAAGGGGCTATCAATACTAGGCATACCATTTTCAATAAAATACAATGAGCAGTTTATATCAAAATAATAGTGGCGGGGATCCAGGGGAAAAATAGGGAGCTTCTTCCAAAAGACATTGTTAAGGGTAATAGTTTGTGCTGCTTCATACTGCAACACTTGCTTAGTCGAAATGATCTTTTTTCAAAAAAGTGCCTCTCCCGAAAAAAAAAAAAACTTTTGTATCCGCCACTGCAATACTGTATAAATTTCATTGCATCGATGCATATTTATGGTAGTGCCAGTTAGAGTATAGTATGGATGCATGCGCTGCTTGCAGAGGGGCGTCAAATCGTCTCTGAGACAAAGAAAACTTGACAAAAAATAGGATGGAGGGCGCCAAAAAGGTATGTTGCCCCGGGCGCCAGTTCTGTTCGGTCCGCTACTGCTTGGACTACAGACAAACAGACGGACTGAAAAATTACAAACACTTCTCAACTTTGCTAGATAATAAAGTTGAAAAGAGCTTGCTGACATTATTAATAATGTGTCGGTCAATTGGTGTGCAGTGTACATAAGTAAACACATTCAGCAAGGGATAATACCCCAATTTTCTAATATATCATCCTGGAGCATTAAATGATTGTTAAAACTTCTCACGTCACGCGAATAAGAATCAAAATCACGTTCAACGATTCCACAATAAAAAGAGCAATTTTCGAAACACGAATATTAAAACAAAATGTTAGCAAAGCCATCTATCTGTATTACCCTTGACCCTGGTAGTAGAAGGAATGAAAGAGAATTATATGTGAGTAATTTTGAAAGCTGCTCATACCTTGACCTGATTCCTGAAGGGTAAAAAACGTTCTCTCCTATACCACTTCTCAGATAACTGAATGGGTGTAAAAAAGAAAGGTTCGAATGTAAGCGTGCATTGTGTTAAATAAAACTGTAATGGTCAATTTAAAATGAACGATGGAAAAACTGCAATGGTCAATTTAAATTCATATTTGAGTAATAATATTTCAATTTACTTTTTTTTCCTTTCAATGATGCTATAACATGCTGAAATAAATGAAGAATAATAGAAGTATCGCTAGATATCAAACCGTTTAGTAGAATCGAGAGTGTACTTTGTATAAGAGAACTGTTTCAAAATTAAATATAAATATTTATTATAAATTTATGCATTGTTATTACGAAAGAAACGTGATACGAGGAAATTATTTCCAGTTTTAATGCATATAAACCGCTGAAACAGCTACAGTTTAAAACTGCTTTAATGCAATTTTAATAATTGGTAAATGTAGGCAGGGTTGGTCTTTGTATACGTAAAAATCCATTCATCTTACACGGACTAGTGGTTTTAATTGGGTATGAATATTTATAGTTAATTTACATGAAAATATTAGTTCGATTCCTATAGCGAAAGAATATGTTTGTTCTAAATTTTTAATTTCAAATTAATTAAGAATTCAAATCAATTTTCCTATTTTCTGAAAATGAATCGTAAATACTAAATGTTAGGTTATTAGGGGAAGGATAATTAGGTTGTCTGATGCTTTTACAATATTAACGAATACTTTTATACTGTATTTTAGCTTGCTTTTTGTGATTTCTAAAAACACATACAATGTTTGATAATCCCATGTAATGAATATAAGTAAATATGTGTAAAGAATTTAGCTATTACAAGCTGCAGGGGTGGGTTGTCACGATGTGACTACCTACCCCAGGTGATATACTAAACTACAGAAAACATTTTTATTGAAACAAAGTCAAGATTATTGCAGGAAATACGCTAAATAAACTAAAATTTAAATACGCAGAGTAATATTTATACATGATAGTAAACTTTTGTACAAATTAAAAAATACAATATGTTGAACATAATGAAACATGATGATTACTTTTATTTCTTTTTCTAGCTCATAGTGATGTATTTAAATCCTTGATAGGGAAAACTGTAAGAAAAATGATGTAAGAAAAACTGTAAGATAAGTTCCAATAACACGTAAATTAATTGAATATATATTTCATTAAATCTAATCGCCAGTGCTATAGTATTTTTAATCAAGCAATGGACAGTTAGACGGGAAATCGGGAGATGCTGTAGGTTTGATGACACTTCCTGTTAGGGATGGACGCGAGACGCGAGAATTCTCGCATTGTCTCGCGAGACGAGACGCGAGACGAGACAGGCATTTTTTTTGCGAGACGAGACGCGAGACGAGAAAGAAAATATTTTGCGGAACGAGACGCAAGACGAGACAGAGTCTTGTCTCGCGCAAGATTTCTCGCATTTTTTTCCGTCTCGCATAAATACGATCTGAAAAGCGACAATTTGCCTGAAGCCTCTACCGTTTAACTTGCGTCTCCTTCGTTTTCGGTCCTGGTATACTATAAGCACTCTACAATACGCACAAACACGTAACATTTAAAATTAGAACAGACGAGAGATATACAAAACACACAAAGGAGAGGATAAAGAAAGAGGCGGAAAAAAAAAGAAAACAAAGAAGAGTTGAAAGAAAAATAATAAGTAAATAGGAAAGGCGGTACGGTATGTTTAAATCTGACCACTTTTAGACGGGGCCCGGGGCATTAAGTTTGGGGCCCCCCTTACTATCCCCTTTTTTTACGCATTAAGCCCCTTTACTGAGCCCCCGTTTTTTAAGCATTTTAACCCAGTTTTGACCGCTGTTGTACTCGAAAATATATTGCATTTCAGTTAACTGTAGTTTTTGTACTTTATTCAAATCGTATTTATCACCCCAAAAAAATATCTCTAACTTGATCTAGTGATAGACAATTAGGTAATACCTATATTATAGAGGAAATTCAGTTTTTTCCCCACAATTACTATTTCAGTACATATGAATTTATAATTTAGATAATCGGGATATATATGGGCCCCCTTTTTCTTCACGGGCACCGGACTACCGCCCCCCCTTGCCCCAGTGATAATCGGGTTTCGGGTATATCAGAGAGAGATTAGAAGTAGAGCAACTTGCATTCGCATTGATGCTTAGTCTGAGTAGGTTGAAATATGGTTGAATATCCTTGGTTGAAATATCCTTGTACCGATATTATCCTCAAACTTTCCCGCACGTTGCGGCGTGCGTAGGGGGGGGAGGGCGCCTACCCTGGTAACAACTTTCTAGGGGCGGTTAAATCCCTATTGTTGGCCTATTTTAAAGAGATTAAAATGACATTTTTTATTCTTATATATTAATATCGGACGGAAAGAAATGCAAGCAATTTTTTAAAAAACTACTTCTCTTTTCGTTTATATTATCATGTTTTCCCTTCCTTCGGCTTGCAAAACTTTTATAAATTTTTTTCCTCCCCATCATTTTATCTTGCAGTTGGGTTCCTATTCTAAAATTATCTTCGCCTGTTAGATGTCTTTTCATTTTTTTAAAAAATCCACACTGGATATACATTAGGGGGATTATGGTTTAATTTTTCTGTAAACAGGGCGACCATAACGACTGTAGTACTATCGCTAAAAATTATTGTGGAAAAGTACAAACGGATAGTCGTCAACAAATTAACTGTTCAGTAATTTAAAATATAAACAAAAAATAAGACGTCTATTAACCAACTGAGATACTATAATGAAATCTAAAAATGCACACACGGTAATGTTATTGGAAATATTAGGCAAATAATTATAATTATCGTTACTATAATCTTGTTTTACACATATTTTAGAGACTTGAAATTGACGTTAAAGTAAATAGTAGAGATTTAATAAAGACTAAAAGTGTTCTGTTTATAATTTTTCAAGGGTTATCTTACAACCAACTGAACGATAAGTAATTCTAATTTGTGTTAATATATCCCGCAGTAATTTCAACAGAGGAGATTACTTGAACTTAAAAAAAAAAAAAAACTGTTTTGTCTCATGCAGATATGATTTTATTAAAATATTCGCTACTTCTCGTATGAAGAGCGGGTGCGCAGCTATTTTAAAACAAACGGTTGTCCATTTCATGTAGTGTCTGAGGTATTTAATGCTTCAACTTGAACAGTATGATGTAGAACTACAGTATGATGTAGAAATAACACATTTTGAAAGTCGAGAGTTCTCTGCAAACCGCTAAGCTTTTCACTTTTCTGATCGCGAATGACACTGACGTAGTTTTGAGTCATTATATTGCAATGATGCCAGGTTAAAACTCATGACGCAAACTTTACATCAAGAGTCAAATAATTTTGCTTTTATTTTAGATTCCACATCACTGGAATTAATTGAAATTACTCATATTAGGAAAATTTTCGTTTACTACAGTGCGAAGAGCGGGCACGCAGCTAGTAAATAAAAATAAGTACTATATTTTCAGTGTGACATTATATATACGGATTAAATCTCAATTTCTTTTACTTCAAATGCCGATATATGCTGATATAGTTATTAATATATGTACTAATGTGGCTATATGTAAGTAATTGTTATTATTAATATTAATTTTCAATAAAATTCCAATAATAAGTTAGTATAAAATGGTAACGAAATCGCAGTCCTTAATTTTGCGAGACTCGCGAGACGAGACAGCAATTTCTTTGCGAGACGCGAGACGAGACACAGTGTTTGCGAGACGAGACGAGACGCGAGACGAGACAGAGGTTTACCACTGCGAGACGAGACGAGACAGCCCCGATTCTCGTCTCGCACGTCTCGCGTCCATCCCTACTTCCTGTATTTCCCACAATGGTGTCCTTCGCATTTCCCAATGCCATTAACCGAAAACAGATTCAGTCAGATTTAAATGCACATGCACTTATCCATTTAGTCGAACTGAATTTTCAGATGCTGACTTCGCTCGCCTACATGACCCTTTAAATGTAAGCCTAGATGACAATCTTTCAAGTAATAGTCAGAACCAGAGAATATTGGAATATATTAAACACAAGTATATCTCTATAGAGATATAAATACAAGGAGATGGCATCAGCTATCTTCAGCACTGAACGAATTGAAGTAACTGTGTTGGTCTAAGTATGGAGAATCATTTTGCCGGTTTCTTTTTCAATAGTGAAAGTTGCATGATTTTAGGGATTAAAAAGTAACGATGCACAATTATATGTTACAGCCCAGTGGTTAAATCCTTGGACTCATAACCGGAAGGTTGTGGGTTCGATACCGGCGTACCACTAAAGACCACCGTGTACATGCGTTGTACGTGCACGTTAAATCCGTGGTTCCGAAAGCCCTCTCGGCGGTCGCTACAGTTTCCGAGGGGTGCCAATATTCAGAAGTCCCCCACCTTCTGATGAGGTTCCAAATTGTGGCCGGAAATTCCGGGAAGGATGTATATGTAGCTCTAAGCGACACATTCAGTGACGCGAGCTGTCCTCCCCTGGCAAATAAATAACAAATAAATAGTTCTAAATAAACTGGACAACTCAGCTTTCAACAAAACACAAGACCCAATAAACAATCTCCAGGCCCCAAAGACCTCCCCTTTAACAGATCAGAATTCCGAGCAGCTCTTTATGCCCTGAACGAAAGAAAAGCACCAGGCCCTGACGGCACAGATTTCAGAATGCTTCGTACGATTCAAGATGCCTGTCCAGCGCTACTTCTGGCGTGGGTCTACAGATGCCTCGAAGTAGTCAGTTTCCCCAAATGCTTACGCAAGGTGGAGATAATCTACTTTCTCAAAGCCGGTAAGGACCCTGAAGTTCCCAGTTCCTACAGGCCCATCTGTCTCCTTCCGACATTGGGCAAACTCCTCGAACAATTGTTGCCTCAACGTCTAGTATATCATCTGGAGTCAAGGAAACTCTTGTCGAACCGCCAATTCGGCTTTCGAGACAAACTCTCCTGTGAGAAAGCGCTCTCGAAGTTGTCATCCATCATCCGCAACAACATCAACAAAGGTCACTACACCACTCTGGTCTCGGTGGACAACAAGAGAGCTTTTTATAATATAGGATGGAATTACATCAAAGCCAACCTAGCCTTTTTGAAATGTCCTGCCAATTTATACCGAGTCCTCTCTACCTATCTAGAAGATAGGAAGATTCTGATCAACTGGGGATCCGGAGGAGAAGAGTTCAGGATCTGGAAAGGTTGTCCACAGGCTGTTGCCTGGGTCCATTGCTCTGGAACGTAATGGCAGACAAACTTCTTAAGATGAGCTTCGCGTCCAATACGGAGATAATCGCTTATGCCGATGATTTTACTTTTCTCTTCGGTGGCCCGACAAGGAAAGTCATAGAAGAAAACGCAGCTCGCACGCTCCCTCGCTTTTCTTCAAACCTCACAACCCTAAATCTGGAACTTTCAGCTGAGAAAACACAAGCACTAACCCTAGCAAAACCAAAGCGCCTCCAACGAAACCCTACGATCAGAATAAACGGAAAGGCAGAGAAACACGTAAAGACATTGAAGCTCCTAGGACTATCAATAGACAGTAATCTCACATGGATACCACACATAAACTCATACGGGAGAAATTCATAAAGGCTAATAATGGACTAGCGAGGGTCGCGGGGAGTTTATGAGCAGTTCCAACGTCTCATCTTTCCGCTTGGTACAGAGCTGTGGCACAAAGGCAAGCGCTATACACCGCAGACGTAAGGGGCATGTCACTAACAAAACTGGCAAGGCAAAAGCTCCTGTCCACTCAGCGGATCCCTCTTCTCCAAGTGACAAGATCATATAGGACAGTATTCACAGAAGCCCTTGGCGCCATCACAGGCAATCCCCTTCTGGACATTCTGATTCAAGCCGAAGCCACAAAAGCCCAACTCCTAAGGCTCAGGGACCCTTTCATCCACATCCCTATCACAACATCTGAGCTTCCGACCTATGATGCAGCTGTGCCAAGCTGGCGTCTGCACCCAGCTAGGGAGCCAGGTCCCAAACAAGTGGTGTTGAAGACCAACAAAGAAATACCCCACGGCGGCATCACGGGCTACACAGACGGCTCTAAATCAGAAGAAGGAGTCGGAGCAGCTTTTGCGGTTTTCTCGGATGAAACAGAAACATACCATCAGCGCATCAAGCTGGAGTATTATAACAGTGTGTACCAAGCGGAACTCTTAGCAATAAGAGAAGCACTCAAGTGGATCCACTCCAACATAACGGTAGCAGAGTAAGGATCTTCAGTGACAGCCACTCAAGACTTCAAGCCCTAACATCTGCAAGAACGAAGGATTCCCTCCTACTTGAATTAAAAATCCTTTTAGTCAGGCAAGACAACATCAGCCTAGCGCACGTGAAAGCGCACCACGACATAGAAGGCAACGAGAGGGCAGACCAATTAGTCAAAGAAGCTGCCCGTCTCCCCCAACCCTCCCTTTCTATCCCAGCACCCGCTTCTCACTGCAAGAAGCAGATTTGGCAGTACACCCTGAGCAGCTGGCAGCAACAGTGGATCACCTCAAGCAAGGGAAGACTCACCTATACTCTGCTACCCAGGATTGGTCCGAAGGTTCTTAACCTAAGCGTTCCCATAACAGCTTTTGTTACAAATCACGGACCCATTCCAGCCTACCTTCATAAGTTCCACAGAAGCCGAACGGAAAGCTGTTCGTGCAGCGAATATGGAGACAGCTTCCATTATATGTTTGACTGTCCACTCACGTTAGCATACCATCTTAAAAGACCAGCATCCAGCAATTGGCAGGCTTGGCTTCTGGCAGTCCTAAAGAGCCAACTAGCAAGAAACAGACTATATAAAATCTATGGACTTTTGATGGAACTGAGTCAGTATCTTTGACCAATGAATAACTTGCAATCATCTCTTGCAGATATATGTAAAGGGACCTTTGTAAGCCAGCACTCCTGCGTGAGATAAGACTGGCCGGCTTGCTCCCATGATGTTTTTATTTTTTTATTTATTTTATTTTATTTTTTATTTTTTTAATCAGTTTGTTTTAAATAAACTCCGCAGCTGCCGTAAAAGGCTTTAAGGTCGGCTTCGCCGACCAAGCCGGCTTCTGTGGCTTCAAATTCAAATAGTTCTAAATACAAAATCTCAGCATTCTGCTTTTAAAAGTTTTTCAGTTACGTCAAATATGTAATTGTTCTTGGCGCCAAATTTGGCGACATTGAAATTGGAACTGTCACCATAGAATAACACAGTTATATTGCAATGTGGTCTTAGCAATATGACGGATCGGTTACAGTTTCGGCTTCGCTATCAGATAGCTAATACCATATCCTTGTATTCATATCTCTATGGTTACTCCTCATGAAATTAGACTATTTCCCCTAGCACATCCAAGAGATCCTTCGAAACTTAAGCGAAAGTCGGTAGATCGACAATCTAAATACTTCGTAAGTAGACTAAAGAAGATACTACCTGATACTGATGAGATTGAAACGAAGTTCATGAAAAAAAAATCACTTTCGCATTCCCTAAGAATAGCGATATTTGCGTCCATCATATGAAGGATGTAGCAGCAACGGATTAATACAATTTGGTGGTGGTGGTGGGGGCGATTAGTTTACCGGCGGGGGCAGTAAGTTGGAAGATTCACATCCACATCCACTTTACGCAAGGGAAAAAGGATCTTTCACATTAATTTCTTTTACCTCGGAGGGTGGGGTGGGGCGGTCGTACCCTCCTCCCTTTAATCCGTCCTTGCGATGTCGTATTAAATCTTCATCTGTCAACTCCCGTTGGTGCAACAACCAGGTGTAGAGATCAGTACATGTTATTTTGTAAACAACTTTTTGATGATATTATGCAGTAGGCTTATGAAACTATAGCCCCAACGCTTGTAACAACCTACCTTCCTATGGGGTAGGTGTCTCATCCCAAATTTGAATTAAAACAAAAATGTGATTGTCAAAATGTAAAAAATGATTCCCGGTGTTTCATATTAACGTGTATGCAAAAGCCAACATATGACCAATTTATGCGCTACAAATTTTATTTAGTTTTGTTACGAGTAAAGTTATTAATAAACATGCGAAAAGTGAGATAACTACTCCTGCTTCCCTATGTTGTACACTTAGTTGAAATTTTTTAGATGCCTTAACTTGCAGACATAGTCTAAAACGACGATCTAAAACATTTTTATGAATCACGTGAAAATTTTATCGATAAATTAAACTTGTTTTATTAATAACATGAGTATATTTAGCAATAAGGAAAATAATTACGATAAAAGCTGTCGTAAATGGTATCGGAAAAGTCAGAAAATTTTTCTGGGAGAATAAAACCAAGGACAAGAAAATATTTTAAGACAGTCTCCCGCTTAATAAAGAGTTAGTACGAGGCACGTTTTACTTCATGTCCTTGTTGCATAAAAATGTACGGTATCGTTATAGCAAGAATTTTTTGCAAGCAATTAAACAAAGAGGGGTTTATAATGAATATTTATTATGTATTTACAACATTTATGAGAATAACTAATAAGTCAAAACAACTCCATGTTCATGCATTGAATTTCAATTCAAACATCTTAGGTATCGCGGCATACAAATTATAAAGCATTAATAAATTTTCAGTTGTTAAAGTAAAGAATATAAGAATAAATTGAAAAAATAATGATAAATATGGTATTTTAAAGGTATGCAGATCATCCGATAAGGCAATTTATGTGCTTTTTGAAAGTTTCATCAGCCAGACTAATGAGTATTTAAATAAAGCATGTAAATAAATGTAAAAAGTCAAATTAAGTTTTTAAATAAAACGCATACTACAATACTTAAAAGGGATTTCTATTTTATAGTTTGTTCTTGAAACAACCTGCGTAAGCTGTTAAACATTTTTTTTTTCAGTTGTTTGAAAATCTTTCCGCTTTAGTTTCTTATAGAATCGATTGGATGTCTTTGCGGGCAACACAGCTGAATTTCCGTAAAATTCAAATGAAGAGTTTTTAGGTGATATAAATTTATATCCTAACCAACGCTTAAATTTAATGTGTAACTTCTTTACTACATGGTACTGGGACTGAGAAATGGATAACTCGAAAATTCAAAACCGAAATAGTATGTAATTTTTAATATAATTTACAGATTTTTTGTAAATATGAGGTATTGAGAAAATTACTTATCTTGTCTGTCGATGAATAATTTATCGATTTATTATTGAAAAATAATCAAAAAATGTTTTTTTTTAATTAAAAAAGCATTTAAAAAATGTATTATTATTTTTTTTTCTGTTGAAACTATACTAGTTGAGAAAGCTCGAAAGCATTTCTGATATTAAAAAAATTTTCGTTTAATTCTAAAGGATTTATTGAAACATCTAAGGCTGACAATTATACATTTTAAAAAGTAAGATAAAAAATTGATATGTTTGGAAAATAAGGGATTTTTTGAAAGATTTTTTATTTGATATTTTTAATGTTAGTCATATGTTTATTAAAAATAATGTTTTCAGAAGTGGCAATTTTTTATTACAATTTCATAAAATAAAGTGATAGTAACTGGATTAGGAACTGCACTATTTAGCACATTTGTAACCTTGTTTTTTTGCATCTGTAATGATTGCAGGCTTTCATTACCCTTTATTGGCATCTGCAATTGTTTTTAGAATACCGATATTTTAAATCGACCAGTGTCTTAAAAAATACACAATTTTACCGATAACATAGCATCAGAATGTTATCTTTAAGCAGTGAAATAAGGTTTTATGATGTAGCAACCACTCTACATTTACGTATCGGTTGCATTTAAATGCCCCATTAATCTTAAACTTTGATTAAACTATAGATGCTTTATATTAATGCGCACAGGTGCTTTAAATTATATCATAAAATGGCTTGTTTTAAAATTTGGTAATTCATGGATTTATGCTTCCCCGCATCATTATATGTGATTAAAAATTAAGTTTGTAATCAGTCGAAAATTTGATCAAGCTTTTACTTTTTGCTTTTTTATTTATTTTAAGTGAAGTTAAGTATTTTAGTTTTTAAGCATTCATTTATAAAATTTCAGAATATGAAAATTCTGCCGTATTGCTGCCCAGATACTTTCCGTGCTCATGCTTACTAAATGTTTTTGAACTGTTACAGTATTGCTATATCATAAAACACTAACATTAATAGACAGTATACAAAAACGTCTTTTCTAAATTAGCACTTTCTTTGTATTTAAGTATACTTCATGTACAATCTTTCATGAAAATGTTATCAAACCACAATTTGTAAACACAGGCACAAAAAGTTAAAAATTTAAGAATGTACATTAAAAAATGTTTTAAGAGAATATGAAAGTGCATATATGAAATGAACTTTATAAATGGTTGTCAGATTTTTAAGATGTTCTAATTTTTGACGTTTCTTGTTTTCTAGATGGTAGAATGAAATTTTGCCTGCAGATCATTCTATTGACCTGCTGCATACAACAATACTTTGGAGACATTTCTATAGATGACCAAGGTACAAATATTGTGTAGATAGCTTTTATAGAAAATAGCTTTTATATAAGATATCGTCTTAAATATATTTAATTTCTCAAATAAATGTATAACAAGTGTGGAAGTTTTATCAAAAATGATCTCAAAATTACCCACTTTTAAGTAGTGATCCTCAACATAATAATTACTTACTCTCATTATATTGCGAGATTTAATGGGATTTGTAACCTTCATTAAATACGAAATGTTTACTTTGTGAGGCTGAAAGGTGTGCAGTTTGGATGGTATTTCCTGAAACTCGTCTTAATGTTATATGTTACAGACAGTACTAGAAAAGAAGAAGGAAAAAAAATGTCACGAAAATACGTTTTGCGGAAAATTGTTTGCGCAACCCAGCTTAAATGTAGCATTGGATAGCGTTTCAAGTTTGAACGATAGTGGGGATAAAAAAAATCGATACATCCAAGATTCAAAGATCAATATAGGTCTAATTATGTACAAACAGGTCATTTTAAAAGAGTGATTCAAAGAATGCGTGCGGGAGAGAAAAGAGACACACAGAAATAGATTATATATATAGAGAACGTACTCCAGTCCCAACGAAATCAGAATTTCAAATTTGTAAATCTTTAGCTGTATTCGGTTTCTCCAACATCCTCGATGTGATAAGCAAAAGAAAAGTTGTACACCTTTAATCAGAAGCATATCATTTAGTTCTTCAGCGAAATGGCTTCTCGATTAGGGAAGTCCATACCCGGAGAAAATCTCCCACGTGTTTAATCATTTCCATTCAGTTTTTTCCCTTTCATTCTGAAGGGGCAACAAGAGCTGAAAGAGAAGTGCAGCACACTTACCCTCACGCTCATTCATCCATTCACATACGGTTAGACTGTGCTTTGATTTTAAAAGTAACGAGGATATTTTCAAACTCTAAAACTGTAAACTCTAGCACAACAGCCCATTCAAGGAGCAAGACCTTCAATGGTAGAACCGTGCCATTGCCCATGTCTGATGAAGACAGAGCATGGCACAATGCTTTACAAACAAGTCTTCTTAAAATATTAAAATTTTATTTAAACTAAGTAATATGCAGAATACAGTCTTGATTAATACTACTAAACAAAATACTAGTTGGCCATCCAAACATGGAATAGGCCGGCGAGAGCAGTGAAAAACGCCACCTCTCTCCACAACCTTTTTTGGTCGAATCTCTGATTTCTCTTCCCTGAGTTTTGCGCCAACGGGCTCTGCTGTTCTGAATCAAGCAGTTGTCACTAGGTATACATTACAGATGGTAAACCTGACTTGGCTTCCCGTGTTTAGTTCTAACCATCTAGCACTAACTATCACGTAACAGAGCTTTATTAAACTATTTGTCTAATTTGGAGTTGCAGATGTTTTTGCTGTTTCTGCTGTACTTAGATTTCCGAGAGTTTCTGCCCAAAGATCAGCTGTCGTTAGTCCTGACTTAGGGCCACGGTGATTGCTTTTTATCTGCATTTTTAATTTTAATGTCTGAACAGTGAGCATCTCGCTTGAGCATAGGTGGAGACTGACATCTTACTTTTTTCTTACTCTGAATTCCACAACCAACTTACTTCTATCAATACTACATTTTTCCATCATGAATTGATGCAATATATACTATATATTCTTGACAAAAAAAAGTGCTGCAGTATTATGATCAGCAACTAGCGGTCAATAGAAAATCTCTTTATTTATCTTTTTAACTGGACTAATCCAGCAAAATTGAGTGATAGATGAAAATTGATTTTAAAAAATTGGAATGGAGTGTTTTGCAATATGCAACATTTTATAGACTTTTTGTATGCAACAAGTTCTTGATTTCCATATTTCAGTGAAGATGTGGTACTTTCGTTATATATATTGCCATGTAAAAACTAATGTAACGTAATATGTATGCCAATGTATTTATTTTTCACTTGTATGATATAAAATGGCTTACAAATGATGTAAGAAATTTGGTCATTTGCAGAGGACCGTATACCTATTGCCCAGATAAAGGAGACTCCCACAGGGCCTATTGTTGCAGAGTATGACTGGTCAGTATCCAATGTCCGACATTTGCTTCAACTATCCCGTTCACCACATGGTGACACGGTGCCTGGGCCAGAGTTCTACACAGGAAGACCAGGCTATAAAGTACGGCTCAGCCTTACTACAGGTCGCATTAACCCAACAGATGGAATGCCATATTTGGGAGTTTGGTGAGTTTAACAAATTATTTTTACAAAATCGTCAATCAAATAAAGACACTGGAATACAAATCTTGCTTGTTTTGGTACATTATTTTGTAGTTCTCTATGTCAATGTATTATATTTTCTCTAAATTTAAAATTTTGACTCAATTTACGTTTTCTTCATGGTTATTTAGCATATGTTATACCGATTTGCACAAATTTTAACAAAATGTTTACTTTTTTTTTTTTGGATAAAATTCGTCTTACTAAGTTCATTATCACTTTTATTAAGATTGAAGAGAATAAAGTGATTTTATCGATTAACTTGATATATTACAAAAAATTATATTTAGAACCTATTAATTTGGAAGTTAAGTATATTAGTAAGATAGTTTATTCTTCTCTTTGTCAGTGTCTGCGCTCTTGTCTGAAAATAAGATAGAGCAAAGAATAGTTGAAAGAGGTATAGACTGTCCCCATCTAGACTAGCCCTAAAACAACGTTTCACATAGTAAATATTTCGAGGATTTCGCTCACAAACTTATAGAATATCAGTTAGGTTATTAAAAGCCACTAAAGCAGCAATACTCAGTTCCGTAACCATCGAGAAAGGAAGTTGGCAACACAAAGGTGCAGTGCTGAGAAATTTCTTGTTACTCTCACACTGTAGAATAGACAAATCGATATTCTGTGGAAGAGCTATGATTTGAAGATTCGTTGTTAAAAACTATTTTATTACATAGATTTTGGAATATCTAGATGCACCATTAAATGCTTCTATTTCTGTATATTTTATGATGCTAAACACTCACCCCATTTCTGCCAGTAGTTGGCTGATGCCATCAATGTGAAACGGAGCATTAATAGCATTATTTTAAGAAATATAAAATTGAGAGAAGATATTTAGATACGAGTACTTTTTTAAGTACATATTTCACTAAAATAACTGAGAAAAATATTATCAGTTATGTAAAAGTCACACTTGTGCATGCACATGACATTACTATGACTATCGTTTGAGAGACATCGGATTTTCTGCCATTGCGCTCAATTTAGTGACTCATATATATATATATATATGTATGTATGTATGTATATATTTGATTATAATGATATCATTATGTCTTATTTAAGACGCATGAGTTTTAACATGCTTTGTGATGTTCATTTGTTCATTGATCCCCAAGAAGAGCATTTTCAGCAACGACTGAGAAAATCTCATTTCATATAAATGTGGAAGTATTTTGCTACTGCAAACTGTACTTTTTTGTACTCAGTGGTGTTGATTTCGAGTGAAACGTGTCGTATTTTCCCCCCGTTCGACGAGTTTCTTTTACTTTTTTATCAATAAATGTTTTGGACTGTTTTTCGCTAGATTACTTCAGCCACATTTCATCCGTGTACTGCTTTAGAACTACAGTATTACTCAATTTTTCTCTTTTTTTTTAAGGTTCTCCTTGGTGCCGGGCCTTTTCGACGATGTCCTTGAGTGGCCGTTCCAGTATACTCTAAATCTGACTCTTCTGTCCAGAAAAGACCCTTCATTTTCTGTTCATCTGACGATGAACCCTATGACAGCTATTTGTCGTTTAAGAAAACAGTTCCTAAGGCCGAGATCTGAGGGTCGACGAAAGGGGGACGGCTGTGGGAAAGCATTTTTTGTTTCTCATGAGAGACTCCTTTCAGTAGATTCCGATGGATCGGGCGTGTTTGTGTCTGCTGATGAATTAATTCTTCGAGCGACTGTCTTTCTACAGGGACAAGCCTCTACCCCGAAACGAGCCAAAGTTTTCATGAAAGGACACCAGCTCGTGTCAGAGTTCCTATGGGAGGTAAGACTTTGGATTCTATATCGGACTTCACGTGCTATATACCGGAATTCTATCATAACGTATTTAACATTTCATATTTTATTTAAAAATTTCGCATAGAAGATCTGATATTCCTAATATTAAATTATATTGACTTTAAAATTGTTTTATATATGATAGGAGGCTACACTTACATAAAAGATGTACTATTTAAGCCTTAAATTATATGATATATGGTGCATTGGATTAAACTCCAATTGATTCTATTTACTTTAAAAGTTCTCGGCTCTTTGAATAAAGGATAATTTAAAAATGAGATGTAATGACGCGTGTATATCAATATCTATATCTATAGCTATCTCGCCCCATCCAGGGGTCGACCACGGAAAACCGCTCCTACCACTCCCAAACGTCGTTATTATTACATATATATATATATATATATATATATATATATATATAGATATATATACAGAGAGAGAGAGAGCTATAATAAATATAAAAAAGTTTAATTTTATGATTTTATGAATGTAGGTACTTGAGAATAATATGTTTCTAAACAATGAAATACTTTGTTTGTATTGTTTCGAACGAAAATGTTATTGGACTAAAAAAGCAAACATTTCACTGATCAGTGAGAAATCAAAAGAATGAATTAAAAAGATTTTTTTGGAAGAATATTCAGTCTGTTACTGTAGCTCTATTAATTTTGGTTTTTCTCTTCAATTGTATTTTTAATGGAATTTGCTTATTTTGCCATTATTCAGGTGGAAAATGTAGAAGGTAAGAAGCATTTAGGCCAAGTCACCAGCGATCTCTTCTACGTCAACAGCGAAAGCTACCTGATGGTTCTACAGATGTCATTCCACGAAAACGACATCGGACTCTTTGCCACTTTGGTGCCTGGAGACTTTGACGAATCCCTGCAGTGGCCATTTTCCTATCCTTTCGAACTGTCCATTGTGGATCCCACTCCTTCTGGTCATGATCGAAAAGGCAGCGTCGATCCTACCCTGGGTACATGTCCAGGCGCTGCATTTGCAAAGCCAAAGTATCAGCCAAATGTTCCTTGCGGCTTCAGAAAGCTGGCCACTTTCACCATGCTGGAAACGAAGCACTTGAAGCGAAACGGAAGCCTGCTAGTAAAGTTTTCCGCGGTCTTAGATAAAATGCCAAACTACGCCAAGCTTTCAATGAAAAACAATTTCTTAGTCGCAGAGTACAAATGGAGAGTGACGAACATAGAAAGGAAGGTAAATAGACATGATCTGTGTATGAGAACTTTGTAGTTGAATTAACAAAATTTATGTCTCACGTAAAACGTCTTTGGTACAGAAAGATAATGAACAAAGCTGATGTTGATTTTTGAAAGAGAAATGTTTATTTAATTTCTTTTGAAAATTTCAATTTGGCATTAAAATTATACTAGAGGCATCGAATGATATCAGCGGTTAATGCTTATTTCACTTATTTTCATTTTCCGTCGGCTTGTGGTAGATGATGTAAAGAAGCAATTCGAAATCAAATTTTATACTCTGGATAACAGTTAAAGCAAATACACATACTTTTGTTACCTACTTTAGATAAAATAAAGGGGTTGAGGGGTATAATTATATGATTAGCATATCTGGATTCTTTATAAAACACTACAGTATGAATTTTATTTGAGTTTCACGTATTGGAATAATGAATTAAGCTTGAATCAGTATATATAATTTTCAGTTTTCTTTTAAGTTGCAATATTAAGCGTTAAAATATGATTTGTAAGGCCTTTAACTTGAATTGTACATTGTGTTTTCATTATTATTATTTTAAAGCAGCTTCTTAAGTAGAAGTCAAAACTTGTATTTCTTATAATAGCGAGATAAAAATGAAACCTCTTTATGAGAAGGGTTGTTTGTCTCTTCTGCTTAATTTTTTACTAACGTATGTGGACTGAACACCAACGTATGCCTACATTTTTAAGTTCTTTTAAATCGCCTTCGCCTAAGTTATAGAGATCTTCCATTGACATGGTTCATTAGTGTCAGTAAACATCTACCAGTACTTTTATTAAATAGGAATAAATTTACATTAACGGAATTTTATTATAGTGTTCATTAGCTTGATTTTATTTGTTGACATCATTTTTTTCAGATGCAACTAGCCAAAGCAGACCGTCTAAGCAATTTGCTGAGCGAACGGTTCTATTCCTCCGATCAAGGGTATCTTATGCAGTTGCAAATCAAATTCCAAAATCGAAGTGATGGACACGTTGGACTGTTCCTTACGCTTTTGGAAGGTGACCACGATTCCCTTCTGGAGTGGCCTTTCGACAAGAGGTTCAGCTTGGTCGTGGTCGATCAGCAGCAAGACGGACAAGATATAGAAGTTCCTGTAGATCCTTCGGATCCGTACATAAGGTCGGAGGCATGCGCTGGATCATTCTGGAGACCATTTGGTCGCAATGATGCTTGTGGATCTTCCAGCACTGTGTCGTATGATCAATTGTATGAAAGGTGAGGTCATAATTTTCAGAGATTATATTTTGTTTTTTATAATATCATAAAAAATCATTTAGGGTTGTAGAAGTTTTCTTTAATTTAGAAATAGGTAAAATTAAATAAAAAATAATTTTAGAATATTGCTTTTATTATTTCTATACAATTCATTGAACCATTATGTTTTGTTTCTAAATTTATGATTTTGATACATATTTTTACTGTCTAACAGATATCCCCCAAAGCATACTCCAAAAGAAGTTAAGCTATTTTAAACTTTGTTAAAACATAAATTAAAAACATAAATAATATTGATTTTTATCATTTTACTTTGTTTTGTTGAAACTTCAATAAATCATGTTGACATAATCTCTAAAAAAGAGAATCCCTTTTTTAAATCTCTATTATTTTGAGTGTGAGTATAAAAATTCAACTATGTTTAAAGACATATATTGAACTTAATTTTTTAAATAGTCAGACTAATAGTTAAAACTTATGGAGGACACTTCCTTTGAATGAAACAAATCCATCAACATTTTAATGACCAAAATTGTTTCTTTAATTAGTCCAAAACTTTATTTCCTTTCTTACTAAACGTTATTACTTTGCTTCATTCACAAAACACAATTAATTTACGCGTTCTTTATAAAATATATTTCAGAATTCTCAATTTATATAAAACACACAGATAAATAAAACATGAAATAAAACTCAAGTGTCTCAGAGAGGTAACGCTGTAAATGTTATATAAACAAGAAAAACATAATATTTTGTCATTTTAGGAATGGAATTTAGAATCAGTGAACTACAGTGCTTTTATTTTCTTTGGGAAAACTTGCTCTGCACACTTGATTTATACATGAATTTATAAACGTTTTTTGCAGCTACGATCTTTATGAGAAAGAAGAAAAAAATTCCATCTATACCATTTAAAAAAATAATAAAACCGTTTATATTGATTTATTAGTAAATGAACAGAAGAAACATATAAACTGTTCTTAAATAATACAAAAATGTAACTTCTTTAATTCATAACATGATATGAAATGAAAAAGATGGATCTTCACATTTCTTGTTTAGTTAGCTACATTTAGATACAATAAATGTTTAGACATTAATAATACAAATAATTATAATTAATATCGTAATTAAGTTAAGGTGTGATGATCTGGTAATACGTTGTCATTTTTTTAAAGCTACGTGTCGAACAGTAGTCAAAGTGTACAAAGTGTTCTTTCTATTAAAGTTCAGATATGCTAAGTAAGGTAATTCATAAATATAAGCATTTGTCTACAATTACAATTTAAATAGAAAGAGTGCTTCAATAATAACCATGATATTTTTCAAATATTTTTGTAAATCACTACAGAAAAAATGTTTCGTAAACTAGTTGAGACTAGTAAAGACTACTAGTTGAGACTAGTAAACACTATGTGTGCTGTCAAGTCTTACGTAACTTTTAAATCACGAGGTTAATAAACTTTCCCTTAATTCAAGTATGCTTTCAGTTTCAAGCTCGCCTCAGTTTCAAGCTCGTTGACCTATTCTAAATTTTGCATAATATAATAACAGATTTATTCTGTGAAAAAGTTTTAGTAACTTCAGTAAAATTTACAACAAAGAAAAAAAAAAGACAGGTAAAACACATTTTCTATTGATGGAAATCTAAAATATATACGAAAACGGAATTTAATATTAATATTTACGAAGTTTACCTGTAGAAACATTGATAAATATTTTGATATATTTTACAGTCTAAATAAGAAAGGGGAGGGGGGAAGAGGAAGTTTTTGAAACTATTGTTAAAATAATCTATAGGTGTTTTTGTCCATTTCCCCCTCCTTACGAATTGAGAAAAAAAAAAAACTTACGCGGTTTGTATTATGGTTCATGCATTAATCTTATAAAACGGAATATAATTGCTTAGTTGTTCAATTAAGTAAAAATATTGGAGATAATAGAGGAAAAAGTTATAAAACTTTCAACATAAAACTGAAACTTTGATTTTATCATGTGTTTGAGACTAGTAAATGTTTCGATTAATGTTGATAAAGACCAAGAACATGTACAAATCGTGATAGTATCCCATTGCTAGTTGTAACCCATAAATCCATCATTTGGTCCATTTATGTACATATTTGGCTGTCAGAAATGTAACGACACATATTTATTTAAATAAAGTTCAAGAATCATGAGTCATGTTATTGAAAATTCTGCACGGTAAGTTCTGCCATTTTTTCGGGGAGCTTCATGATTTATCATTCGTACATTGTTCATTCGACGATTACGTTACCCAGCAAAAAACTGAAAGTTGATTTACAGGCTCATTTAAACTGAAAGTGATACCACGCAGGCAGTTAGTTCACTAGAGAGGAAAATATGTATGAGTCTGACGGTATGAAGTGCAGAGAACGTGATGACAGTGCCCGTACATCCATCTGAGCTCTATTGTCTTAGTAGTTGATAAAATTTAATCAGATCTAAGACAATACTGAAAATTTAGAATTCACACATTGCGTTGTGGAATAAGGATATTCAACTTACGACATCTTGACAATGATTAAAAAAAGTGCAAACTTTGTTGTTCTGGCTGCACAGTACTAAGTTCTTTTTTAGTGTTTGCCACAATTATTATTCAATACATACATTTCATTAGTTAAATTTTATTTATAGATAAAATGAAAAACAGCTGTCAATTAATACTCACACCATTTATTAAATTTTTTGAAGCATTACGTTCTGGTGATGATATTTTATTATTTAAAGAAGTTTTGTTAAAGGAGTAACATTGGTAAGGTAAGAATTTTAAGAGGTCAGCGAACGGTTACAAAGTACAGGAAAATTCTGCAATATGAATGAAAGTTTTATTCTTTTATTTATTCTTTTAGAATCTTGTGTCTATTCAAGTAAAACTACCCCGTTGTTGAACTCATTGTGCTAGAGTATATAAGTGCTGCTAAATATAGAAATCAAGCCTTAACTTTCTTTTAAAATGTTTGACATAATGATTTCCATTTTATCCTTATTTTTATGCATTGAACTAACGGCGTTTTTACCATATGAAAGAATAAATAAGAATAAACAGCGGAATGCGTAGGCAGACGGGTATACATGCCCCGCATTTTATTTAATTATTTTTCTACAGGAATAGTTCTTTACCATCATAGTCTCTGGGGAAAGATATGGATATCATGTTTCTATATAAATACTGAATTTTTAACTCATATTGCATTACTCCCACTATTGTTGAGATTTGGGCCACTGATTCAATTTCATTCTATTTTACATCACTTTTAGTTTGATTGACACCATTCATGTAATATTTATTCTTTCAACGCGGAAGTATCTTCAAGGTTTGATGAAAACAGGGTATTTTTTTCTTTCTATTAACGTGTTAAAAAATGATGAAAAAAAAAATGTGAAAAGGAACTCCATATTTTAGCTTTTGGAAGGCGGTAAAGAAAACCAAGAGGGGAAAACTATTTCCTTCTCTTAGCCTTTTTTATTTATTGTATGTAAACAGCATATAATCTTACTTTTTTCTTTTTTAAATTGTCTCTTTCAATGAAATGCAATTTGAATTCCAAGGAAATTAGGAAAACTTTCGAAAATGGCTGTAAGCTTATTTCGCTACCTCTCCAAAGAACAAATAAATGCATAAGCTCTGAAAGAAGCATTTAATAAGTGCACTCCTCATTTAAATTAATTTAAAATTAAAAGAATAAGCTCCCTGAAAGTGCAGTGAATTAGCAGAAAAAAAAGGAGAGAAAAACTTTATTTTAAATTTCGTTGAAATGCAAAAATTTATTTTTTCGAGGGGATCTGCTAACACTCTTTGGATCTAGTAATAATATCACCTATAAATAAAGAGCATAAGATGTTCAATGTTCTCTAATTATTACTGCATATTCAAATTTGATCAAGCACCTTTTCTTTCCTCCCTCTTTTTTCTGATGGTAAAAAAAGTGTTAGTTATACTTCTAATTGAAGGTGGAGCAAAATACGAATGAAGTAGAAATTCTTGAGGATTCACTCTATTTTTTATTTAGGAGAAAAGTAAGAATTTTAAGTGAGAGAAAGACAAGTGAAGTGAAGTACTTTTTGTTTCTATGTATGTAACAAAATATCTGAAAATAAAAATTTGGAGTTTCTTTCAGCTATTTTTACTTCTAATCTCAGGCTTTCTCAGTACCAGATTAGCTATCTTTTATTTTTTATTTAACCGAAAATGTTAGAGTAAAACATTTTTTTGATGTCGACACTCTGATGGTGTCAACCGGATGTCGATTAGTTAATACATTTTCCTACGAAGACCTTTATGTGGAAAACTTCCTCCAAATAGCCAAAGCATGGTCCCATAGAGTCATTCCACAGAATTTCAACAGGCATGGGTTCCTGCACTATTTTTCATTTTCTTCATATTTTGTATGTGGAAACATATGTTATCAGGAATTTAAAATCCATAAAAGAAAAAATTCTATCTTTTTCTTTTTTTTTTTCTTTCTTTTTTTTTTTAAATTAGGCGGTTTGAAAACTGCAACTTTTTCCATTTTTACAAAATTTAAGGGTTTCTTAAATCTTTTCTGGACTAATAAAGATAAATAAAAAATTAAAGCAGATTTGAAATAAGTTTTTGAATTATTTTAAGTAAGATTTGTAGTTCCATGTTTGCATTTTTCAAAATTTCAGAATACTGTAAAAGGTCTGAAATATTTCTTACACACTGCTTTTTGAAATTAATAAGTGCTATTTTTACTTCTATCTCGTTAAGGAAATGAGATAGCTGTATAAAATTTTTACATGTGTTAGTACTACTTTACTTACTGACATGCCCTTGAAAAAAAATCATGCTGCTATTTTCTTTCCTTGCTGAATTATAACAACTTAAAAATTTTTTAAATATCTGAATTTTGACAGCATATAACTCAAACGGGGACCAGGGATTATCACAAAATTTGGCAACTAAGGACCTCTCTATATAATTTTTATAATCTGTAAATTTCTGTCTGTTATTTTAATTGGTTAAAGGGATACAGAGTCTTGGAATTGGAGAAATGGCAGTGAACCAAAAATACTTGCTTAGCCTAAACTGCCATTGCACAGATATTGAAAACCAAGCCAGAACAAAATAAAAGTAATAATAATGATACTTCATTAATTTAATACTTTAAGTTTTTATAAATAATATTTGAAAAATAGTTGGAGCAGAGAAGAGGGAGATGTTACTTTTGATAGGTCTAATCTGCCACTGCACAGCTAATGAAATGAAATTAAAAAAATGCTTTTGTCTTTAAAAAAAATGTTCTGAAAATTCAGCATTTAGTTCAAGTTTAATGATGTGTGATCGTCCTGTTGATGTTGAAAATTCTAAAGAAAGATAAAAATGTAAAATTTTCAAAATAGTTTTTGTTCAACCCAAACGCCAACCAACCATCACCCAACCATTTCTTTGAAATCTTAAAGCCCGCACCTGTCTCAGATGGATGAAAAAATAATTTTGGGACCTTTTTAAACATTAGATATATATTTTACTCTATCGAGCTACCACCTTTCTTCATAAACACAAGCTATATAGCTTTCCTTCTTGATACTCTCTAAATATTTTCTTTTGTATTTTCTTGACTGATTTTTGTTTTAGTAAAATGTTTAGAAAGTGACATTTCAGGAACTGTTAAAGTGTGGACATTTATTGTACATAACTGTGGTACTTCGTGTATTTAATATTCTAGTACAAGAATTAAACCTATCGGCAAAAATTTTACTGCTTCTTGTGATACAAAAATATAGTGGATTCCAGGAATAGCTTCAAGACTTCAAAGAGTATAAGCGTATGAATTGAACAAAAAACAATTTTGATAACTTTATCGTCTTTGGATTTGTCAACACCAACAGGACGAGTACACAACATTAAACCTGAACAGAGTGCTCGAATTTCAGAACTTATTAAAAAAAAGGCATTAAATATTTTTTTTTTCATCTCGAAAGTTGTTCAATAGCAGTTTAGACATATCAAAGGATACATCTCCCATTTCTCCGTCCCCAATACTTTTCACAGATTTATAAAAGCATAAAAAAGTATTAAATTAATAAATTAACATCATTGTTACTTTTTATTTTGGCCTTGTTTGGTTTTCAATACCTGTGCAATCACAGATTAGGCTTAGCAACTCCTTTGTGGCTGCCTGCATTTCTCCAATTTCAAGAATCTGTATCTCATCGATCAAATGGAATAACAGGAAAAAATCTCCAGATTATAAAGATTATATATTTAGACGTTCTTCCATGTCAAATTTTGTGGTAATATTAGGCCCCCCCTTTTGAGTTATAAGCTATCAAAAATGCAGATTAAAAAAATTTTTCAAAGTTTTTATAATTCAGCAAGAAAAGGAAACAACAGTCTGATTTTATTCAAGAACATGTCAGTCAATAGTATTAACACACGTAAAAATTCCACACAGTTATCTCTTTCTCTTAATGAGATATATAATTTCAAAAAGTGAGCAGAATTTCAGTCTTTTTTAAAGTAATCTGAAATTTTTAAAAATGCAGACAGAACACTTAACTACAAATCTTACAGAAAATGATTCAGAAACTTATAGATTATAGATTTCAAATCTGTTTGAATTTTTTGTTTATCTTTATTATTCTAGAAATGTACAAGATTTATAAAACTTTTAAATTTTGTAAAAATGGCTAAATTTGCAGTTTTCGACTCCTCCTAAAAAAATATTAAATGGAATTTTTTTTTTTTTTACTAATGGATTTTAACTTCTTTAGTACGTGTTTTTCCGCATACAAAATATGAAGAAAATAAAAAATGGTGCGGCATCCCCCTAAATAAATAAATAAATAAATAAAAATAATAAAAATTTGCTCAGATTCTCTGGAATGATCCTATAAGAACTATTAATTCGACACGACACATCAACCTGATAGGAGATTCGATTTTTTCACACATCCATTGCTATTTCCCACTTGTTTACTGTGATTGGGAATCGAAATAACCTTCTATTATATAGTAATTGCTGGTAAGACTAAGACTGTGCTTTAAAAATAAGATATGAGTATCGTTGCTTTGAAAACTTCTCCTTTCTGCCACTTTGGAATCAGGGTTGTCCCACTCACGCAAACGAGAGTTAACAATATGAGAAAACTCTCTGCAATTCGCTTTTTATACTATTCATAAAAAAATGCATAGTCTTTTGAAAAGCATGTTGCTTTCTCTTTCTTCCTTTTAAAACGTACCATCCTTTTACATTGATGAGCTTGTTCGAAAGCACGCGGGCATGGTTGTTCCATCCTATCACCGCTATGATCAACAGTAAAAATCGAAAATTTCTAAAGGGAAATTAGTTTACTGATTGCATCCGAGATGGTTTCAGACAATAACACATCTCTTTGACGAAAGCATGCTTCAGCTAGCTAAGTCCAACGCGGATGACTCTTCTTTTTTTTTCTCCTACCAAACGGTTACGATTCTCGGACTCTTCACCTACGGGTTGGCGAGACAAATATCCACTTGGTGAATGTGTTGGTGGTGTCCTCTTCACCCACAGATGCATCGAGGTGTGTCCGTCAGTTGGCTGAATCGAATCAGAAGGAGAGCATGACGCGGTTTTCTCCAAAATATCATGCCCGAAAGGAGGTCAAGCGTTCGAGGGGGGGGGGGGGGGGGGAGAAGAAAAACAAAACGAAATTTGGCGCGGTCAGTGTGAGTGTGTGAAGACAGATAAACTCTCTATTGAGAAAACGCTTTAACGGGGTAGTAAATGACATAAAAGTGATTTAATTTTCTTCGGGAACAATGGCTTTTTTTTTGTTTTGTTTTATATGAAAGCAAGGATCATTTCTGTCGTTATTATTAATATTCTTTTTCTAGGACACTTTCACTGGTGTTAACGAAGTGAAGTAATGCTGTTCGTAGCTAAAAAGCTTTACGGATAGTTTGAGAAATATATATTGTTTTTATAAAGGAATTTTCTAAAGTTATAAAATTTAATATGCAATTGGAAGAAAAAAAAAGCTATTGGATGCTATATGCTACTATTAGATAATATGCTAGTGGAAGGAAAAAAAAAACTTTTTCAGGGAAATTACTAACTGCAGTTCTTTTAAATATTTCCTTTTAAAATTAACTGTCAATTCACGATAGTACTATATATTTTACATGTATATATTTATCGCTGCCATTTAATTTTTCTGGAACTATTGTTTAAGGGTTATAACTAATAATAGTGCTGCCTTATACTATAATTAGCGTAGCTTGATGAAGATTAAAAAAAAACTTTTTTACACTACAGTCCTACAGGTATCTAATTCCTATTATTGAATTAGAAAATTTAGTTTTTCTAGAACAGACTAAACGGCTTTAGGGCTTAGTTCCGTTCCAATCGATTAACGTTAATACTTATCATACTTCACGGTTTGTTTACTCACCAGTAATTAAGTAGCAGAAAATATCCAAAAGTTTTGATAAAGCAACAAGATCTTTACTTCAAGATAGCTTAAATACAGCTAGCAAAATTTTTGTCGAATACGCAACATTTATTAATGACAGTCCAAATGAGTAACAAACGCAGTTAATGCATAGTGTTATTTTACATTTAAATTCAAATTATCAAATCTTTGAAATTATACATGTACGTAAAAGGAATAAACTAGTAAACAATTAAAAATTTCTATTTTAGAATTTAGTCAATTGTAATATTTCAGAGAACGATGAAAATTCTGAAGGTTATCAGTTCTGAGGTCCATTTAATTGAAGATCGGACTTGTCTTAAGCATGCCATCAGAAATATGTGTTATGAATCTAACGTTTTTTTAAAAGTTGATACAAACGATAAAATACTTATTATTAAGATGTTTTTTTTCTTTTAGGAAGTACATTCGCTATGGTGCCGTGGTGCTGAAAGTAGTTCTCTACCTTTACGAGCTGCTACCACCAAGATTTGCTGCCCTGACCGTTGTGGAAAATCATATTGCTGCGCGTTTCGAATGGCCAGTGCAAGATTTACAGGAAAAGATACACCAAGCTAGAGAAGGTAGAATTCCTTACATCGACAGCGAGAAATTCTATATTTCCAATAATGGGTATCGAATGATGCTGAGGCTTTATCCCGAAAAAGTCGTCGGATTCGTCGGGCTTTACGCGGTCCTTACTAAGGGAGCATACGACGAAGAACTTCTTTGGCCCTTCTCCCATACCTACCGCCTGGAAGTCATATCGAAGGACGGTAAAGCGATAGGCAGAACGACCTATCCTGGAACCCCTGGGAGCGGATGTCCAGACATAGCATTCCAGAGGCCAGACAGGGAACTGGCTGAGTGGAGCTGTGGGGAAGGACACATGGTGGCTCACAGCACCTTGTTCAAAGATGGATTTTCAGATAATAACCGAGGAATACGATTCGCCGTGACTGTCTTTCTTCAAGAACTGACCCCTCCAGTCGCTAGTATAGCCTTTGAACAAGGGGTGCTCTTGTCTAAATATTCATGGATCATCAAGGATATAGCTTCATCAGTAGAACTATTACAAACTCGGGAAAAAAGTAGGCTTGAGAGCCCAACTTTCTACAGTGAGAATCAGGGTTATGCCATGCGCATATCGCTTTCCTTGGGACGCTTACCGAACTACCGCAATACAGTGGTGTTGTCTGATAAAGAAGAGACTCAGGTTGTAGGCCTTTATTGGACACTTCATTCCGGACTGCATGATGATATTGTAAGTTGGCCATTTGCATCGCGGCTTGTATTGGCACTAGTGGATAAATCTGGACAAGGCCGAAATCTGGAAAAGATTATTGACCCAGTTCAAAGTAAATGTCCTCAACAAGCATTTGAAAGGCCTACAGCTGCACAGAATGAACATTCATGTGGGTTTGCAGCTCTTGTTACACTTAAAACCCTGATGTCTACTTATGTATATGAAAACATGTTGCATGTAAGGGTTAATATTATGCACAATTAACATTACCATGTCATTCATGTTTAGTGTTTACGGTCCTCAACAACAAAGCAAAAATACTTTTGCCTTCAGTTCAATACATAAATTTAGTAAAGTGTTCCTTTTATATTATTCAGTTCGTATCTTTTAAAGTTATATATATATATTTAAAGTTTAACCAGTTGATGAAGACTGTAAATATTAGAAAAATATTAAATAATTTAAAGTTAATTTGATATCCTTAAAAAATTGCTAAAGTTTGTGCTTATTGCATAATGTGTTGCAGTATATTATATATCTAATTACTAGACAAATTATAAAGTACTTTCACTAACAGAACCAAACCATTACGTATTTTTTTATTTGAATATGAACAAATGACAATTTAAAAAAGTAAGAACTTTGATTTGTTTTAATATTTGATCGATTATTGAAAATTTTTCTATTTTCAAAAGGCAGTACCTTTGTTGAATTATTAAATGATAATGTTATTTGATCATACATTTGTATCATTAATTGAATGCACGCACGCAATCACTTTAAAAAATAACTGTTGAAAAATGCATCTTTTAGTGTTCTTTGAGAACAAATATATTGAGCACCACTTTGTTGCACCAATACATATATAGATAAATATGTTACGGTGAAAGACCAGAAATTGGCGAATGTCGACTTTCTCCGATGAATGTTAGCATTCACATTTGCCTGGTGCACGTTCGAAATATTTTCTGTAAATAATTATTTCTCACTTACTCCAGTAAAATGTCGACAATCAAAATACATTGATGGTGAATGTCGAATACATTTTTTTCCTAGGGCAGGCACTTGTCGTTAGGGATGGATGTGGGCTAAGCGAGACAAAGATTTACAGCTCTTTTGTAAGACGAGACAGACGTTTTTACCATAACGATTTTGACAAATGAGATAAAGCATTGCAGATGCTTTGCTAGACAACGCATGCTTTTTGAGTCGCGTTCATTCTTATGCCTCGTTTACACTCAGCCCACCTCCGCGGCAATGAGCAGAAATGGAAGTAACAGGAATGTCCTCGCAGGGATGTCATGCCATAACCTTTCTTGGTGCCCTTCCTGCCGCCCGCGCTCTCTACTGAAGGGATTTTGATGGCCGTGAGGAGGGAAGTACAGCAGAAAAGTATAGCAGGAAAAGGCAAGTACAGCAGAATGTAAAACCCTCACTGCTTTTGGAGCTGCCGCAAAAGTATTTCCTGGAAAAAGAGAAGTGGGAATGGTTGAATGTGAATGGGGTATTACATACCGTGTAGGCATTTGCCCCTGAAAAGGCCCGAAGTGTTGGCCATTGTTTTATTGGAGCACGTAGTTGGCCAGGGGTGGCCAAACTTTTGCATGTCATGAGCCTTCTTCTTCTTCTTCTTTTTTTTTTTTACAAACGAGTTCAGATGTGCCATACAATTCGAGAGTCTTTTTACTACTTTACGGGTAGAGTTGAAAAATATGAATACGGGTAGGCTTTAGTTTAGAGGGGGAAAAGCAATAACGTGTGAAGATGACATTGAAATGTTTGTTCCAAGGAAGGATTATAGAATTAATTTTCGGATATTTGGTGGATGGCCAGAGATGGTTCGAATTTTTTGAGTGTACAAATGCTCCCTTTTGGTGCAGCATCATATAAATTATGAGAAACAAAATATTTTCGGGCACAGAATTGTTTCGAAAATCTTCAGTCTGTCTCAAAATAACAAATAGGCACAAAGATACTATGCGATACTTGAAATCCTCCGGTGTATCAAATTGGACGCATGCACCACGATTTGGCCATCCCTGAAGTAGGCGGTCAACGCTACCCGAGGAAGGGGTAGACTAATTAACAACCAAGCCCAAGTCGAGAGTCCAGCCTGAGCCCTTAATCAAAGAGAATGGTGTGCCAACCACCATACATTCTGGTGTGGCTGTAGAATAAAAATAATGTTAAAGAAAAGCCTTATGGTGCATCTATTATATATTTTTTTTAAAATATTAGTGGTATGAAATGATTACAGATTGAGTAAATAGTCGTGAACCGGCGCGAATTTCTTTGAATAACTGATCGGATATACTATGTAAAAATAGGAGAATTAATTTTAAGTGTCATCTCGATTTGGACTCTCACAAAAGTCGATCTGTGACTGCCAATATACATTGACGATTGTTCGAATGGCTAACACTATAGCAAAATTTTCAGTCTTTCATAACTTTTTATTGTATTTGTTAAAATTCAACAAAGAACGCTAATAGTCCCCAAATTCGGTCTTTTACTGAAACGCTCACGTATATCGATAATTTAAATAAATATTGTCAAAGATTGTATAAAAATCAGAAATTAATTGAAAAATGCACTAAAAGAATTTAAATGCATTTTTTTTTTCTTACTTGTGAAAAATTCGGTGGACAAGGTTCTATCGAATTCGTCTTTCGTTGTGAAACTGTAAATATTTATTATGTTTATTACCGAGAGCTTTCATATTACGTAAGAATTTTACATTGTTTATATCAGACTTAATTTTAGAGATAACTAAAGCTGTACATTTCGTTTGAATAATCAAAAAGTTATGCATATATATATATATATATATATATATATCCTTGAAAATTTCCAAATAATCAACTCAATGAACAAGAGCAAAAACAATAAACTTCTTTAACATAAAAATAACTTCTAAATGATTACCTCTATAGTTAATTTTCATTATACGTCATCAATAATACATGATGATTTACTACCGAGAAAGAAGAGGATATGAGTATTTTTAATATAACAAACCACTTGTAATAGAATATTTTCTACACTGTCAATAAGACACCCCCTTCCCCTCCCGAAAAATAAATTTGCATATAGAAGATAGTTTTTTTCACATTATGTCATAGAAACTCTATCTTCAAATTTGGAATAAATATTGATTAAAAAGAGTTAAATATCATACATTTTAAATTAAAAACTCCAATTAAAATTATTATAATCCGATTATTAAAAATTTTACATTTATAATTTACATTAAAAATATCTGTTTAATTGAAATGGTAACGTTACATATTTTATAAAAGGCCTCAAAACACTAAACAAAATGTCATAAATTTTTAGGTCAAGTATGTCTTGAGTTACAGCCTCTTATAAATCCCTATACTATGAAAGATTTTCAACTTTTTTCGAATTTCAAGAATTTTTATACTTTGAAACAAATTTTTGAAAAAAAAAATTGAAACTTCACAGTTTTCATCTCAAATGTAAAAGCAAAAAGCAGACAAAGAGTCATGAAAATGTACAACGATGACAAAAATATTTTTTATTGGTTGGTTTTAAATGGAATTACTTGATAATTATTATAATCTGAGAGCAAACTACGAAATTAATATGTGAGGCAGTTATCAACAATTTTTTAAATCAACAGCTTTTACTTTTGCTTTTACCATTACAGTAAGCTGCTGAGTCGATTGTCAGTACAGTTTATTTATATCATTTTAAATTAATTTTGTCCAAGTTTTTAAACTCCGGGCACATTTGAAATTTTACATATAATTTTAGTGGCGCTACGAACACACTTCTGTAAAATATGGTATGAACGTTAAATACTAAAGAAAAATAATATTATAAAAAAATGAAATGAAATATGTTCATATGACCCTAGATTTCCCCTCTCACTTTTCACTTAATAATAGTATCTTAATCCAGATAAATATAATGTTGAAAATTGTGGAAAAATGTTCAAAGCTCATGCATTCTTTTGTTTTAAGATGTAGACACATTTTTCTGTTATGGAAATCTTAAAAAATTTCAAGAGATTATTTCTTAATTTAAATCGCCAGTCCACTCTATGGATAAAGCTGAAATTTCTCCTTTCATTAAAATAAAACAAAAATCAACTGTTTTCCGAGGATGGGCTTTTAATCATATAGCTCTAGCTTCTTATAATTTTATTCATGTGGTTTTGTTAAATAATAGAGAAAAGAATTCATTTTTTCTTCTAAACGTAAATAATCCGCTGTAATTGGTAGTGTTTGATTTATCCAAATGTTACTCACACTAATAAATGTCCAAATTGCATTAAATGTTTTTCCTTTTCCAAATCTATAGTTCTCTCTGAAACGTTTTCATTCTGTCAGTGGATGTGAAAATACATCTTAGAATTGAAAATATTGAGTCTTTAAAATATACATAAGGGTCAAATACCTGGCATCCCAAGATCCACAGTGAAAGAGATTACAAAAGAAAGAAAAAAAAGAAAGGATAGCTCTTTGTAATGAAAGCTGTGAACAGGAAACTCTCAATAAAAGGAAAAATTGTATTTATTTTTCATATATTTTTTCTCGAATACCACAAGAATACCACCCTTTCAGAATCACTGCTCTACTTTTTTTTAAGTCCATTTTGTAGATGCAGAGAAATGTTTGTGTATAAAACGTACACAGACACACGCAAACACACACATACAGAATATGTTTTATAATTTTTACAACCTTCTTCTTTGAAGTAAATTGAATGTTATTCTACAGTAATAATTTTCATTACATCTCAATGCATAAATGGAAAAATTACAGAAAAAATGTTTGAAAATTTCTAAGCGATTTATAATGAAAGTTATTATTATGTATAATATTTTATTTTCTTTTTACTTAGTCTGCTTTTAAGTGTTTCACATATTAAAAAAAAAAAGGTTTAAAATTTTGAAGGGCTAGTATTTGTCTTTCCAAGCCTGTAAGATACTACGCCAATTTAGTAAATAAATATTATCTTTATTTAAAATAATTTATCTCTAAATTACTCTGATATAAACTTGAAAGAATGGTCAGTAATAATGCTATTTGAATGAAATGAACAAATTTATTTTTTAGATGATGAAACTTGAGATAAGAATTTTATCACTGAAGTGTAAATATTAATGATGAAATATTACTTGTTTTGCTTAGCATTAAAAAACATTTAAAAACTGTTTCTTTGTTTCTTTATTTATTTTTCAGTAAACTTAAATAATGAAATATAACTCTAAAATTATTTTAATTTAATTTTATAGAAATATATTTGCCCCTTTCTTTCTTTCTATATACATATATTTTTTTTCTGGTGTAACCGTAAAACCAATTCTACTAACCGTGAATCTAATGTTTTAACTGTATTATAAAAGAGGTTCGAACTGTGTGTACTCCTAAATTATGTGAAGATGTGTAAGATAAACCGACCAGTGAGTGAACTGAGCCATTTAATAAACATTTGTGCATGTTAAAAAAAGTTTTGAAGAATGTTTCTGTCTATGAATGACATCAGTAATTTCCTTCCATGCAACAGGAAGCTATTAAACACCTCATCGGTTACCCTGGTCAGTGCCGGATAAGATATAGCAGATGTAGCAAATGCTACGGTCCCCGTGCCTTTAGCTTGAAAGATTTCGTTTCCTCCCTCCTCCCGAGATCCCTTTCTTTTCTTTTCTTTTTTTTAAAATTTATTTTTTGATAAGACAATTTTTGAAGCTCTGTTATACAACTGAGAATCAATTGTAGATAACTCATTAAAATAATGTATATAAACTTAATGTGGCTGTTGCTTACCTTCATTATTTAATCAACTGATTTCCTACGCGAAACTGAATGAATATTCTAAAGACAGCAATAAGAGACTCACACAAGAGAGTATATTTAACACACTGTGGAACAAAAAATGCAGTACGCAGAAAAAATTTCAGAGAGGGTCCAAACGATGGGAAAATCAGAATCTCTCTATTCTAAAAAAAAGTAAGGGCCGCTGTCGTCGCCGCTGTCAAAAGCTTGTTCGCCTATCTTCTCCTAAACCGTGGGGATTTGAATTTCGACTAAGGTGCCCACAGATTCGAAAAATTCCGAGGAACCTGCTAAGCTGACTTAAATTTCTAAAATCAAATTATTTTAGAAGATATTAATAGAAAAGTAAAAAAAAATAAACATAATGGTTGCCAGATTTGGCATAAAATCATTCATCCTTTTGCAACAAAGCGTTTCGAAGTATCTAGAATCGCGTGAAATTTACAAACATGAGTTAGAATTACGCCTATTTTAAGCCAAAATAAAAACTATATGAAATAAGTAACTCAAAATGTGTTACACAAAGTTGACGATTTTCAAATAGTAAGTTCGCTTAGGCAACAGGAGTTTGAATGAGCGATTATTCGTTTTTCCAAAACAGAATAATTAATATCTTGAAAATGAAGAATAATTAAAATGCAGATTATTTTAAAGCCGGTTCGGTCCAGCTGGATTATTTGCTACCAGTAGAAGTATTTGGCGGCGTTCACTATGCCATTATAGCAGTTATAGTACTTTGGATATTTGCTAGTACGACGAATGGTATAATTCGTGGTGCTAAATACGCCAATCTGCAAACGATTATGTAAATGAAAATATGGATAACGGTTTTCCGGTAACCTTAAATGAACAGTAATTATAGGTTGTGAGCATGTGTAAATCACCAAATAATGAAAAGTCGCCATTGGTGGCAAGCTATCCTATCTGTTCCGTAGCTTTTATTAGCTTTACATGTACGCAAGTCGCCAAATAATGAAAACTCGCCATGGGTGGCAAATTCGCAAGGTGTCCAATAGGTTTTACATTATTAAAAATACAGCTGAAACAAATGTTCTGATTTTATTACGCTTTAGCTCCTAATTAATATAAATTTGAATGGCAACATTAAATATCATTGTGTTTCTGAGGAGTGCAAATAATTTTTCCAGCGATTATAAGCGGAGTCCGCACTCCAGGTGGAGTATAGCTCAGGACCCGTACAACACGGATTCCCATAACAAAATATCTTCTGTGTTATGAGGGGGAGGGGGTCTACTGTAGTGTGAAGTTTAAATTTTTATGTACCAATGAACATGCAAGAACCAAGCAATGTGTAGCTCAGTAACATTCTATCTGATCCAATCTTCGGGTTTTGTCTGTTGAAATTATGTCTTTTTTACGAATAAGCCTTAAATTAGGGGCCGAATGCTTCATACGAAAAGCGAGTCTGGGGGCCTTGGCCCCTAGTTTGTCAAAAAAAAAAAAATCTTCAAAATTATCTTTTTTGACAAAATTCGCAACTCGGAGGAGGGGGGTATCCAGACCCTTGGACAACTCACCTAAGTGTATGGCCTTTAAAAAGTGATTTCCTTACCAATAATGTTAGAAGTTTGTCTTAATGTGAAGAATGAATCCAGAAATAAACAAATATAGAAAGAAACCAGAAGAAGCCTTAAGTGCCCGAATGAAAGAACAGAGTCAGGGCGGAATCAATGGTGGATTAAAGGAAAGGGATTGGAGGGGGCGGCCGCCCCTCCCGAGAAAAAAGAAATTAATGTAAACACAATCCTATTTTACTGCTACAAAATGGATGTATATGTGAATCTTCATCAACTAACCACCTCCAACCCCGAAATTGCTTTAACCGTCAGTGGGCCGGCTTATTCATTAGGCTGTAGCCTATCGGCTCCTATCATTTCAGGAGCTTTGCAGTCACAAATCGAATGAATTTTTTTAATAAGTAAGTTATAATTAAACTTTTCAAAATGACTCAATATGCAGGAAATGTTTCTGGCTATTTCTGGGGGTATTTTTTAGGAAAGCCAGTTGAGCTTCTGCATTTCCCCGAGAGCTGAGGTCCATAGGTTGTGTGTGTTAAGGCAAACCTGCACGCGGGGTATCTGCCTAGGATGGGGGATGCCTTGGTAGGAGGAATTTCTAAGGGGTTCTAACGCGTATTCACGTTACATCTGGAGAAAACCTACCAAAACTCTAGACCGTTAGATCGACAGCCGCGCGATGGGACCCGATCCCGGAACCTTCACACCTCGGCCTTCTACCATTTTCAGTGGCATAACCATTGTGCCATGGTGAGCCCTGAGGTCCATAGGAATGTAGGAATAAAAGCTCTCCATAAAATAGACATTCCCCAACGAAACAATAATTTTTTTTAAATATTGGACATAAACTTATTTTGTTTTGTAGTAAATATGAGGATGGTATTTAACTGGATGTTGGACTGTCCCAAGGTTTTTTGTTTTAGAGTAAAAGGGGAGGGGGTGGTTTTGGCGAAATTCGAAGGTGTATGGAGGAAGGAGTAAGCCATCTTTAGAAAGCTTTTGGTATTTGGCTTGCTTTATTTATTTATTTTTTTACTTTTTACAGTGTTTGAACACATGCGAATTATTATTTCAAGCAATAATGCTATATATACTGCAAGCCATGTTTTATATTTTGAGAAATCCAAAATTCTGATAAATTTTCATATTAATCAAGGAAATTAACCGCTTTAAATATAAAGGAATTGCTTCCGGCCGGTCGGAATCACAGGTCAAGGTCGTGAATGTCAGTCAATTCGTTCAGATAAAACAATTATAAAACGGGAGGATTTTTGCGCAAAGACAAGACGGCCGGGGTATCCGGGAAGCCATAACCCCAGACCAACTGAAAACAAAGAGGGTTTTCTGATACTCTTGCTCCGCAAAGAAAATCACAAAATACTTGATGACATTTAAGATTATTGTGTGTTGTAAAAACATTTGAAAATAATACGATAGTGAATGTTTTTTTTTTCAGAATTCTTTATGTATTATATCGATTACTCAATTTAGAAAAGATACAATCCTCTTATTGAGATTTTTTTAAACAAATAACTTTATATCATTTTTACGAGGGTAGGTTGAAAAGTAATGCATACATGCTTGTAGAACACGAACAAAACGGCCTTTAGAAGCGCTCAAGTGGTATTTGGGAGTACAGTCCCCCTCTATACGCATGTGCAGTTTGAAGACATTCCATTCATGCAGTGTATTTTGAATAGTGGCAATCAGATCTGCCTATCCTCAGATTGACTTCTTAAGAAATACCCAGTAAATAAATGAAGTTAACAGAAGTTAAAAATATGTAACCTAGCCTAGTATTAGTAAAGACCTTCCACCACATAATGGAATAATTTTACAAGTATGTATTTTTAGTGGGAGAAAAACTGTGTTTAAACACACAGTTTAAAGTGCATTTTGTTTCCGAAGGTTCTAAAAACTTTATAGAAGCCATTTTTATTGTTTGTATGTAAACTTGTCAAGTTATACGTTTGCATATATATGTATATAAATACCTGTAAACATTGTCAGGCTCACTATCTATTTAGACACCCCCTCCCCCCCCAAAAAAAAAATTCTTTTAATTTTGAGGGTATTTGTTTCCGCACACCAATTTGCTTGTAGAAATTCTCTTGTCTAGTTTTATCTCAAATTTGCTGTCGCAAAAAACCTAGGCTTTAGTGCACCCAAGGGGAGGAAGGGTTGGGATAAATCCTTCCAAATCTAACACGTGGGAAGTTTTAGTTTTATTTACATCTAATTAGCATTAGTCATCCCATTAACTAATTAATTAGCTCTAAAAGCTATTATAATTAGCACAATTAATTTTCTCAGTTAATTTATCTATTCTACTTTAATGTGAGGGTAAACTCCTCCTCCTCAAAAAACAAAAAGCTCTCTGGGTGCATCACTAAACAATGGGCCCCTCGGTAACATTTGTTACATGCCCGCGCTGTCTTAATCTGGATTTGACCCAAGGGCGGCTCCAGGCTGAATTTTCGGAGGGGGCCATTGAACTTTTTAGATAGTCTATAAATTGTTTAAAATGCCAATTTAACGTGAGGAATCGTAAAATATACGAATCTAAAGTTCAAAAACAAAAAGTTCGGAGGGGGCTATGGCCCCTATGGCCCCCTCGCTGGAGCCGCCCTTGATTTGACCCTGGTCACATGTCCTTTTCTTGAGAAAAAAATTATTTGTTGATAAATATTGTCTGTCTATATGTTCATTTCCTGGGAATATTATGTAATTCCAGTAAATGAACAATACAATGTCAATGCCTGTTCATTTACTGGGTTATTGTACCTCAAGTTACCTGAACCCTCAAAAAACCCCATAACGTATGAGCTACCCCATTTTTTACGAAAATTGCTTATAACAAAATATATGTGCTTACACAGATAAATGCGGAAAGGTAGAATAAAAAAATAAATAAATCCCGATTTAAAAACAAAAACAAAACAAATTGTGGTTAAGTGTGCATTTTCTGGTCAGTGTACCCTGCAAGGACTCAAAACGCTAGCAAATGTTTTCATAAAGGGAACTTCAGCTTCATATGCATTTTATATAACTTTGCACTTTGATCTTATTAACGATTCCATTGTTATACTAATTACAGTTTTATTGCGCCAGTGCCCATTTATCATACAGTATTTTTAAGAAAAATAAATTTATGTTTGAAACAAATTAGAGGTTCGGCTTCACTTTTAAAAGGGATACATTATTTTAATTTTGTACAAGATGAGAGAGAGGTTTCAGGTTTTATGAAGATTATTATGAAGTGAGAAATTACAGAAATTTCCACCTATATTTATTGTAACTTAATTTAAAAAAGAAGAAAAAATAATCTCAAAATGTTTTTATAATTTCCTCCTTCTGTTTTTTTAAAAATTGTTCACCTTCTGAAAAGAAAGCTTATGAAAGTGACGTATTCAACTCTTCATATTCAGCGCTTCAAGCTGACATCTGACCAGGGCAGTTGTTTCTGTACTAAACAGTACTGAAGTACTCAGGCTCTGGCTGAGCCTGTCTCATTTCTATTCTTTACCGTGGGTCCTTTGGTCGGGAAGACGTATCGCAGGCTTTGGTCCTTATGAGCTTCGACAGTTTCCTTTTTCTTTCAAACAAAAAATATTGAAAAATCACAATGATATACTAAAAATATTTGAGTTACGTAGTTTTTAATTATTCACAAAGGTAGATGAAATGCAAATAGAAGGAACGCGAAGTCGCTCTGTAGAAAGAAGTACGAGAGTTGCTGTTATACATCGCGTAAATTTTTATTAAAAAAAAAAGTACAGAGGCATTTTATGAATCTTGAAGTAGAGTAGTGAGTGATAAATGCCAACTTGGAGGTTTCAGGTTTATCAGGAGTGTTCAGGTCAGTGTCGAGTTAGCGAAGTGCTTCCTCTCTGACTGAAAATTGTTCAAAATATTTCGACCTAAATCGGTATGCAAGTAATCTAAATATCACTGGAAATCAACATGAAAAATCAGCTATTCACGGCCTGCATACATTCAATCTTCCCGACATCGTGAATAAGTGCAAATAATTTTTAAGCTGTCGACCAGACATTGCAAGCAGAAACTATCACCCGCGATTGTCATTGACCTTGTACGTTTCCTGAATATAGTTACGGATGCTAGTATTTAAAAGCGATTTTCAGTAAGTAGGGCATGCTTGCATGATATAGGAATTATTTCAAATATCACCTGCACTGTGCATATTGATTTTCTAAGCAAAAATAACAAATTCGCAAGATGATCTATGTACACGTTTCCCTTGCGCAAAAGGTGTTCTGATAATGGACCCACTAACTTCAACAGAAGACTTGGCGCATCAAAAAGATTGGAACCCTGCATATCAGTGCATCTGCATCGCAGAGAAAACGTTGTCTTCATGCATCGAGTAATAATCACTTTAAAACGAAAGTGAGTAACTTCCGGAGTTCCATGTTTTGTCCATGTTATGATTTTTCGTAAAAAGTGCAGAGTTAAAATCCATAATTATGAATCGTATTTTGAAATACCGTAGTTTTATTATTATTATTTTTTAAGGATGCGAGTTTTGGAGAATAAACTCTTAAAATTCATAATTATGAATCGTATTTTTAAATACCGCAGCTTTTTTGTTTTATTAAAGGATGCGAGTTTTGGAGAATAAACTCTTAAAATTCATAATTATGAATCGTATTTTGAAATACCGTAGCTTTTTCTTTCTTTCTTTCTTTTTCTTTTCTTTTTTTTTAAGGATGCGAATTTCGGAGAATAAACTCTTTCGTTTTAAAACTTAATAAGGAATGTTGACTGATACTTGAACTCCTTTTTACTTTCCGAACATGTACCATGTAAGGAAAGTATTGTAATCATGAAAAAATTCGAATTCGCGATTTTGGTGCATTTACACGTTTTGAGGTCTTCTGAATTCGTTTATGCTATTTTTACGAGATGTATGTATGTATGTGTGTATGTGTGTGTGTGTGTGTATGTGTGTTTGTGTGTATGTGAGTGAACACGATAGCTCTGAACAGGGCATGCGATTGAGCTCAAATTGGGTATATATGTTATAAACCCCCGTCGCAAGACCGGTATTTATTTTGGTGTGTATAGGACTTATAGTTTTTCTACAGGTCTACGACAAAGATTTCTTTTACATTATGGACTATGGGGGGGGGGGAATTCTTGAAAGTGCGCTAGCGTTTAAACGGTACATTCGATTGAGCTCAAATTGGGTATACATGTTATAAACCACCATTGTAAGACCGGTATTGATTTTGATGTTTATAGGACTTATAGTTTTTCTACAGGGCTACGACAAAGATTTCTTTTACATTATGGCCTATGGGGAGAAATTCTTGAAAGTGCGCTAGCGTTTAAACGGTACATTCGATCGAGCTTCAATTTGGTATATATGTTTGAATTATTCATCGATTAAAATTTATTTAAATGCTTGGTAATGATCTTAATCGTAAGTGTTCGGAAAGTCGAGTGGAGTCACTCCAGATTTTTTTTGTAAGTGAGTGTCAATCAGTTTATTAATCAACGTTCTCGACCTTCGCATTTGCTGAGTAATTTTCAATCCTTTTGATGTATCCTACCTTTCCTTCATTTCATCGGCCCATTCACAGAGCAAACACACTCTATGTACACACAGTTAAACCTGTTTCAAATAAAATAGTCAGGATTCGAAGTTTTTTTCCCCCCTCTAAACCGAGGTAAGCAAATGTGCATTAAAAATGTAAACAAAGCAGCTCTAAAATAACTATGTAAATAACATACACATAAAAGGTATTTATCAAACTGGACACGTGTTTCGATTAAAAAAATTTCGGTCTTCTTCAACAGCAACAGAAGTCCAAACATGATAAGTACCTTTTATGTGTGTTTTCTACAAAGTTTTACTTATTTTATCATTAAAACAACAGTTTCTTTTGAGGATTTCTGTCAAGCTGCTCAAAATTTACAGGATCAAGAAAAATACTGCATTTAAAACAAATTTCCTTTTAGCGGTATGTAGCATTAAAAGCATGCTCACTGAGAAAATTACTCTTTTTTTTTCACCTTTCAGGGGATGATTCACCTACAGTATTTCGTCTTTTCGTAGTATTTTTTGAAGAAAGTACTTTTACTCTTAATTCGTGAGATAGAATGCTTTTAGACTGCAGTGCTGTTATCTGTTAGGAGTAAAAAGAGTAATAAACATAAAAAGTTTCAACGAATAGTGTTTAAAACGGTCTTCTTTTTACTTTTAAAAAACACCAAAAACGTGACATACTAAAGCTGACACCCTTTCCAACAAAACTAATTGATGCAACTGATGCATTAGGCATAGTTTATTTCAATAGTTTTGAAAGGTATAGTTATTTATTCAGGAAAAAAGTAAATTTGGTATATTTTCATTGTACTATAAAATAAAACAACGAGAAAACACACACACGCATGCGCATGTATAAAGTGCGTTCCAAAAATGGTAACACACTTAAATTCTTTATCTCAAAGCCCGCTGTGGAGGCAATTACAATGGACGCTAGAAAAAAGCATTTGACGAAAATATGTCTACACTCAATATCTTCTTCCACCTAAAATAAATAAGTTAATATTCAATTTTTATTATATATCGAAATAGAATTTCACGCTCTTCTGGAAAAGCGCGGAAACTTTTCGCATTCTAAAGATTTCGTTTTGTGTACACATTCATTCTTGTATCAATGCAGACGATTTATTTGCGAAAAAAAGTTAAACTATGTAATCTGAAAAAATTATTTTAAACGAATTGGAATCCCAATTGTATGACGTCATTTTCACTGGAAGCTGTTAATTTTGTCACGCAAATGATTCACTTTTTTGACTCTCGTAAATAAAATAGAGCTGAAAAGAGCGAAAAATCGCTTAAAAATGAGGGAACAGGTGGATCTTCAGATTTTTAAAGTAGCGCATATTGTTTACTATATTTTTATACACGATTATGAAAAATTTCTAGCGGATCGTACAAACAGAATAGATGCTATTGCTTTTTCCGTGCTTAACTTTTTAATCTTTTTGGAGTAATGGTGGTAGAAGTTTTATGTCTTGGTAGAGTTAGTTGTCCCCGGAATTCTCAGAGAGTAAGTCAGGGATCAGCGAACTATATAGTAGGATAAGTGGGCATTATAAATTGAAAAGTTCAAAATAAGGTAGGTAAAAAGGCTTAGTAATAGAAATTCCTCTCATTAGTTATCAAAAAATGATATTTTTCAAATTTGTATACGACCCCCTGTACAAAAAATAGCATTTAATAAACCCATACACTAGTGAAGTAATTCAGCTTTCCATGATGAGGCGTCTCACCTTTCAATAAAGAGGGTCAGTGGCTTTACATAAATTTTTAAACAAATGTATATTGCTAGAGTGCAATAAATAAATAAATAAATAAATATACTTTATTTCGCTACTTTGTACGATCTCTAAAACGCGATTTGACGTGATTTTTTTTTTTTTTTTTTTTTTTTGTCGAGAGTTATGGAGAAGTGGTTTTAGCCAGCCTATATTTATTTTCATATGTCCGACACATTTTAGGGTATAAGTATCAAATTTATTACATCATCTGATTAGTGTATAGAGCTTATTTTACGAACATATTTTTTTTTGTGTGTGTGGATTCTATAAAAATTAAAAAAGTATTGCTTGTTTTGAAAATAAATGAGCGAAATACTTTTCTTACCCTACTTAGAATATTTTTTCAATTCACATTGGCCACTGCGTGTTACCACCTTCTTGGACCCTCTATAAGCCATTTAGATTGTGATATAAGTCACAACCGCCAGAGTTATTGTAAAATATTACATGTGTTGACAAAACACAGAAAAACAATAGAATTAGAAAGTCTCTACGGAGGATTAGTTACAAATATTTATACAGTTATGGGTCTCTGACACAGATCCTGGAGTTAAAATGATTGCTTTCTGTTAAACAAGTGTGTGTGTGTGCAAAACGAGAGTATTTTGAGTCTATTACATATGCGTAAATTTTCCCTGTTTCGTCAGGTTGATTGATGTTGATGGATCCATAACTACAAAATGTTTTGACGAGGTATTTATTTTTATCTTCTGGTTTGAAAATTTTGCAAATAATTAAATTTTGACCTCGAATAACGATAATTATGTCTGATAAAAATAGCTGATAAATTACTCGAAATGAAAGTATTTATAGCAGCTGCTAGCGTATTGAAGTTAACTGAGTCATTCTACTATGAATTTCTACAGGCGCAATGCCTGCTACCTTTATTTTTTATTTTGGCATTTTTCCTTCTAACTTGGAGAATTCTCTTTCTGTTTCTCTTCGTCCGGTAACAATGGGAAAAGGAAAACAACGAGAGCGTAAAAGACCCGACACCGTGTTTATAAGCATGTGTTATAGGGTTGTCCACTGGTGTCGTCCGGAGCATCGTGTCACGCCCTGGTGACGTTTTCCTGACGTCATTCTGAAACAGACGTTATACGTTCCTTTCGTTTCGGAGATGTTCATGAACCATTACTTTTTATGGATTTCGTGCGAGGAGTGGTCGAATTTCACTCCAGGATTCGCTAGGAGAAAACAAGGATCATGCTCGCATCCTGGTGGTCGTTTATTAATGGATAACTTTCGCAGGAAGATGTTGTGAGAAAGCAAGTTTGTCCATTACAGGTAATGATTATTAGATCGTTTTTCTGTATGAATTTGCTTGTACATTCTGTCTAGAGAGGAAACCAAACGGATTAAAAAGTTTCGATAGATTGTATGTACACACACACACACACAAAACAAAAAAGTTTGCAATAAGTGTGCAATTCTTTAAGAGTTTATGCAAGTGATAACAATAATTTTTTTAAATTGACTTTCTGTTAAGTATACTGGTATTGGTGAATGACTCACTGCAATTCTCTAATACACAGTGCAAAACGTAATTTATAGCTCATTCACTTTTTTAAAAAGTTCTGATACTTAATCTGGAGTTACTTATCGATAAATTCGATTGAAATAAGGTTTTAAAAAATAGTCGTGAAGTTACTTGCTAAAATCGTCTCGTCGAACTTGGAACAGCTAGATTTTATTCGGTATTAATCCATAATGATATCAGAATGCATTCATACATGCTTTGCGTCTTGTGCATTGATCCCATTGTACAGTCACGTTGGTGTAGTATTTGCGATTTTCTCGTATTTGAGGTGCATGTTTAGAAGTTCCTTATAGTCAAATCTTAAACTGAAACTTTCTGTCCAACATAAGTTTTAACACTTGATGAAACCGCTTTGCCATCCTTAAGTTGGACTTCTCAATATTAACTTTCTTATACACCTGAACTTCAAAGCTTGGAAATGCAGATGCCCATTCTATACAGAAATAGATTTTAAAAAATCTAGAGACCTTGTAAATATTTGTTGAAGGCACAGCTCTACGAAAGGGCAACACCGATCAAGGGCGTCATATAGGCCAAGAGAGTTGCCGGTTCTACCAAAACTGCCAGTTTTCATGCTAAAACAACTTAACTGCCTCAGTTCTCAATAAATAATAAGATATGAAGAATCTAATGGCTTTTACAGACAGTTAACAAACAAACTGTAACTTACAGGACCAATTGTTCGAAAATTTGATCCGGATAGAGTTCTGTAAACAGTTAGGGGGGGGGGTGCCTAACTAATCTCAAGGTGACAAAACGAACTTTTTTTTTTTCTCATTTAGTGACAGACGGTATAGGTAAGTTTTAGGTATGGTCTAGTTTATGAAGAACGCCTCAGGGATATTTCGGAAATGCAACATAGCAGTTTTTCTTGCTCAAAAGTCATCACTGAAATACAGGGGGGTCCGAAATTAAACGACTCTATTTTAAAGTTGTCTAAAGACGAAACTATTGTTGAAAAAACTATGAAATTTTGTGTAGGACATTATAGAGATATGGAAATTTGAGAGCACAAAAAAAATAATAATAGTTCAAATATTCACCACCAGGGATTGTTCTATGGCCTCCGCGGTCCCCCGACCTCAATCCATGAGACTTTTGGCTTTGGGGAGTTTGAAACATTCGGTAAGTCGTGATATTCCAAGACCCTAAATCATCTTAAAGACAGCATTTCACATGTTAATAGCATTTCCTGAACACACTAATACACTGCGGTTAGCTGGGGAATATGCTTTCTTACGATTCCAGATGGTAGCTGACAATGATGGCCATCATGTTGAGCATGTTTTGTTGTAATACTATTTGTAAACTATTATAAATGTATGCTAAATGTGTAATTCATTAAAAACGCCTTCTGGTGGTGAACAATTGAACTATTTTTTTCCGTTCAAACAAATTCCCATTCCTTCATAATGTCCTAGACAAAATTTCATAATTTTATCAACTGTGTTTTGTCAACTTTAAAATAGGGTCGTTTAATTTCGGACATCCTGTATTTTGGAGATTTCTTAAAAGTAAACCCACGAGATCGACATCCGAGCTTTTTGTTGCATCTTAAGTTCGACAATGGGAAAAAAAACCCCAGATCTGTGACTAAGTCTATTAAGCAAGCTAACAATTATGTATATAATTAAAAAAAACATACAAATGATATTTTTTCTCCGGTGAGATTCTGTGAGTAAAACTCCTTTTATGCGTAAAACACTTAGTACTCATAGAGTACATCGCTTAGTTAGTGTTAATAGAATTGCATGCCATTACATTTAAAATTAAATCTTGAGGGACCCCATGTTAAATTACATCATTCCACTCAATCTGATATTGAGCTAGAGTTCCTAATGACCCACTCTCTCAGTTTCGGTAGTAGAGCAGTAAAATTTCACATTCGGAGTAAATGAGGCTAAATAAACGATTGAACAAATAAAAAAATAATGGTGTGTATTAGAAATTTCAAAGTTAAAAAAAAAATATCCAGAGAGTACCTCAAAAGTTAGGGATGGACGCGAGACGAAAAATAAGTGTCTCGCGTCTCGCAAAATAGCCTAAAAGCTTGTCTCGTCTCGCAAAAATCCCTATATCGTAATGTTAAAAATGTGTGTCTCGTCTCGCAAAAAAGTAGTCTCGAGTCCATCCCTATCAAAAGTGTAACTTTTTAAAAATTAACGAGAGGAATATTTTCTTATTTTTTCAACCTTATTTTGAAAATTTTTTTCAACTTACACTGCCCATTTATCTGCAATAGATAAAGAATTAAAGCCCGTTGGAACCTTTTGGGACACCCTGTATATGTCAGCCTCCGAAGTTTTTGTAAGTACGTCACGGACACACCAAAGACTCAGGATTATGTCGAAGTGACGTTGTTAAGTGAAATGTGACGTTGTTTTATTTTCTTTAATGATTGACAATGCAGTAATGGTATGTGAAAATAATTTACGTTAGAAAATGCTTAATATTTATGCATTTGGTATGATTTATAGTTTTTTTTTTTTTTAAACTTAGAAATACGCCTCTTAATGAATGAGCGCGGTGCTGTCTTGATACTGAGTGACTGATAGCTGAAATAAATTTTCTTCTTTCCTCTTTAAAAAAAACAGTTAGTTTATTTTGAAAATGCAATTTAAAAAAATTTTAGATATAAGTAAGTGACATTTAGCTAATTTTTTGCTCTTTCAGTGACTAGAAGCTCGGAAAGATATATTTTTCTTATAAAAAGCATTGTTTTTAATTTATTTTCAGATATTATGCTTTCAGAGGGTTTGGTGCAACTATTTGTAAAATACTCTCTCTGAAAAAATATTATCTTAACAATAAGCATTTTATTTTATTAAAAACTTTTCTCCGAGAGAAAAAATTGAACTTTGAAACTTTAGTAAGATCGAAAGATCTAAAATATAATTATTTATTTGTGAAACGGTCTGTTTCTAAACTAAAATTTAATTTTTTGTTTCAAATCTTGAAAGACTGGAACATAAAAAATCAATTTTTCTGTAACAATTTAAAAACATCAATTATTTGCAACACTAACAAAGGAGTTTTTTGATAATATGTATTATCGTTATTTCACATTTCCACTGCATGGACAAAATATATCTAATCTGTCTAACTCAAAATGTAATATTAAGTAATCACGATTTAGGACAAAGAAGTCACGATTAAGTTTTCAATAGAACATTAAAACTACATTTGTGTATTTAGGAAAACTCCTTTTTTTTTTTTTTTTTTTTTTTTTTACAAGACATGCTCGACTAATTTGATGAGTAATCTCCTTTAGCTAGGAATTAATGTTTAGTTTGTAGTGACAAGAACGCCAATTGTATTTTTATATATTTTTTGAAAAAGCATTTAAGAATTCTCTGTTAAGGAAAATAAACACCTTTTAAAACCGGATCTAACGATTACGAGTTGTAATTCAAGGCAATGACCTTCCAAAGACTTCCTTGGTTGAAATTACATCACACCAAGAAAGCATTGTCAAAGGAGGAATATTTATTCCTGATTGATGATATTCTAAGAATGAAATAATGTAATATGCTGTAACATTTATGTGGAAAACAATATTTAAATACAAAAGTCATAGTTTTACTTTCTGGAAAGTTTGTTTCATCGTATAGATTATACATATTAGCAGAAAATTAGTTTTTTTCCTAAATAATGTTTTTTTCAACACATGACATGTTCCAGATTTTTAAATTTTTTTTTTATTTAAATTGATCATTTTTTAAACTTTTATCAGCCTACATTATACATATGATATATAATACATATGCATAATCTAATCACAACCATCTTACTTAAAAAGCAATATTAGCAAAAAGGAAGGCAAAACATGCACACTGTGTAGTATTTATAGCAGTCAACTCAAAAGTAATCTTTTATATTACGAGGGTCACTCTGAAATTTTTGAGATATCGTTAAATAGTACAAGTTAAACGTGCCAAATTTTAGAAGTGTTCAAAGTAATTCCATCCAACATCAATGCACTTTTGTAAGCTAATTTTCCGAAGTTTAAAACCCTCACGCCATCCATATCTTGGAATCGATACAAAAGTGTTTTTACAGTCACATAAATCTTATCTTCAGAATGTGAAAACGGTGAAATTTTTCTTTAGATTAGAAAAAAAAGAGCCAAAAGTCACACATAGCAAAGTCCCTGGAATGGGTGGATCTTCCATAACTTAACAATGTGTTTTTGTTCCGAAAATTCTACTGTCAATCTTGCCGCATGAGAAGATAAATTATCTTGACGAAGCATGAGTCTCCTTAAATTAACTTCATGAATTTCTTTAAGACAGTGGTGTACTAGTTAGCTGTAGCTGTATTTTGCCCCTCCATCTGGATGGCTTTGAACAATTCTGTACTTCTGCTGAAAAAAAAAAACGGCATACATATCTTTTTTCATTGCTTGTTGTCTCTTCACCATTGTTGGTTTGAAGCCATATTCAAAGACCCATACTTTACTTTCTTGACGTGTTGGAACGTCAAAAAATGGCATGTATCTTTCGTCACCAGTTACGATTTTAGAAGTAAGACGGAGTCCACCATTGTTGAGTAGTTTTAGGGTTTCTTTGCAGATTCCTAAACGCTCCGCTTTTTAGTATTCTGTTAAATTATGGAGGATCCAATGACAAATTAATTCTGTGTACCATCTGAATACAGCAGCACAATATGGAACTTCGTTTCCGAATGCTAATTTTAGACGTTGTAGGCAGGGCTTTATTATCGCATGGGCAAATCGGGACTTTTCCCAAGGCCCCCGTCTCGAAAGGGCCCCCAATTTCAAATATTATAATGAAATATTTTTTATATCAAAATTTTATAAAAAATAAAACATATTTCAAGGGGCCCCCAAAATTATTCAATGCACAGGGCCCCCAATGTTCATAATCAGGCTCTGGTTGTAGGTGCCCAGCTAGAAAAAGTTTGCACAAAAAGTGTACAAAATCCGAGCGTATTTGGCACCTCTGCTTGTGCATAAAAAGTGCAAACTAAATTGTGCACAAAAAGTGCAAACTAAATTGTGCACTCCTTTCTTTCCATTTTAGTGCTGCCATCTATAATCACACACAAGAACTTGCTCCATTTTTGAAACTTCCGAGGATTGGGTTCGAACCGAGGAACCAAGATTTGGTAGGCGAGCCGCTAGACTAGAGTTGACTCAGAATGATGTGTCTTAAGTTTGAAGTGATTGTTGTTTCAAGGAAACATTGGAACATTTGTGCATTTAAATAAATAAAACTAGACTTTACCAGTACACTTCTCAGAATAATAAAAAAAAGCGATTTCTGTGCATTTTAAGCTTTTGGAACCCGAGTACGACCGTAAAAAAAAAGTTTGTCCGTCTGTCGTTCTGTCATTCTGTGCGTGACGCTTTTTTTATTCGCACATCACCTAAAACTGACGGAAGCGAATGAAATAAAATGTGGTGACATGATAAATGGTCACTCATCTTGAACTATATTTTTAATAAATTCATTAGATTTTGAGATTTTCCAAAAACTGTTTCAAAGTGCGTACATTTTTGTTCGCAGATTAGGTATGAACGACTAAAGCGAAAGAAATGAAATTTGGTGACATGATAGATGATCACTCAATTTAAGCTATAGGTGTCGGATTAAAAAAAATTTTTTTTGATTAGATTTTGAGATGCTTCTAAAAATCGTTCCAAACTCTGTAAATTTTTGTTCGCAAAATTTAGCGGCGCGATAGGTGGTCATACAACTTAAACAATGTCCCTAGACAGGGCCGTACCCAGAAAACATTTCCAGTGGGGGGGACCAAAAATTTCGGGGGGGGGGGACTAAAAGGTGCAAAAGGCTACATTATTATTGTTTTGTTAACAAAATTTTAAATTTCGGGGGGGACCAGGGGTCGGTCCCCCCCTGGGTACGGCCTTGTCCCTAGAGTTTCTTATTATTTGGATTAGATTTTGAGATTTGCGAAAATTGTTTCAAACTGCTTAAATCCCAGCTAGAAAATGTTTGCACTTTTTGTGCAAAAAATGTACATATAAAGTTAATACTTTGAAAAGTATACACTTTTTGTGCACAGTTTTTGGCAATATAGAATATGCACTTTTTAGTATGCATAAAAACTGCATATAATTTGCACAAAAGTGTATACTTTCAAAATAATCAAAAATATCTACTTTTTATGCACAAATTGTGCACAATCTATACTTTTTTGCAAAAAAAGTGCAGACTTTTTCTAGCTGGGTGTTATTGCTGATTTTATCCCATTTTAAAATCATAGAAAATCATAGCGTGATAATGTTCTCGCATCAGCTCCATTTTCCCGTCTTTCAAAAATTATTCTATGACAGCTAAATTGCAATTGTCACAAATTATCGTCTGCTACCGTAAGAGTTTCGATTTATATTTTTAACAATTTTTGTTTCTTTCGCGTATCGCATACCACTGTCTCAAAAATTTCTGAGTAAACCGCATTCACCTATCAGCGTACTACATCTATCCTATTGTGGCATAGTGGGCTTAAAATTGGTTACCTTATGAATAGAAGAGAGTGAAGCAAAGTCGACCTTGGTCAGTGCTTCAGAGAGCAACCACCTCTCTCCCCTGGATTGCCTGCGAAACTGTGTACGCTCAAAAGAGTTGGTACACGTAAACACTGCCGTGACTCAATTTTTCTCTATGTTGAAACGATACCTCTAAAGACACCCATAAAGGCGTTAGTATCTCACGTGGAATTGGTTTAGTATTAGGGGATCCCGAATTAAGTCGGTCTTCCCCGCACTGGGGATCAATAATATAGAAGCTGCTCCGTTTTGTCCGAGTCCATCCTTTAACCCTTTGAAGCGCAATCCTTTCCCAATGCTGAAAGAAGGGCAGCCGTTGCCATCGCTCGACTTAACTACCAGCAAGATGGCGGACGATCGAAACGTTCATCGCGTGTCTTTTTTCAGCATTGGGCAATCTATCCAGCTGTTCTCGCATTCTTCCATTTTTCATCAGATGTCAGTGCTGTTAAAAATAATCGTGACAATTTTTTTACGGGAAATGACGTGCTTAAAAGTAAAGGATTCTCGTGGAGCTATGTCACCCGCAACTATTTTTATAGAAATCAAATCTATTCTTCGTGACTGGCAACAGTCTAAACGTCAGAGTTTGGTGTTCCCAGAGCGGTAACACTGCGCGTTAAAGGGTTAAGGAAAATCTCGTGGCTAAACAGAGAGCATAAGCAACAAAGAGTAATATGCCATTAAAATACAAAAAAAAGTTTGAATAATAATATTAAATTCTGAAAACTTATTGAAGAGTATTTAAACTTTAAACTGGCCTAACACCTTTAAACTTTTCATTTAGATTTTATAAATTAAGATTTTTTTTGGTTTCGATTCCATTTTCTTTTATTAATAAGTGAATAGTCCGTTTCTGACGAGGGTGTTTCATTTAAAAACTTTTTTCATTATAAAATATATTTATAAAATGTATTAAAAACTATAATTTAATGAAATATTTAAATACATTTATCGCAGTTGGCAGATAATTGGTTGAGAGAATAACTTTAATTAATTTCAACACATACTCTTTTTGTTAAACGCTGTAGGCATTGCTTGTGCAATTATTTAATATACTATTATAGTAGTGTGTGATAGATAAAAATATAAATTATAAAAAGATAGTAAGATAGTCTTAAAAGATGGTCTTGGCGGACCGCCGGGGTAATATGCAAGTACCAAGTTTACTACCGGGAAAACCGTTATCCATATATTCATATACATAATCCTTTGCAGATTGGCGTATTTAGCACCACGAAATATATCATCTCTCTGCACTAGCAAATATTCAAGCTGTACTACAACTTGTATAATGGCATAGTTAACTTCACCAAATATTTCTACTGGTACAAATACTCTGGCTAAACCTGATCGGCTTTACTATAATCTGCATTTTAATTAATTTTCATTTTCAAGATATTGGGTGCTAACATTTGGAACACGCTGTTTAGATTCATAATGCTTTGAGAGATATCCTTTTGCCAGATCGTACTTGATGCCAAAATGGTGCTTTTTAAATCATTCTGTTTTAGAAAAACGAATAATCTGTCATTCTAAACTCCTGTTATCTAAGAGAAATTATTTAAAAATCGTCAATTTTGTGTAACACACAAAATTGACTTATTTATTTTTTCACATACTTTTTAATTTGGCGTAAAATTGGTGTAATTCTATTTCATATTTGTCACTTTCACGTGATTCTGCACACTAGGAACTGCTTTGTTGCAAAAGCATGAATGATTTTATGCTGGCGAAAATTGCCAAATCTGGCAACCATTCAGATTATTTTTTCAGTTTTTTTATTAATATCTTCTAAAATACATCGAATTTTGAAATTTAAGTCAGTTTATCGGATTCCTCGGAATTTTACGAATCCGTGGACACCTTATTCGAAACTCATATCCCCATAGTTTAAGAGGAGTAGCCTGAACAAGCTCTTGACAGCGGCGGCGGTAGCGTCCGTTACTTTTTTTTTTTTTTTTTTTTTTAGAATAGAGAGATTCAACCGGAATTTGTGTTAAATCGAACTCCTCATTTTATACTTTCATTAACAGACATTTTACTTCTGCGGAAATATCTATTGTTTTTTTTTTTTTTTTTTTTTTTTGAGAGAGAGAGAGAGTTTACAAGGCTTTTGAATCTATGGAATGTTCAAATCGTTGGGAATTGGGTAATCAAAAATTAATCAAAATTACATTGTGATATGGGAACACAAACCAGCCTTTCTTCACTGATTTTCCAATTAAAAGTCTCTGTGAAAATCACATTGAAGTATTAGTTTTGCAATGTCCTTAATTTTGAAATAAATAATTTTTCTATTAGAAGAAGCATTTGACTAATCTTGATAATTCAAAAATCCTGTTTGAATGATACGATAATTGAGACACCTGCGAAACAAAGTCCAAAATTTAACGAGCACTTCAAACATTTTTACCTTTTAATGCATAAAAGCCATACAAGATGACATGTTTCTATAGAAATAAGTTTAGACTTTCAGTGACAAACCTCTAATGTAAGTTTGTATGGTACAGAATCGACCCTGTGAAGTGGCGTAGCCGGAAAGTTTTCATGGGGGGGGTTACGACTACTACAACTCACATATATGTATACGCGTGTGTGATAAGGGCGTGAAGAATATACCTTTTGTATGGTAAAAAACTCCTCATTGGGGGTTACGACCTCCTATCCCCCCCTTGGGTACACCCCTGACCTTGTGTGATGGTAATTGCACAATATATAGTTGGTATTTAATAATAAAATAATCTTGGAGCTCTCGCCACAGGAATGATAAATATCAGGTTGTAACGAAAGTTTTCCGCCATATCTGCCTGAAATACTAACTTCTAACTCCTTAGATAACTGTTTTTGAACTTTCGGTACCAAACCTGCACAGTGTCACATGATACAACAATAGTACTTAAAGCTGTACTCATAATTCGTTGATATTATGTAGCTGACTTTTTGCAACACAACTGGAAGTAAATGATGGTTCTAATCCTCTAGAGTGATAGTTCTATTTGAGACACCTTATACTTAATGATAACTGTATTTTTTACAGATTTCACAACACAGTGTTATAAAGTAAACCTCTTTCTTTCAAATGCCAAAAATCGTTTGACAAAATATGAGCAAATACGCCAACGAGAACTGTGTGCTGACGAAGTTTGCGGTGGCGGGAAACTTTCGTTACAACCTAATACTTTTCTCATTAATTTAGAAACACTAGCGATATACACTCGATGAAATAAAATCACCGGCACATGCAATTTAGCATAAAAACAAAGAAAAAATAAATAAAAATCAATGCACTTCCTATGATTAAAAACTTATTTCTAATTATATTTTACAGTTCCAATTTGCTTTACCTCACAACATGCGTATTAACAATAATAAGAATAAATATAATAAACTGAAAATAAATCTTTATAGTATCTAAACATTCCTTATACTTCCCAAATGGTAACCCGCCCAGTTATCATTGCTGACCAGTAAAAATTCGCATTTACAGTAAACAAAACTCAATTAAATAGCAATAATTTTTTAAATTTAAAATTCAAAAGTTGAATGACGAAAACAAAAATGTAGATGGCACCTCAAAATATAAATATTTTTCAAATAAAAATTTGAATAAAATTTAGGTAGAAAGGTAGGAAACGTTGAGCCATAAATGTATGTTTGTTAATAGTTTAACTCTATGAAAACTAGAAGTCAAAACCCGTTGTGGAGGTAATTACAATGGACGCTAGAAAAAACATGTCACGAAAATACATCTACTCTCAATCTATTTGACCTTCGTTCACTTAAAATAAATAACTTCATATTCAGTTTTTTTTTAATATACCTAAATCGAATTTCATGCACTTCTGGAAACGCAAGGAAACGTTTCGCATTCGAATGATTTTGTTTTGTGTAAACAGACCCTCTTATATAAATGCTTCATGCAGTGCATACGATCATTTTAGTAAAAAATAAAAATAAATAAAAATAAATACATTATTGGGAAAAACTGTTTAAAACTAACTGAAATCGCAACTTTCCCTTCAAAGCCTGATAACCGTGACTTCAAATATGACGTCAATGTCATTCGCAGCAGGGGCGTAGCCAGGGGGGGGATATCGGGATATATCCCCCCCGAAATTTTTGGATTAGTAATGAAATTCCGTCTATTTATACACATATAAGTTCATATCCCCCCCCCGAAAAATTTTTCAGGCGCATATCCCCCCCCCCCCCCGAAAATTTTTCCTGGCTACGCGCCTGATTTGCAGGGCCAAATGATTCGCTTTTTTTTTTTTACTCTCGGAAATAAAATAAAGCTGAAAATAGCAAAAAACTCGCTTAACAATGAGGGAACGGGTGGATTTTCAGGTTTTTAAAGTAGCACAGAATGTTTTCTATATTTTTATAAAAAATTATGAAAAATTTCACGCACATCGTACAAACGGTGTAGATGTTATTACGCTTTTTTTGCGCTTTTAAATCTTTTTGAACTTTTTAATCTTCTTGGAGTAATGGCAGTAAAAGTTTTATCTTAAGTTTTCGATACTCCCCTTCTCGACCCTCCAAGCATTATTTAAGTTGCGTTTCACCCCTATGGTGATCTAAAATTATTTTACTAAAAGAATGAAGTTAAATCTTGAAAAAGAATCCAATCAAGCCAGCTACCTAAACATCAAGATGCCATTGCACAACCATTTTGTGTACGCGAGCAAAAGCCTTCACTTCGGATTAATTGTTTCCCAGAGAATTGTATTGTGTTTTTCGTGGCAGAGCATTTTTTTTTTTAATATCCTCGTTTTTCATTTGTAGAATTTAAGTATGGTATTTAGTGCTATACGTAGACGGACGTACGTTTGAAACTAGGGGAAAAAGTTGTGTGGCTTATGTTTATGTTTATTTACAGTATTGCGCGGGCAAAATCTAATCGAACCCTATGATCTGGATTAAGTATGATTATTATTATTATTATTATTATTATTATTATTATCATTGTTCATCATCATCATCTGATAACATAGATAATTCCTAAGTATAGCTTTATATTTTGAAACGGACCCTTATATACAAAATTATGGAAATCCGTTCAGAAAATGTTTGCTTTATTTTTTAAATATTCTTTTTCTTAAATAAAGTAAGTTTTCTTTTAACTTTCAAAAAAGGATTTCCTTTAAAGATTGAAGATAAATTTCAAGCTCAAACTCTTAGTGCAATATACAAATCAATCTCACCCCACTGATCAGTGGGTGTCAGTGCATAGATAATTCATTAATTATTGCTTTTAAAAGAAAACGTAAAATAATTTACACTGTTTAAAAAAAACTTCAGGTACTTCACTATTTACTTGGACACCAGATCAAAAGAAGTGTTGATTCTTATGAACTATATATTATTTTATGATAAAATATAATGTTGAATAAATTTTCAAAGTAACATCGCTTCAGATGGGCAAGTTCTGGTGGATTTATATGTTACATATAAACCAACATGCTCTAGTTTATTTCCAGTAGCTATGCACAACCATACCCTAATTTATTTGTCTTCGACACCCAATTCAAAAATTGTTTAAGCCAGCATGTGTTTATTTTCACATCTCCGATACGTTTTTTAGGATTTTAGAATTTCGTACATCGTCTAATTAATGTATGGGACACATTTTTTCTAGCTGAGAATCTTTTTTTTTTGTGCGGGGACCATTTGCAAATTTAAATTTTGCATTTATTTAGAGTTAATGTCCTGAAAATTTTAATAGATACAATAAAATTCTGCACACATTTTTTACTTAACTTTGTATAGCGCTCTGAACGTGGGGGCGGAAGGTGCCTGGTTCAAAACCCGGTCGCGTCCGCCGACTTAACCTTTCGGAGTTTTCCGTGTTTTTCTCCGAAACTTAGCGTAAATACGGGTTAGGACCCATTGGAAAGATCCCCACGGAGGGCACCACCCCACCCATCGACCTAGATCCACGTGTAGATAATTGGCCGTAATCCAACAACAACTAACAGCAACTTAACATTGTAGTTTATTGTACGAGTCCGTGTTTAACCCTTTGAGGCGCAACCCTTTCCCAATGCTGAAAAAAGGGCAGCCGTTGCCATCGCTCGACTTAACTACCAGCAAGATGGCCCGCGCACAGCCAGCTGCGTCAAGAAGAGTCTCTAGATCTGTGGAACGCGATGAACGTTTCGATCGTCCGCCATCTTGCTGGTTGTTCAGTCAAGCAATGGCAACGGCTGCTCCTTTTTCAGCATTGGGCATTCTATCCAGCTGTTCTCGCATTCTTCCATTTTTCAGCAGATGTCAGTGCTGTTAAAAATAATCGTGACAATTTTTTTTACGGGAAATGACGTGCTAAAAAGTAAAGGAGTCTCGTGGAGCTAATGTCACCCGCAACAATTTTTATAGAAATCAAATCTATTCTTCGTGACTGGCAACAGTCAAAACGTCAGAGTTTGGTGTTCCCAGAGCGGGAACACTGCGCGTTAAAGGGTTAAGGCGACCGTTGAATCATAATAAATATAACAATAAATTTTAATTCAATATACACGAAACTAGAGGGCTCTTTCCGCTGGCAATAGAGGGAAGCATCAAACTCGTATTTTTAATTGTTTAAAATTTATTAGCACGTAGTATAGCAATGAATAAACTAATAAACTGTTAATTATTTAAATTCTTCATGGTTCAGTAGAAGAAAATAGTCTTAAAGAATGAAACAGTAGTCTCGAGGAGCTAGAAGAATTTAGAATGGCACAAATCGTGAATTTATTTTGATACATTATGGAAATTTAGTGGTAGAGCTTTTGAATAATCACACAATTTTCAATTTATAACTTCATCTTTTTGACAGCCGTAAATGAAATATCGGTTAGTTCACTTAGCTTAGTTCACGTTGTTACTTCACCCAGTTGATTTTATAACTGAGTAATATTGAAACTTACAACGACGTTGGAAAAAAAAAAAGTTTTTCTTTACTACGTAGGACCACTGTGGAGGAACGTAAACCTACGTTTAAAAAATGAACGTGATGCAGAAGTTATTCTTATAGATAGATCATACGGGTTTTGTTCTTGAAAGCAGATCATTTTTACAGGCGTCACCGTCATTTAATAAAGAAACTTTAATATTGAAACAGGGAGAGTTTTTTTTTTCCCCATAGACCACCGTTTTTTAATCGCCAACGGAACTGATATCATTTTGATGTCATGATGGACGATTAGAAACTCAAGCTCAAGCTTTGATATTTAAGCTATGCCGTGAGCAGAGTAATTGAGCATAGTCTGATTCAAGAGTCACGAATTTTTAAAAAATTACATTGGAGATTATTCTAGTTGTTTTAGACGCACGACGTAAAAATGACGTAGATCTTATCTGTAATTTAAAAATAAGGAAGTAACCTGGAAATAAACGCCAAATAACCTTATTCAAATAACTATTTAAAATGGCGTAATTTTTACATCATACATTACATTAGTTGTCAATTTATTTAGCTGTGACGCAAAATTTCCATCGTATAAGCTTTGAAGCAGCTTGGCGTGGTAGGGGATATTGAAATTCAACGCACGTTGTTTATCAACATGAAGACGTTTTCACAACATTTTCACTTAATTCGGAAGGTGCGCATTATGCCCTGCTAGAATTTTCAAATTAAGTAAATGACACAATTCAACTTATACTCAGTCAGTGATTTCATTTAAAAAAAAAAAAAGCACAACCCAGTAAAATTTCTCTCATCTTCTCTTCCAAATCTTTAGCAGTTCTCTTACAGGTGATAGAGATACAAATCTCGTATAGAGCAGTACTCTAAAAATGAGCGAAGATATCCCATCTCCTCTGTGTCTCCAGCGACTCAAGAAAGATATCAGAAATCTTCACGAAGAACGTCCACCGGGAATATTCATCTACGCTGATGAGGGCAACATAAGACTGATCCACACGTTAATGGTGGGCCCAAGGAATACGCCGTACCACGGTGCATTTTTTTACCTACTCTTGAAGATACCCAAGAACTACCCTTCTGAACCTTTCGAGGCCAAACTCATGCTTACTGGTGGAGGCCGAGTACGATTCAATCCGAATGTGTGGAGCTGTGGGACAGTGTGCCCAGGTATCCTCAGAATATGGAGCGCTGCTCAAGGACTGTCCAATTTCCTGGTATCTATACAGTCTCTGATGAATGAAAAGCCGTTCTTCCTCTCCGACATTTTCCTCAGGCTTAGAAATCCTGCCGGCAGTGATCGGCACAACGAAATACTAGAACACAGCGACCTGTACAACGAAGTAATCAAACACGAGACTTTGAGAGTTGCCGTGTGCGACATGCTGGAGGGACAAACTGCCGATTCGACAAACTTTCCGAATTCGCTTCGAGACATCAAGGAGAGACTGTTTCTGCAGTTCTACGACGAGTACGTTGCCACCGCTGATAGAAAATTATACTTGACCGGGCAGCCTTTAAAATATCCTTCAATGCTATTGTTCTACATTAGCGGGGGAGTTTTCGATTATTTTTCTATACTTCAGCGTCTTCACTGTATTAAAACGCGCTTGGAAGCTAAACTTGGCAACTCCAAACAACACGCTAAATTTATGCGAGCTGAAAAATTAGCTGAACTTGAAACTGCTTTATGTAGACACTGTATTTGATGCCCGAATGCTTTAAAAATTCGCTTTCGATTGCGGTAATTGTAATACTGAGGCATATTTTGGCTTCCGTATAAATTAAAAGATGTGATTAAAATGTTTGATAAAAAGAATTAACACTGGTTCCATTATTAAATTTAGTTGGTCTCCTTTAAATGTTAGCGAAATCTGTGCCCGAAAACGCAACTCTTCATTGTTTTTTTGGGTTATGCATTTGTACTCAAGTGATAACAATCGCGATTATTGGCAATGAACCATATAATATTAGTTTGTTATTGATTATGCTCTGGTAAATATAAAACATGTATGTGCTACGTACATGTATTCTATAATTTGAAAATTGAAGCAGCCAAAATTGACGCGTTATCACTTGCGTGCAGTTACACAATATTTCATGGTATGCTTTGTTCTGAGAAGCTGGAGTATTTGAAACCGAGGGCAATTTTTCATTATTTATTCATTCATATTGCGACTTACGAATAATTGATACTCATTCCCCATTAAGGTTTCCCAGTAAAAGAGAGCTCCATTTTCTGCTAGAACTAGCCACATTGGTTCAAAATTTACATCTCCAAAAGTGTCATCTTGCTAACAGGTGACAATTAACCAATCACAGCACTTTGTTCAGAGAACGGGTATTTATTACCCCTTGGCAATTTTAAAAGATGGAATTATCTTTCCGTCATTATCTCTGCCGGAAAAACACAGTGCTTCAAAGTGTTCCTTTGTTTTGAACTAAAATAAATCGGCCAAATTATTGCCAACAAAAACTATATCGACAAAGGGTGGTAAATATTAAATCTGCGCCTTTTGCTCTTTCAAAATCAATATCAACAATATCATCCGTACTAATCTGTAAAATAAGCTGCCAATTGTCAATCGATGCAGTACTGGTGCAAAATGTAGTGCGAGCCAATGACTGGAGCTTGTGAAAGCTTGGCACATCTTTAGCATTTGCCATACCTTGGCTACTTTTGCATTTTTGGAGGCAAAATTTAGCGGGCCTTTTTTGAAAAAATATGGAATTTTCAGAGGCCTTTTCTTCAGTTCAAAATATATTACGTCTAGAGCGTTGTATTTATACGGCAGCCATAATTAGAGGAAATTACCATCTGTTAAATTAGCCAAAAATTTAAAAGTCACCAGAGATAGAAAAACATCAAAGCAGTCAAAAGTTTTAGTTTTTAAAATCCCTTTCGAAACTCAATCAGAATGACAGAGTCTTAAGCAAAAATACGCCACGCATGAAATAGTTCCGCTTATGAATTCCGCGTAGGAAATATTCTCAATACTAGCCGCCAAGGCGGCCAGCTTCGCTGCACCATACCTTACTGATCTTTATACTCAACGCAGTGTTGGCCAAATTATTGGGCTCATTTCAACGAAAATCATGTCTCTTTGTTTTAATAGTATTTTTCATGAAATTTGTTTAGGTTCGAGGTGCTACAAATTTGGGGGGTGTCATGATGGAAGCCGATGGTGGCAATGCCAAGTGTTAACATTTCAAAATGCATTTAAAGACATAATTGGTGACATTTCCATTCATAAAATTACTATTAAAATATTCTTAGAGGAACGAATAGTATTCTCTTCTCCATGAAAAATACTGTTTTGGGTGATAACGTGTTTTACAGATTAATGCTGTTGTACAAAACTCTGCTAGTTTCTGGGTTTGTCGTTCTAAAGTCCAGTAGATGTAGAAAATTCTAGTAAAGAGTCCACTTGTCAGGATGGAAAACTAACTTTATTGCTTCTAGAGCTTTGTCGAACAATCAGCTGTACAAAATTCACAGGCACAATCAGCCAGTAACGTGCCGATAACAGCCTGCTTAGTACAGAAGCTTTCACAAATTCTGTATTTCTTACACAAAATAAAACACTTCCACAGGAAAAAAATACAGTGAAAATATACGAGGGATTTCGTAAACAGCCCCTCAAGATTCTGCAATGAAGAATTCATACACAGCACTTGAAAACAAAGCTTCAAAAAGGCAAACGAAAATACAGCTTCACAGCGTAACACAGTGAACACTCAACGAATGCTCGGTGAGGAAACTGAAACGGTGGGGGGGGGGGTGTCTGTCATGCCTGTATTTATAATTGACGCAGAAGCTGCAAGGAGCTTCTAGAAGAATGTATCACTGGAAGATTCCACATAAAGCGGGACTTTTGATTATGTCATAGAAGAGAAATAGAGTAATACATTAGGCTATTGTGTGATGTTAATGCAGTGAAACAAACTTTACAAGCCTCAAAGGGAAAATCGCGCTAAAAGACCGAAATGTCGGCTAGCTTGACGACTTTTTGGGTGAAATATCGCCGAATTTGGTTCCTAAAATAAGTCCCCAAAAGTGAGGTTAGCGAAGGCCTAGGATCAATATTTCTCGAGATTTCTAGAAACGCTATACTAGTCAATGGGGAATCCCAAAACTGCGTATCTCCGGTCCTAGCTGACCGATTTTGATGCAACAAAATGCAAAATTTAAATATTTGACGTGTAGAATGCGAAATTTAAACTATTTAAAACCCCAGAATAGCGGGTTGTCCCGAAAATTCGTAACAATACAGAAATACTTCTTAATTGCAGTTGCTGTGGTGTTAATGGGCCAAAATTAGCAACACACACTTTTTTTAAGCACTACAGTGCTATTAAAATGGTATGCGGCTACATCCCAAAAAAACTGTGTGCGTGTAATCTTTACGCGCCATTGAAGTAAAACTTCTTTGACGTTTACGCCACATATCATTGAAATGATTAAACTTAAAATAAATATCATATTATAATTTAATTATATTTATTATTCATGTACTTTACAAAGATTATAAAAATTTTATATTCATATTATTCATTGGAAATAGGTACTTGGATGTCATCATAATTTTTTATGTATGAAATTATAATTTTGTGGTAACTATATATCGAAGCATAAATTTTACTCTCTAAATTTGCTAATTTTCTGGAAAATACAGCATCTATCGTTGTACCGAAACGCGTTGTTGATTGAAGTCGAGAAGCATTCATAGTTAGATCAAATTTTTCTTTTAAAAAATCAATTAACGGCTGAGATTCTCGAGAGCGAGACGAAAAATAGCCCTCTCGCCTCTGGCAAAACAGCCGAAAAGCTTCGTCTCGTCTCGCAAAATAGCTATACCGTAATGTTAAAAATATTTGTTTCGCCTCGCAAAAAATTGGCAAACATCCAGCCCTGATGAAAAGTTACTTTCATAAATGACATAATTCATTTTTACGGAGAGTAATACTTTGAATGTGAAACTGACATAGGAAAATTGACATATGCTCTACTGCTTTTTTGAAAGGTTGTACATTTAAATAGTTTCTTTATTATAAAAAAAAAGTTTGAAATTTATAATTTAAAAAGTTACTAAAATATATCTTGTAAGTATTTAACAAAAATATGTAAACTGCCAAAAACCTCCATACATCAACGTGACAGGGGCGTTCAAAATATTAAAGTAAATGTTTATGCATGATTGATTTGAGGTATTAAATTAGTTTCAAATTAAATAATACTCAGCAGTAAAATTTTCTGCAGGAGTCTTCCTGCCATGGACCTCTCAGCTCAGTAAGTTGGTCTCTGAAAGCAATGTTAAAACACTTTAAGAACTGAACTTTTCTTATGACAAGCTCTCACAAAAAGAATTTTTGAGTGTAACATAAATCTCTTATTTTACTTTTATGACAACAACACACAACTCAAAAGAAATATGAAATTTGTTTTTTTTTTATGAATACCTGATTCATTCCTAAAGATTTTATAAATGTGAAACCGATTTAGGAAATACGACTTACACTAGAGCACTTGCGTAGAGGTCATCTACACATTTGTGTAGGCAGGCCTCTCAATTTATCCTCGTTTTTTAAAATTCCTACCTCTATAAATAATAGAGTAAAATGTTCTGCTTCTTCAACAGTTGTTAAATGTTCTTTTTGGATGTTAAGGTTTCGTCTATCAAACCATTAAAATTCCAGGCTTTATAAATAAAACTTTGATGAAGGTAGGAATTTTAAAAAAAGAGGCCCAATTGAGAGGCTTGGTGTAGGACACGTCTTAAAGGATAAATACATGTAAACTGACACAGGAAATATATCTTACACTCGAATGCTTTTTGGAGAGTTTTGTTGAATTTGGAACACTTATTTTCGGACTTGTGTGCTTGGTTCCAGAAATCAACTTATGAATCCTTGTCGAGTAAAGAGAACAAACACAATGACAGATTTTATTGGCACAGAGAAAGAATATTTTCAACAACCAGGGTATGAGTGGGAAATGAGCTTAGGCGATTAGCTTGGAGCATTACGAGGTTTTTAAAAGGCGGGTTTTTAAAATTTTTTGGTCAAAACCTATAGATGGATTTAAACATTTAAAAAGCTGAAGAAATCGTAAAACAACATGATTGGCATATACTAAAAGCATATAAAAAGCCATCTGTTAAATCATCCTCAATATCCAAAAAATTTTTTACTTTGCCGATAAGATTTTAAATTTTTTTATAATTATCTTTTGAATTATAGTCTCTATAATATTCAATTAATTGTCCACGACATATGACGACATTCTCAAAAGATAAATAAAAAAACAAAAAAACAAAATTAAAAAATAAAAACATTTTAGTGTTTTTTTTTAATTTTTGTTATTAGTTACCTAATAAGGAGGAGAGTAGCAAATATCAGCAACACAAACGTTAAGCTACGATGAGGAACTTTATTATATTCTTTATAACGTAGCCTGATTCTAATGAATTTATAACTTTCTATCTCAATAAAGTCAATCATTACATTAAATTTAACCCAAAGATTTGTTCTATTTTGGTTTTAAAATATTGAAGAAAATAATGACTATATTTTAAATACATAAATATATACCCCCAGGTTCACAATCCATTATAAAAGTTACCCCAAACACTTATAAAACACGAGAACTTTTTTTTAAATAACTTCAAATTTAAACAATAATCATTTGTCATTTAGGAGACGACAACCAGTTTTGTTTTTTGAAAAGTAAATTTAATTTCCACAAAATCCTTATGATTTACAACATAGATCATACTACTTTACTTTTTTTGACAGATACTTCCTTGGAAGCGCCATCAATCGCTTCTATATGTGATATCGGTCTCATCACTCATTTTACCTGTCACATGTTTGACTCATTTATCTTTGCAGGTGTCAGCGAAAACTGGAAAAAGTGGTGAAAATGGTCTCGCCTCAAAGGTTTCATTTTACAAGAAATTGCACTGAACGCGATCGACGCAGGTGCCCCGTTTTTTAGATTTCCCCCAGGACTTGTTTATGACTCCCGGTTGAGCTGACTTGGGAAAAGCCCAAGTTATAATGTCTCACCTGAATGACCGGTATCTATATGCTTCCATCCCCAGTGATACAGAGAAATGACCATAGTCTGTGATCTGGACGTTTTGTCTAGATAAACGTCGGTAGATAGATCCTATGACCAAGCAAATCGCAAGAAACCTAAATGTTTGTTCTGTTATAGATTGACTCCAACTAATGATATCAATGTTCCAAAATGTTGAGAGACAGTGGAGTTCTGAACACAGCCTCAGAAAATTACATTTTATTGGAAACTTAAAGAGTAAAGCGTTACTTTGAATCATGTATTTTGTGAGGAGACGAATGCGTTATTTATGAAACCAAGTTTATAAATTTGACAGATGTTTACGCAGAGTAGTCCGTTTATGAAAGTTGTCTAATAAGAAGGCTGGATAGTTTTGACGTCACAATCCGTTCATTGATAAACTCAAATGTTGCAGATTACGAACGCTGTATTTAACTAGAAAAGCAAAATTAAAAAACCGAAATTATCCCGATATATATAAAGCTCGTTGATGAAAGACGTCTTGTGCATCAAAAGTTACAATTGGAGAAGTTGTACGCTGTAAGTACACTTGATTCGAAGCAATAGCAGCAACAGGTATGATGTTTGTGAGTTCTTTAAGTAATGCTTGGTAAATTGCACGACGTAAATCTTGAAGTATTAGCTTTCTTAATTCTTAGCAAAGTAGTTAATGCCTAAATACATCTAAAAAGAACGTGCGAGTACGTGAACTAATAATGTAGACTGTTTCTGTAATCCACTTCTTTATTTTCCGATTACTTGCTCTTGAATACTGATAATTTTCATTTAATCAATAATGGTGTAATTTGGATTGCATCGTAAATTTAAATCGAATAGAGGGGTCTCTTAGTTAATCTAAGAATCGTAGCATTAAATCTTGAAAATCCGATGTAAAGTAGCAATACATTCTTAATTTTCGAGCTTGTACTTAAGTTCATTAAACCTTGCAAGCTATAAACTCCCTTAAATGTAGTCAATCAAGTGACTTTGCATGAAATATAACACATGATTCCAAGCTTTGCACTAACTTAAAATAGAAGTCTTTTGTTCAGTGACTACGTGAAAACGAACGCTATACATGAGCAAAGCAAATTGAACGATATTTCATTCTATAACAGCTGTAAACTAATTTTTTTTCAGGTGAAATATGGCGGAGTTGATATCCATCAATAAATTCGACAGTCCTCCCGGTCAGTGGGCTACGCGTGCCCAAATAGTGGCCGATGATAAAGGTAAAAAGAATGTGTGGGTAACTTCCCCACTCTCCAAGAAGCCTTACGATATGGGTCTTGCTGAAAGCATGGCTGGGGTGAAACCATCTCCCCCGAGAAGTGGCTTTAACATTTTAAGGACACCAGTTACAGTTCAGTGGAGGAACGTATCTTTGACTACTAGTAACGGTGAGTTAACTATTCCTCGCTCCACCTTGAAATACTTTGCTCTCTAGGTTAAGAATTTGGTACTTAATTTAACCTATTTGGTACTTAATTTGACAGCTGCTTGACAAATTGAAAGATTTAAGAGTGCCCACGCCCTTTTTAAGGCTTATTAAAACTACTTCAGCTGGAAAAAGCTCTTCAAGCTGTCGATACTTGCAAGTGTGCAACATACCTTCACACTAGTGTTTATTATAGGGAGGGGGGTGCGGTTGGTAGACACCTGTCTCTTGCAGTATTTAAAAAAAATTAATATTGCAAGCTCTGAAATTGCCGGAAGTCTTTTTTATTTAATGGCAGTTTACTCTCATATTAGTCAGCCATATGAAATGCTCCACTAGCTCTTATAAATTGCAAGTGAACGTGCATTATTTTTAGTGTTGAGTACTGCATGCATTTCCTAGTAAAGCGCATTGTTAGAATATCTATAGATATCTGCACGTATAGGAAAGTTTTTTTATTTAATAGATTAGTTTTAATTTTGCCTCTCAAACTTTGAAAGTCCATTCATTTGTACTATCTGGTAATTCATTCTGACGTTACAAATTTTTCCTATTAACTTCCCCAATTCAGGTGAAAGTTAAATTAACCGGGAGTAAGTTCTTGCAGCTTTAAAAATGACTCGTAAAGCCGTTGATTGCCTACAGTTCTTAGTAGTTTAAAACTAAGTTACTCGTAAGAGAATTTTTGCGTTAATACTGTGGGTTGAGATGTAAAGGTAGAAACCGACAGTTTTCCTTTCACTCAGTCTTTGATCGTTATTTTCGCTCCTTTGAATTATGAGCGTAAAATAATGAACAAAACGTTGAACACTTTGAACTCAAATTTTATTGAAACTTCCTGGATTGTCCCCTTTTATGAAATATCTTGATGCATAAACGTGGAATTAATATTTTTGTAGGTAAACAAATTCTTAAAGGAGTATCTGGAATAGTAAACTCTGGCGAACTTACAGCTATCATGGGTCCGTCCGGAGCTGGAAAATCAACTTTATTAAACGTCTTGTCTGGCTTTATGTAAGTATCTAATGGTTAATGAACAAGTTTAAACCAGTCATATGTATCAAATTCTTTAAAGGCCAATGTTGATTAAAATTTCTAGTATATCTAGTTAAGAAGTTTCTATCTGAAATTTCCGTAGGTTATTTGGTTTGTTCTAGAATTTAGACAATTAAATTCTAGTACTAAAACTTTTTGAAACTAGTCATCTTGATTGAACATGAGGAGTTTGCATTACTCGGTAGTAAACAACTATTTAGTGAAATTAATAAAACTATTTGAAATTAATAGCCAGTGCAGGGAAACTGCTACGCTCGACCACCTCCATAAATCGACCCCTCGGACTAATTTTTTAAGGCGCGGACTTTTTGCGACGTCTACTTCATATTACAAGATCCCTAAACCACTCAACCCTCTACAAGCGACCGGTCCCGGTTCCCTGTCGGACCATTTTTCGTATATTTCCGGAAGTAAACAAATACAACATTCCAAACGCTACTGCAAATAGCCAGCAGGTGTAAGTACATGTACAAATATTGTAGGTGAGTTGAGACATGTCTAAGAAATGAATGACTTTACCGTTAGAGCAGCGCATTGATGTTATCGAATCTCACGAAAAGGGTAAATTCGGAGAGGAAGTTGGCTGTTACTTCTTCCTTGTGGGGAGAAAATTTAAAAAGCAAATTTTCAAGCGAACGGATTTTATGAAATTCTGAAGGCATGAAGAATATTGATGAATGATAAAAAAAAAAAAAAACTCTGATCGAGAAAAAGAATGGAACAATCTGAAATTTCTAAGTATTGAATTACATTAAAATTTAAAGTGTTTGTATAATTTATGTATTGGCATGAAGTTTAAAAATATTGTTTTATGAAACATTTTCTTGACTACCCAATGCTTATACTTTGAGCGACCACCTTCCTTAACTACCAATATTTTACGGAATATGTGGTGGTCGCTCCCGAGAAGTTTCGCTGTATATAACTTGATCTAATTTTGCACATGGAATGTCTCCTACCAATCAAAGCAATTGTCCGTTTTCATCTGTTCTCTTAAAAAAAATTAAGATCCTTATCCACTGCATGGTGTGCATGGCAAATTCAAACATATCGGTGCATTATTTAGATTATACCCCAAAACTTGTAATCGGTCTATGAAACCTAAGTTGAAGCATAGATTTAGTCTCAAATTCCTGGCCTGTCGAAATCGGTTGGCATAGAAACGTAATTATCATTGATGCTGTAAATTGATTATCTTTTGTTAGACTTTTTAAATGAGTCTTTTAAAACATTGGAAGTACTTGCTAAACATTCAAAATGTCCACTCATTTTATACAGAAACACGACTCGCATCACGGTAAATTACATCGGAATCGCCAGTTGAGACTTGGTGAATGGAACGAGTACCGTTTTGACGGTTATGAGATTGGCTAAAAATACTTAACAGCTTTCTCTTCAGGTAAAGAGGCAGTGGCGCGTTTACGGGAAGTGCTGCATGCCCGGTTCCCTTCCGGAAAGTAAAAGAATTTTAAAATGCTATTTTAAAACATTTATATCGACTCTAACAATTAAATTTAAAATGATATTTACGGCATTTTAAGCAGCACTATTTAGTTAAGGTGCTTTATCTGATTTAGAATGCATCCGGCAAAAATAAGTTTATAATTTTTATGGTCTAAAAGTGCTACAATTTGTAGCTCATTCACATCAAACACGGTAAACTTCATAACGTAACAATCAAGCGTATATATTTTTATTTTGGTGTTGTACAAAAGCTGAATTCCAAAATTTGATTTTGCACAATTTCATCATGAGTGCTGCCAACAGAAAAGCAACGCTCATGACAAAATTAACTTTGTTCTATACTAAAAGTTAACGCATAAGTAACTTGTTAGGCTTGGTAAACTATTTAATGTTCTCGTTACACATTAAAAGTAAAAGCAAGGTAACACTCGTGATATTAATACACTCATTCTCTTTCGCGGCTTTTTCTTGATATTTCGGAAAATAATCAAGAAAAAATCTAAGAACACATTTACTGTGTTGCACTACATCAGGGAAAGAATAAAAAAGTTTATAGATGGTATTGCTATAAATATCTCTTTAAATAAAATTAACCGAAATAGTGACCCATGGCAATGCTTAGACAAGCCTTGTCAACTCCGTATTGACACTCGATAAGTTTTATTTTAAATATTACCGTATGCTAGATAATCCTCATGTACAATTTACAACTGCTTAGATTAATTTTTCAAATATTGGTTAGTAGAGAAAATGGGCCTTCGGACAGCAAAAATACAAATTTTCATGTCTAAATTTCCTTTTATGTGTTATAATCCCTAAAGAGCTTGACAAATTAACAATCGTGTGGGAAAATATCTTGCTAAACATGAATGTAAAAAAGAATGTAATCTCTTTTGTATAAAAAATAGACAATATGCCTCGGTGAGTTGGAGAATTTTTTGAAAATGACTAAATTGTAATGTACTTAAGCCTTTAACTTTTAAAGATCATCGCAAGCACTCGTAAATTAACTTTCGCAAAGATTCTAGAGCGATTGCATGACACTATCGGTAAACTAAATGGCCATGTTGGAATAGGAAACTGGATTTTGGTTTTTCTTTAAGTCTGGATTGAAGCATGGCACAATCTGTCAAACGTACTAACGGGCCACAATCTGCAAACTCAAATTATTTGTGAAAGTGACTTTTTTATTATAAAATAGCTAAGTCTAACCACGATGGGTGTGGACCTCTGTTACGCTATTCGGTAGAATGAATTATGAAGAATAAAACTCGGCAGGATGTGATTCGGGCATTTATTGGAATATTCTTTTGGCGTGCATGTTTAATTAGCTTTCTAGCTTTAGATCTTTAAAGTTAAAAGGAGATACAATTAGTTGTGAATATAAAATTTCATAGTAGCTGGAATCGCTGATCGTATATAAGGCATTAAGGTCTAGCCAGAAGTTAATCGCTGAAAAATTGTTGCAGGGTCTTGATAGAACGGTATTGCAAATCTGCGCGTTGTATGTTGCGCGTTGTATATTGACTAAGGAAATTAAGGCTTAACCTGTAAATTGTTGTTCAGTTGAGATTGTAATGAGGTTTTCAATGGCAGTCTGCACTAGGTTCTTCAATCTAATGTGGCACTTCTTAAACGTAAACGCCAGTTTTGTTTGACAAGGAACAAAACTAAACCGAAGCTACCAGGTCCAAGGAACAAGACTTGTATTTTCTGAATCCTTTTCAGAATTCCTATCTAGAGTGCGCCATTAATTTCCTTCGAAGTTTTAGGTGAACTGGCAGATTAACTTCTCGGTAAAGTGAAAGTATCTAGTACTTGGGTTTAATGTACATTACAACGTAAAAAATAGCTCTCGTAAACATACTGTCTACAGCTAGATTCAGTTAAATTTGGTACTGTACCAGGTCGAGAGTTTCGGTTTAGTCTTGTTACTAATAAAGCGTTCTTTATAAATTGCTGCATATCTGAAAATTTTAATGCCAAAAATCACTCGTGGAAACCACGTCTGTAGACAAATTTAAATGGGCACTTCTAGAGCTTAATAGTTATACCATATGTATGGTCCATACGAACTAGTTAAATCGTTTCTACAAAGCTCTGAACTACGCGAATGCAAAGTTAAATTGCATGGCACTAAAACTTTAAGGTTTACCCATGGCAATGATTAACTTGGTTCAAATTAGTCTTTACTCAAACTTCGGATTTTTTTTCTCAGTTTGATATTTTGAGTAGCTCATAGCATAAAAGTTCCTATTATAAAGCACTGCATTAGATAACTTCAACTATTTGTTATGGTGTAGGATTTAAGCTACATGTGCATTTTTCGAGATTGAACAAATCTAAAGAACTGGTTAATGCGATTATCTTTGTCTTGCAGCCGACAGAAAGTGTCTGGTCAAATACTTGTGAATGGAGAACCTAGAGACATGCGGATTTTCAGGAAGCTATCTTGCTATATCATGCAAGACGACCACTTGCTCCCTCATCTTACCGTAAGAGAATCTATTTATTTGGCAGCATGTTTGAAAATTCCCTCATCTGTTACAAAAGAGGACAGGAATAAAGCGGTAAGATATAAAGTTCTTGCATTATGAAATTTCAAAATTGCGTTGTTAGTCGCTTTCAGTGTAATTAATAACTAGTCGCCAAAATGCTTAATTTTACTTCGTCTTGAAATACGAGTACTATTACTCCTACTAGATATAGCCAAAGTACATCATTACTGTAACTTGTCACTCTAAAATCTTGCTTCGTACTATCAGCTTTGTATAAAAAGGTAAAATTACCCAACCTTTTTAGTTTCTATTAAAGTGCTTAAACCCCTTAACATGGATATTTTGCTGAAATTTTCCTAGTACTTTGCACATTCAAATTTCCCACCTTTTTTAAACAAACGTTTACGCGAAATGCTTCCAAATGGATACGTGTAAATCCAAATTTCTGGCTAACTTTTAAGCGATTAATTTATTCCCAAATTAAACAAAGGAATTGACAAAACTGGCAGCTGCGGATTTCATGAGCCCAATATGGAAATGCTTACTCTTAATCTCTAAGCCTCGTCTTGAAGAGCTGCGGTTGATCTTGGTGTATCTTGTCATAACTGTTAAAATTTTCTTATTCGTTAATGTAGGTAGATGAATGCATGCTGAACTTGGGTTTGATGGAACGTCAGCATAACCGAGCGTCTCAACTGTCTGGTGGTCAGAGAAAGCGTCTGTGCATTGCGCAAGAGATCGTTAGCAATCCACCTCTGATTTTTCTAGACGAACCAACGAGGTAAGCTGGCAAATTAACTCGTAACGTGACCTGGTGGGATGTAGCGTATTAATGAAAAATTCGGTTTATTTATATATATTAAACCCTTTTTCATGTTGAGGGACACGTGCGCCTATCACCACTGCAAACTTTGAGACTGTACGTTTGCCAAACTTAAAGTTTCTTTGACGGAATCTCCTTGCATCGTCGAACTGTTACTTTTAAATTGAAAGTTCTACTGGCTTTGGATACCAGAAATGGTGAAAGGTAACAAGTGTCCAGGAAACTGATCTGCGAATCTACTTGTTCATGAAAAAGTAAATTATATGGCAAGTATCGGGACATTTTACTCTTTTGTACTGCATCGGTACTTGGGCTAGTGAACAATACTTTTAACCATTTCAGATTAAGGTTAAATGTATAGACATTAAATCCTGGCTCAAGTTAAAAGATCGCAGCTTCAAAGGGCATGGCTTTAATATATCTAGCCTTAGCTGTGTCTACTTTCCACACCTTGCAGAATAGCCTTTAGTGTGCTATAATTAATAGTTTATCTTTACTAAAACTTTAAATCCTGAATAATTCGCCATTTAATCTTTGTGCAAGAATGCAACAAGGTACTAAAACTTTGTTTATAGAGAATCTGCTTTTGAGAAATCTTCTTGGAAAGTCTTGAGCAGATGTTAAAAAAAAAATTTAAATAGGTACTTTTGGAAATCCGTATAAATAATCGGCATGTAATCTTCCTGGTAGCTAGGATAGTTTGACTACGTCAAGCTAACTTTAAAACATGTTGTCCATTTTAATCGTCTGTAAACAATATTTTTCCTTTTTAGTGGCTTGGACAGTTCTTCGTGTCTTCAATGTATTCAGCTTCTGAAGAGTCTTGCAGATGAAGGAAGAACAGTTGTGTGCACCATACATCAACCCAGCGCAAGGATATTTGAAATATTTGATAATGTTAGTTAAATTGTCGTATAAACTAGCTTTTTAAATACCTATTTGTGTACATATACGTACTTTGGCTTTTTGTGTAATTGGGTTTTAAATTTATTTGGAGGAAACGAACTAAATTGTCACTTATGGAATCTTCTTGGTTGGCAATATTGCTAATGAAAAGGAGTAAGAGTTGAGTAAACTTGTCTTTAGAATACCATATTTTGTTAAAATGGGTACTAAACTCCAGGTTTAACTCTAACAGTTAGTCATGGATAGTTGTCAGATGAACGTAAAGCTTATTAAAACTAAATATCGGTGTTAGCATACTCGAATGGTGACGCTTTGACGAGTTTATCAAATGTTGAAAGTTGCTTACTTTTCTTGAATTAAAGAGTTCAGATTGAATTTTCATGGATGTCTAATCTGTACTTCAACGGAACGTTACGGTCTCGGTACATATTGCTTATTCCAGACAGTAGAAAGTCTCTTAGGATAATATTGCTAGCTAAATGCATGCGCTTAAGGAGAATTGTATTTAAATGTGTTAATCTCGGAATCTGAAGAGATTCGTATGTTAAAGATAAACTAGACTGAAATTTAGGAATAATGTGTAGCTTTCCTGACTTAAACGAAATTCAAACGAGGAAGGCTAAAATCGGTAGTAAGACAGTAGCATCTTTGCCTTGTAATAATCCAGCAAGGTTATTTTTCGCAGAAACTTGAGGATTGAGTGAAATTAGACTTTGAATTATTCTCAGTTGTAATAAAATTAAGTTTCATGCTGCAATAAAACTTCTATTTAAAATTTCTATCCAAAGTAGTCACTTTAGATAAACCTTAACACTTGCATAACTCGTGATTTTTTTTAAATTTGTTTCTAGCTGTACATGCTCGCCCAAGGACAGTGTATATTCAGAGGACCTACTCAAAACTTGATACCTTTCCTGGCGGAGCAAGGTTTAGCTTGTCCTCAGTACCATAATCCGACGGACTTTGGTAAGCATTGGTCTCCTTAAGAACACATTGCACAACTACATAACTTCCAGTGCATAAATATCGAACTTAACAATAGTACAAAAAATGTAAATACTGTCGTAAATGTCGGTTTCAGCAAGTCTAGTCATAAAACGGGCTTCAGATTTTGTATAAAGCTGTAATAATTTTATCTGGGATTACGCCTGCAAAATGTAAAAGATAATTTGCCCTTGTTCTATACTTTAAGCTTGCTTTAAAGAGGATTTTGGAACTTATCACGGAGGAAGCGACAGGCTGTACATACGGCTGCTGCTATTCAGATGAGTGACTTTTGATCAAACTTAACTCCCAGCTTTAAAACCCGACCCTCAGAGGTTTCAAACTTCGCATCTCCCTGTCGACTGAGGGGCTTTGGTACTGACAGTTAATAAATATTTGGAAGACTAAACTTTAAAATATTATGAACACATTCATAATGAACCGATTAAATGTATCAAAAAATAGTTTTAGAAAAGTGCTTCAAACTTCCTCGTAGGAAAACATTTTGCACATAAACTTTACTTCACCCAATTAAACTTCATTGTTGTATAAATTTATGAAAAGGGTTTTCATTTATAAATGAATTCGGTAGCGGGGCACAGACATTTTAAAATAGTCAAAGTAACTCTTAAATAGTTTCGTACAATTTAGTTTTGGTTATAGTATCTTTCAAACGGATTCGTCGGTAATGTTTGGAATGCGAGCGCATATCTGTGTATAGCTCTCGGAGTGGGCCCCACCATGGCAGTGGATGAACCACTTAACAGGTGAAGTATGAAGTTCCGCGTATGGTATGGAAGAGGGAACGACTAATTGAGCGATAATTCTAGTCAAGGCTTGGTTTTTATAAAATGAAACTGTTTATAAACTACTTGTAAAGCGGCAGAAGTGGGGTACGCGTTTCCTTAGTTAGCTTCCGTTAAACCTTTTTCAGCTACCGAAGTTGCTGCAGGGGAGCATGGTGACTGGATTTGGAAGTTAAAGAAAGCCGTAGATTGTATGGATGACTTGGACGAGGACTCTTCGCTGGCTGAAGAGTCTTGTTTTGATGGTAAACAAGAGACTCCACTGCAAGCGTCAACTTTATGCCTTCTGGAAGAAAAAGTTGACAAGCGCCCTTCTCGCATGCAGGTAAGCTCTTAACTTCCTCAACGAAATCAAGGGATCTCAAAGTTGAGGATTTGTGGAATTTTTTTATTAATTCAGATTAGAACTAAACTTATCTTTAGAATTGTCTTAATTGGCAGGTAAAAGTAATTTTCAGCAAATCCTGAAGTCTTTGAAACTCCCAAACAAATATATTATCGTAAAATTTTTACTCTTCTATTCAAACATGCATTACTTTGCTTATAGGTAAGTTAACTACAGTAGACTCCGGTTATAGTGAACCCGGATATAGTGAACTTTCGGCTATACTAAACGCAAATCGTTAGTTCCGATTCACTTGCATTAGAAATATGCACAGCATTTTCAGGTTTCAGTGAACCTAAAAACTGAACTTCGAAAATTCTGGACTCCGCCATTTAACAAAAGGTAGGTTACATTTCACGGTGAACAAGAACGGACATCTCTCGTCCTTGAACGATTGTGAATTTTCCATTATTGCAATTGCACAGGTTAAGAATTGCCACTGTTCCCTATTGCTTGATTGGCTTTAGCACTTTCCAGCCAATTGAATGGAATCTCTCTATTCTAAAAAAAGGTAAAGGCCGCTGGCGCTGTCAAAGCTTGTTGGTCTATCTCCTCCTAAACCGTGGGATTTGTTTCGACTGAAGTACCCACAGATTCGAAAAATTCTGAGGAACCTGCTAAGCTGACTTAAATTTCGAAAATCAAATTATTTTAGATATTAAACTGAAAAAATAAACACAATGGTTGCCAGATTTGGCATAAAATCATTCCTTTGCAAAAAGAGTTTCAAAGTATCTAGAATCGCGTGAAATTTACTAACATGAGTTAGAATTGCTCCCATTTAACGCCAAAATAAAAACTATATGAATTAACTCAATGTGATGCACAAAGTTGACAATTTTCAAATGCAAGTTCGCTTAAACAGGAGTTTAGAATTGGCGATTATTAGTTTTTCCAAAACGGAATAACTAATATCTTGAAAATGAAAAATAATTAAAATGCAGATTATTTTAAAGCCGATTCGGTCCAGCTGGATTATTTGCTGCCAGTAGAAATATTTTGGTGGCGATAACTATGCCATTATAGCAGTTATAGTACACTTTGGATATTTGCTAGCGCGACAAGATGGTATAATTCGTGGTGCTAAGTACGCCAATCTGCAAACGATTATATAAATGAAAATATGAATAACGGTTTTCCGGTAACCTTAAATGAAAAGTAATTATAGGTTGTGAGCATGTGTAAATCGCCAAATAAGGAAAAGTCGCCATTGGTGGCAAGCTATCCTATCTGTTCCGTAGCTTTTAACTTTACATGTACGCAAGTCGCCAAGTAAGGAAAAATCGCCATGGGTGGCAAATTCGCAAGGTGTCCAATAGGTTTTACATTATTAAAAATACAGCTGAAACAGAGTTCAGATTTTATTACGCTTTAGCTCTTAATATAAACTTGAATGGCAGCATTAAATATCATTGTGTTTCTGAGGAGTGCAAATTTTTCCAGCGGTTATAAGCGGAGTCCGCACTCCAGGTGGAGTATAGCTCAGGACCCGTACAACACGGATTCCCAAAATATCTTCAGTGTTATGAGGGGGAAGGGGGGGGGTCTACTGTAGTGTGAGGTTTAAATTTTTATTTACCAATGAACATGGAAGAACCAAGCAATGTGTAGCTCGGTAACATTCTATCTGATCCAATCTTCGGGTTCTGTCTTTTGAAATTATTTCTTTTTTACGAATAAGCCTTATTGGGGGCCGAATGCCTCATGAGCCAAAAACTGGTGTAGCGCGTCTGGGGGGGGGGCTTGGCCCCTAGTCTCAAAAATTATTAAAGCACTTAATCATAAGACATAAATACGATAATTGGGTTTATTTACAAATATTCAGTGCGGGTATAAAACGCTATTTTTTACTTATGTATATAATGAATTACTTGCTCGTATGGGGACACTTCGCTTATAGTGAACTTCGGATATAGGGAACGAAATTTGCCGGTCCCCAGAGGTTCATTATAACCGGCGTAGACTGTAGTTTAATGTGTTTTACAATGAAAGTAAACAACCTGAAAGCATCGGTGTTCATGCTGTTATTGAAGTTTCATTTCATTTCAGGCAAGATCTCTACACAGCGACTACAGTGGTTACGCAACGAGTGCTTTCAATCAGTTTAGAGTGCTTACTTATCGAAGCCTTATCTGCACACTACGGGAGCCTGTGAGTAACTATAAAATTAATTTATCTGAACCGTTCAGCACAATTGGCTTTGCTTATTCAGTGTAATGACACACTCGGCTTGTACAAAACTCGGTAGGAAAAACAGTGTTAACTTGTTCGTAAAAACCTGTCTTCTACTTTCCTATAAATTTAAAGTTTTTATAGCTCCTATGACGACAGTCATAAATGCGCCAAACATTACGTCCTTTAGTTCTGATGTCTGTATCTTCAATGACTTGTGTAACTGTATCCTAGAAGCTATTAACCGACCTGTTTACAGTACTAATTTCATTAATTTTTACATGGCTGTATTGTGCCGCACATCATTGAAGCTAAAACTTGCAATGTATAAATTTCTCCAAGTAATGGAAAAGTAGCCAGAAAGGCACGGAAGTCATCTAGATTACAATTTTCAAATTGTAGCTTGTATTGCTCTTGTTTGCTGAATGATTTTCCTGTACTTCTAAACCAATTTATAGCTCTGTAAATGGCCAATGAGCTGGTGTTTTAGCTCTAGATTTTCATTTAGTCGGCACCGAATTAATGTCCGAAAACAGATTTCAGGAAAAACTAAACTGTTTATTGAAATACTCGTTTAATTTGATTGGTCTACAGCTGCAGTCAAGTAAGCTTTTTAATTTTCCTGTTTTTGAAATGCTTGTCTCTTGTAGATGGCTACACAACTTCGCTTCTTCGCACACGTTGTGGTAGGATTGCTGTTAGGAATGCTGTACTTCGGAATTGGCAACGATGCATCGAAAATCTTTAACAACTCTGGATTTTTATTCTTCTCTCTACTATTCTTGATATTTACAGCTATGATGCCGACTGTTCTTACTTGTAAGTATTATGCTTCAGTAACTCTTTGTCGTAACTTTAGACTGCTGAAGTTCGATTTCTTTACTTTAAGATTATAGAAATTGAACGATCTAAATTTTAATAAATTCAGAAATTAAGAGTTCATACTACGTCTTATGCTACAAGTAATCGGATTCTTGTAACAAAGTAATCAAATTTCATTTCAGTTCCAATGGAGAAGACGATTTTCGCAAGGGAACACTTAAACAGCTGGTATAGCACAAAGATGTACTATCTAGCCAAAACTGTTTCGGAGATCCCATTTCAGGTACTGTGTAGGAACCAATTGCTTGCTAAATGAGACTGCCAAGTTAGTAACAAAAAATGACCTTTTTCTTTCTTCCAGATTCTGTTTCCAGTGATATATTGCAGTATTGTCTACTGGATGACGGCACAACCAAATGATCTTGTTAGGTTTGGGCTGTTCCTTTTATCATCGATAGCGATATCGCTGGTAGCACAGTCTATTGGTCTATTAATTGGAGCAGCAACAAGTGTTCAGGTAAAACTTTGGTTTGAATTTAGTCACTTGACTCGAAGCTTGAGGTTTCTGAAATGATTCGATTTAATCCAAACTGCCGAAACTGTATTGGCCAGTTTGGATAGAAAGCTTCAGCTTAGAGTTATTGTAGGTGCAATTTGATCAGCTTCATTAAATATACTTTTCAAAATTAAAGAATGCAGAATTGTTCCGAAAGTTTGAATCCCGAACGGCGATTTCCCTATTAAGCTCTACCATGTAGATCAGAAGTGGATAACCTTTTGAAAAGATCATGCACCAAAATTTTTTCAGACTACTTCGGATGCACCACCATTGAACTAAAGCAGCATTTACACGTTTGCGCTCATGGGTAGTTGGAGAGTATGAGTTTGGAGGAGGAAAAATACAACCTATATGTGTGAACGTCATTGAATTGTTCGGAGGAAGAGGATACTAGAATTTACAAGATTTTGTAGGGATTGGATGGCTCCAGGGGCGTAGCCTAGGGGGTCATAACCCTCCCATGAGCAATTTTTGCCATACCAAATGTATATTCTTCACTCCTTTTATCACATATATGCATATGTCTTGCAGTAGTCGTAACCCCCAATGAAAAATTTCTGGCTACGCCCCTGGATGGCTCAATTTTCAGCAGTGTATTATAGTGTGCAAATTCTTCCCCATGTCGTAGCATCATAAATTAGGTTTCAAAACGCGAAGTTATTTAAGGGGTCTTTTGGAGGCTTTAGAGGCAAATATAATGCGTAGTTTAGGTACTTGCGGTTTTACATTTTATGATCAAAATTTAGTCGCAGCATATGAAATTATTTTGTAAAATGAACTAGTAGCTCTCCGATGTTTAATTTTTTATTACTTTTACTATATACATATTGAAATAGGAAGTGTCGCTATCCGTAAGATAAGTCAATTTAAAATGCACAAAACTTTTGGAAAATAATTCATTCTATAAAATGCATAATCTTTAAATCTACAATTTTTTAATTGTATTATTGAAAGTTGAAAAATAGTTTCCCTTGTTTCTGATAAAATTAAATTTTCTTTCTCACTTAGTAATAACTCATTCTATAGTGGTACCAGTAAAAACTAATCGCGTGAAGATGAATCGTAGAAATTTTATCTTACGGATAGTTCATGAGAAATGAGTTTGGAGAACTTTAATCAAAGTTGACTTATTGTATTCAAATAAAGCTTTCATAAAAAGTTTATCTGGGTCTCCGGTCAGTTGTATTTATTGAATAAAACTGGGGTCAAAATGCTCAAATGACTAATTTCGAATAAAATTAAAACTTAAATCTATTTTTAACCCTTGATCCTTCTCTGATCCCTTAAAAAAAATCGGCGTCTCGAAACAAGTAGCACATGGATTCCATGTGCTACTTGAAATAATCCAATGCCGTAAGTTTGGAGCATGCTGCACGATTCGGCCGCCCTTATTGTAGACTTGCTGCATGAGATTTATCTCCTGTCATATGCAGAATATGAAGAAAAATTTACTTTTACTCGAAGTTCGAATACTACTTCAGCCGTCTACAATCTATACTATAAGTTGAGACTGTATAAAGTTGCTCGTTGTAGTGTAAACGGAATTTAAAATTTTCAAATTTTAACTAGATGACTGCAGTTTTAAATGGATTTGGTGTATTTCTAGCGTCTTTAATAAAACATTTAGCTTAACTTGTGCTTTTTTTATAGAATGCAGTATTCTTGGCTCCAGTGGTGTCAATTCCAATCCTTCTATTCAGTGGATTCTTCATCAGTCTGGAAACTATACCTACCTATCTGAAGTGGCTGTCGTACATATCTTACATCCGTTACAGCTACCAAAGTGTTCTGCTTGGCATCTATTCCCTTCATCGTCCTGAATTGATGTGCGACAAGATTTTCTGTCCGTTTCAGGAGCCTATGGATTTTCTGAAAGAAATGGACATGCTTGGTGGCAACTTGTATGTGGATTATGCTGCTCTCCTCGGCTTCTTTCTTGTGTTCAGGTTCATAGCCTATCATGTGTTGTGGTACAAAGTTGTATATAATCGTTAATTTTACTTCTGTGACAACTCGAGTGGATTTTAATATTGTACAAAAGTGATTTTTATTATTGATGCTGGCATTTTTACGTCAATAAATATTTTATATTAGCATATTGCTGTTCTTAATTTGTTTCGGTACACATGAAGTCCTGCAACAGGTTTATCACTAAGTTTAACGAGTTCAGACAGGAACTGCTTTTTGGGTTGCCTTTCAAATTTACTTTGTCAAATATTTTAAAGCGACAAGATTTTGAAAAGCTAGGTTCTAGCAAATTGGTCTAGAGTATTAATTTGACTAAAAGATAGTAAAATAACATTGTGCAGAAGTACTTTATGAACAATCTAATTTGAAGCAGCCTCTTGGTCACACACTGGTCTATCATACACTGGTCCATCTTGAATAGTCTTCAGATTATCTAACGATCGGAACTAAACATAAGATTCCTGCTTATTTCTTAAATTGTTATACTGTTCAAGAAAGGTGATTTATCTCGCCAAGAACTTATTGTGCTTTTGTGGAACAGATTTCACCAAATTTACTCTAGTCAATCTAGCAGACCGCGATCAGTTTCCTGTCATTTAGCTAATGTCTCTGACCGAAGGCTTTTAACTGTTAAAACCCTAGTTTAAACTATTAAAATGCATGAATCGACCAAAATTTTAAAAATTGTTTGCTAGCTTAAATGCATACCGCTGTAGGTTGGTGTGTACGTATCTTGATGCGAAAACTACTGGTTAAATTCGTTGGAGTTTTTCATTGCCTTTAGTTAACTGAGACTCCTTTCAGTCGCACTAAAATGGTTGGTTGCAAAATCTAGAGTGGGTTAATGCATAACGTCACTTAGAAGTAATCCTGCACTTAAATTTAGTTTTGCAGTGTTTGTATGACCTGGTATAACTCTTCAAACCCAAAAATTCGTAAGTTAGATCATGGAACGGGAGAAGGCTTGCATGCCTAAATTCGACATTTGTATCCAGATTTTAAATTGAAACTGTAGTTTGAGCCTTTGCCATTGCTGAATGACTTCCCCGCACTTGCATTTGGAAATGCTTTACATGCACGGATTGATGTTGCAGTTGAAAAGATGATTCTCATTCGTTCAATTTGATATGGTTAACATTATGTGGGAAGTTAAATTGCCAGGCTTTTTGACATTCGACGGGGAAGGAAGCTATCAAACTCCAGTACGATAGGACTTTAAACACAGTTACCTAAGCTAATTGATCAATATCGTAGGAAAATTTTCGTCTGCGTTCTATTGTAACTTTACGTAGCTACGCACTCGATGTATTGGTAGTTATAAGCTATGCTACATGGCCACGTACTCAATGTATTCGTGGTCAAACTGCGCTGTTAGTCGCAGTGGTGACTTCATTATTGAAGGAGGTTTAGCTGTTTGTTACGGATGCTCCGAAACGCCTACTTCTGCTCTAATGTTCGATTATGTCTCGTACCATTACCATACCCTTTAAAAATATTTTATCCATTTTCTTGGGTCAAACCTTTTGAAACTTTCTAATTTTACTTTTAAGATTTATCCATTTCATTGCTTAGAAATTCAATCGTGAGACTACTTCAAAGGTAAGTTATAATTCAAAATTGACTTTAAAACTTATAATTTTTAATGCTTATGAATTTCAAAGATCACTTTAATAGGCATGTTTTTGAATCGTGTTAAAATATTCACGGTAAATATAAAAGAAAATAAACAGCACTATGCAAATCTACTAAATATTTCGAATCGATTTCCTATCGAAGACTCGATTACAAAGGGTATGGGGGGGGGGGAAGTTGTAATACAACATGCCTGTGCAGTAAAGTTTAAACGCAAGGTATTGCAGAATTACTTTCGTGAATGGTTTTTATGACGCACTCTTACAGGTTTCATATGGGTTTTCAATTTTCTAAATTGAATTTGTAAAAAGTCCTATCAGAGATACTAGACGGAGCTTCTTTCTGCATTTTATACTAAAAAAAAAAAAAAAAAAAAACTCCTTAAACATCCGACAAATTTTGGGACATTTCAGATGTTCCGAATTTTAGCAAATCCTGGATTTGTATGAACACGGTCTTGGATCAGCAGCCAGGACGTACCCAGAGGGTCCGCCCCCTCCCCCGAAATTTTAGTTTTTAACAAAATAAGAATGAAGTCTTTTTGTGAAAAATTCTGCCTTTTTCATCGTTTGGACCCCCTCCGAATTTTTTTTCTGGGTACGTCCCTGATCAGCCGTGCCCAACCTTTTAACATTTTGACCCTCGAAGTCTTAAACTAGCGCCCCCTTCCTTCGCACACCTCTACGTACTTTTTAATTCAGCAATAAAATTTTCTTTTTGTAAAAATATCAGTAGTTTGAGTAAACATTTTAAACGAAAGTAGGTATGTTTGCAAGTAAAAATAAGAACAAATAGGATGATTTTTTAAAACATGCATTATAACTTTGCCTGTTTTTCTCCCCTCCCTTCCTTAATCTTTTAAATGATTTTACTTTTCAAAAGGCATTCTCCATTTCATTTAATTCTCTAGTTAAATTATGAATAAAAGCAGTACAATTTATCCTCAGTTTTTACACCCCACCTTTGGGAACGGCTTCCGTAGATAAAGCATTTGTTGTCACGCTGTCGTAGATGTTAAAAGTGAATAGAGTGGTTCAGAATCTAATGGCCACGCCTTAAAAAAACCATTTGACTGCTTTACCCCTGCCCAATTTTCCCTTTAAAATTTCAATTTATTATCCCCTCCCCCTCCAAATAGTATTACTGAATGCCCTAGATGTTTCACCTTACGTCTTAACCCTACAAAGCACTTGGTGCCAGGGGCGTAGGGGGGGGGATATCGGGATATATCCCCCCCGAAATGTTTGGATTAGTGATGAAATTCCGTCTATTTATACTCATATAAGTTCATATCCCCCCCCCCCCGAAATTTTTTTCCAAGTGCATATCCCCCCCCGAAAAATTTTCCTGGCTACGCGCCTACTTGGTGCCATATGTGGAATCACTTTAATTATTCCTTTACGTCTACAAAATACTCGTATAGACATCTGTCGGTTTTTAAGAGTATTTATCCATAGATAGCAACGCTATAATTCAGGCTGTTACGTATAGATGTACTTACTGTTCATATTATGCTTACGGTCTGATTGCCGAAACTGATTGAAATTTAAACGGTAATCTTTCGAATGTAGTTTTGCTTATCTTAGAAAATAACAAAATATAGTCATATACAGGGTCAACTCTTTGCTAACTAACTCCAACGCACAGTAAATTTTCAAGAAATGATTGGATACTGAAATTTCAAAATAAATACCAAAGAAGTATTACTAAGGCCCAGTGTACCGCATACAAAACTGAAATGGAAATGTGATTTTCTAGTAAAATATTAATTTATTATTTTAAAACTATTTCCCCCCCACACACACATAATAATCACTAACATTGTAACAGGAAAGAAAAAAAAAAGAGCCTTATAGGGTTAAAAAAACTAAGTTGCCCCAAAAGTCTGAGAAGGATAGGTGGTGTAAGAAGAGTGTAAATAAGGTTCTCTTTTTTACCTTCTTCGTTAGTACAATGAATTATTTACACCCCGAAAAAATAATTTTAAAAATAATTCGTCAGAATTTAAGTGTTCGTTTTCGTTTTTACCCATAGAAATGTGACATTTGCGAAGGTGGTGCATCGAAGTTACAGGAATTCTCCGAGATAGTCCCCCATTTGTCAGAGACATGCATGATCCAAAAATATCAAGCTTGGATCGTTTAAAAATAGTTTTAACACTCGGAAGGCAACTAGGGAAAAAAAAATGAAGATTCCGGAGGCGACCTGACCAGTTTACAAATCGCGGCCTAAAGCCGGTGTTTGAACAAATTAATCGAACATACTATTTGAGAATAGTTGCATTATGTCTACATATTTTTGAAATTTCAGTGTAATAGTTGCAGGATACACTAGTGACCGTTCTTTTATGTAACTCAGTGGCATAGCTAGGGGCTGGTGAAGTGGGCAGCATCCAGGGGCGCAGAACTCAGAAGAGCGCACTTCGCAGACTTTTCCTACATAAAAGTACCTCGGTCGCGCCTGTCAAGCCGTTCGGAGTTTTCCGTGGTTTCCTCCGAAGCCTCGCGTAAATACGGGCTAGGAACCCTTAAAAAGTCCCCACCGAGGGCATCCCCCTCCTCGTAGGCCTAGGATCCTAGTGCAGTCAATCGAAATCAATCCACAAACCTAACATAACAGTTAATAAGAAGTTTTGGAGGCGCAGAATTAAGTCTTGCTAGGTGCGTTTGTGGTCCCAGCTACGACTCTGATTTTTCAAGGAATATCTGGAATCTCGAAACTTTGGTTGCTTAAGTCAATGCTTTTTATGCTTTTTTTTATGCGCGAATTCCGGAAGGTGCCGTGACGAAGAATAGGAAAGTAATGATATAGGTCTTTCATTTATTTTTGAATTCAAAAGTTAAACTAAACGGTATACTTAAATGTTTTAAAAAGTAATATTGCTCTTTTTAACTGAAAAAAATATTGTTACGCATTTGTTTTTTGTTTTGTGACTCATAATTTAGATGTGAAGAGTTAGAAAATAAGACCTCATACTTATACGTATACGCCATTTCATGTCGGTCCCTAGAAAAGCGTACAAGTGATAGCTCACTGTATTTTGTTAATAAATTATTCGCATCATCATCTGATTATCACACGGTCACCATAAAAGTGTATTAATCCACAACTGACAGAGAAAATGTTCGAGCAATACTAGGGAAAAGTATTCTGTAGACATTTTTTTCTGTTCCATAAACGCCGTCAGATGGCAGCACCAAAATGCTGCTGATTTGGGATCCACTGCTTGACTAATACAAGCCTTACAATTTAATTTCTTACTGACTTTCATATTTCAGTTCGTATCTTTATTTTCTCCAAATCTTTTTTCAAAGTGTAATAAACTCCACATATAATACAGATCACATCACATCACTCATCTTACTGAAAATAAAGTGTTCTCCCTACACTATAAAGGACTATTGTTATACGATCGAATATTTTTACGATGTTTAATTATTTGAGTTATTGGTTAAGATTCTTCAGAGAAATTTATTCACCTCTTGCTTCATAATAGGTCCTTATTTCATATGCATTAATCTCTGTAATAATTGGTAAAGGGGGAAGGGAACAAGTAGGTCCATTGTCCGGAAATATATTGCTATAAACCGTGCGGTCACGACCAAACGAGAACTGGTTCCTATTCCTATCGCTGAGATCAGTTATTTAAAAAAAAATTTCAAGTATTGCGGAAACGAATTCTTGTTTAGGTTGAAGAAGTAACATCCAATGAAAGAAGTACTTTCCAGGATTAATTTAGTCCAGTATTAGTTTTTAAAATTAAGCAGTAGATAATGAGAGGCCACAAACTTTATCTTCTGAGGTAGTCCTTTCAAGGAATGATACAAACTGCAAACAGCTCTATAAAAATCCAATGAAACTAGAGACCTGATAACATTTATAATGTCTGGTCATACCATTCACAACTGTAGACATGGCCAACCTGTAAAAGGTATGAAACAGGTTTAAAAAGAAAAAAAAAAAGATCATAAGCATACAATACTTTGCGAGTAGTATTTTCCAAGATGGGCGGCATGTCAGTCCATTTTGTGAGAAGAGTTCTGTATTTGGTGCGATTTTCAGCAAAAATACTAAGTTTTCTGAAATTGAAAAAAAAAAAAAATGTAAATAACACACTTATGTAAAATTCAATAGTATGGAACAATTCGAAAGTTGCAAAGGGCCCAATCTTATTCATTTGTAAAAAGTTCCTCCATGCACATAGGCAGAAACTGAAAGAGGTTAAGGCAGGGGCGCGGCGAGGGTCCAAAAATTTCGGAGGGGGTCTAAACGGTGAAAAAGGCAGATTTTTTCTGAAAAAGAATTCATGAATTTTTTTTTTTTGTTAACAAAAACTGAAATTTCGGGTGGAGGGGGGTGGGAGTCCGGACCTCCTGAACCACCTCCCTGGGTACGTCCTTGAGTCAAGGAGAGCTCTATCATTTTCTGCTGGTGTAGACAAAAGTACTTTTTGCAGTTGCAGAAAGGCGGACTTTTTGTATCAACCGAAACGGCTATACTGCTTTGTTTTACACATATGTGTGCTATTTAAAAGTCCTTTCTTAGTTTTGTGCCTCACCATGGCACAGTGGTTATGCCACTGAAAATGGTAGATGGCCGAAGTGTAAAGGTCCCGGGTTCGGGTCCTATCGCGCGGATGTCGATCTAATGGTCTGGAGTTTTGGTAGGTTTTCTCTAGATGTAACGTGAATACGCGTTAGAACCCCTTAGAAAGTCTTTCTACCAAGGCATCCCCCCCTTGGCAGATCGCCCTAGTGTTGCGTTGCCATAATCGCACACAACCAACCAACCTTTGTTAGTTTTAACCATTTATCACCAGTTTTTTGAGTGTTCTTTAATACAAGTTTAATGGCTATACATAAAAGTGCGTAGTACGATTTATGAAGAAGCACTTTGAAATTTTTGAGTATCTCAATCTGAAAATTAAGTTGAAATAACAGAACTGCGTCAGAGACTTGGGAAAATTTTCAAATTGTCTCTAAAGTGTGTATTAAGGAGCATTTGTATGAAATAAATCCATGAGAGTTATGAAACAAACAAACAAACAAAAAAAAAAAACTTAATAGAATGGTATTATAAAATTTTCTGGAGTTCGACGTATTTAAAAAACATTCTGAAGTACATTATGTGCGAGTTTTGAAGTACATTAATTATTTGAGAAGTTTTTCTGACGTTTCATAATTGGCATTGCTTGGTTATTTCTTTTATGGTTTGTTCTATGAGCATAGCTGCCAACCTTCCTGATTTCTTCGGGGGTATTTCCCACCGCAATTTTTAAAGAGCTTTATTTTGCATTAAATTTTTGGCGTTTTATTAAGCATGAATTGATAGGTAAAAATTAGTTGTGGGAAATCTCCCGAAGAAATCGGGAAGGTTGACAGCTATGCTATGAGTATTAGAACAAATCATAAAGAGAAATCCTAAAAATGCCTCAGTGCCTGAATGAGTTAGAATACCTTCGTAATCAAACAATTTTTTTCAAGCTGCAAACATTCTATCTGCCTGAACTGCATTTCTATTTTCTTAAACTTGATCTCAATAAAAAATTGAAAAAAAAAAAAGTTTTAAACGTTATTGGTACACCTGCGTCTATGACTAGAAGAACTCTATGGCTAATTTACATATAATTTTTCCTCTCTTTTTTTTCTTTTACCATAAAATTTCCAAGGTTCACTTCATACATTCTTTAAACTATTCACAGCTGAACTTGCGAAAAAGCTCTTATGGGATCGTAAAAATACTATACCTGATATAAAAGTATGTTTAACCCTTTCAGGGGGCAGTAGCTAGACGTTTTAGCCGCATATTTGTAACATTTATGCCGGGCATGACAAAATTCGGAAGGATTATTCAATTTTTCTATGTTTATTTACCAGATAATAATGAAATTTGCAGAAAACGGTGATAAGAGACAAAGTTTCATGGATATTTCTAAACATGTGATAGATATTTTACAGAAAAGTTATCATGTTTCATTTAATTGATATCAGAAATTTAACTATTGCTCCAGGCATTTGCAAAAACTAGAAAATAAGATAAAAGTGCTTTGCTGCGGAAAGGGCAAATAATGGGTCTATTACTTGATTTGCATATAAAAGTCTTTTTACATTAATATATTTAAACAATCAGTGTAATGTAGATGTTTATTATTAACGCCTATTAACATCATTTTGAAGCTGAAAAGGATTACTATACCAAATCTTTTCTATGCCAAAATTTATCTTTACTTTACCAAATTTATACCAAATATGTCTTTACTATACCAAATTTAGCCTATGGACTGTACACGAGGTGTGCTGAGGGAAGTTAAAAAAAAAAAATCAGTTAAAAAATGTGCACTAGGTGGGAAAGTTGGACAAAAACTAACATTCAACCAACCATTAAAACTAGAACTAATTTAGTTGGTTGACAGGTATGAGAACTAAACTAATAGTTGTTAGTTGAAGGTTCAACTCAATCCACAAAACTAAATTGGTTTTAGTTAATTAGAAAACTAAAATTAATTAGTTGAGCCGAGTTAGACTTTCAACTAACAATTATTAGTATAGTCGTACGTCCAATTTAATTAGTTTTAGTTGCAGCGTTGGGGAGAAATATTACTGCCGTGGAAAAATTTGTATTTTCAATTAAGCTATATACTATATCCGATATTATTTATATATTGGAATGATCATTGCATTGTGTAAAAGAAAAATGCAGATAAAACTCCCTCCATAAACTTTCTTACGTAAGAACAGACCCTGTAAGACTAAAAGAAAATTATAGCTAATTTATTTCAATATTTAAAATACACTCTTGAAAGAAATCTTTATTATTTTAAATTTTATTTTATTCAGTATATTTTTTGAATAATTTTTAAGTGAACAAACAATAAAAATCAAATAATAAAAACTCCTTTTAAATTTTTACACTTTTTTAAAGGCAAAATTGAATAATGCATTTCTGTTCAGCACAAACTGTGCAAAATAAAATATTCATAATCAAAATATATTTTTTTTCTGTAGGAAAAGTGAAGATTTGCATGTAAAAAAAATACTATTTACTAATTTATTTATTTACTTTAAACTTGACGGTAAATTCATTATACTTGTGGATTGCATCTTAATCAGCTTAAAATTTTCTGTTAAAGAAAATCTCAAAGACGTCTCTACTCCAGGACTGAAAAAAAAAAAAAAAATGTTTTCTCTCAAAAGACTTTCAAAACTCATTTCTTTAGGGGAGACTGCAGGAAGGGGGTGGGTTAAGGAGTAGTTTTTGATTTTATAATTTAGTTGTGCATTTCGATTGCTCCTGTCCTTTTGGGCAGAGCTAGTGGTGGCAGTTCAAATTCTTTCGCTATTTATGCCGAGAGGAATGAATAGGCCACACTTTTAATGCAAGAACCTTTTTGCTGAAAACCTGAATTCTTTCACGTAGGTGCTTAAATTTAGTCATAAATTTACGCAATAAATTTCTTTGCTATTGTGAAATAGCGTCAAAGAAAGTCAAATTGTTTCTGCAGCTGTAAATTATAATCTGTTCAGTTTAGGCGAAAGGTGAATGTAGTGATGTCTTTCATAATTGTAGTGTAAATTGTTAATGTAGTTGAGCCGAGTTAGTTGGATCTTCAACTAACAACTACTAGCTTGGTTGTAGTTTTATATACAGGGTGATTATAATTAAAGTTCCGCTTTAAAACGATCAGAAAAGGAAAACTACTGGACCACATGTTATCAAACATGGTAATTGTTTAAAGGTGATCAGGGGATTTATTATTCGCGGCAAAAGAACTCAAAAACTGAACACCAGGGAGGGACTAACTACTGGACCAAAAACTACTGTACGTATTTAAGGCGGGGGGGGGGGAGGTTTCCGGGTTCCGACCTCCCCCCCCCATGAAGAACATTTTGGAGCGGGATCAAAAATTTCGGAGGGGGTCCAAACGGTAAAAAAGGCAGTATTTTTCTCTAAAGGACACTATATCATTATCATTTTAGTAACAAAAATCAAAATTTCGTGGGGAAGAGGTTCGGACACCTGGAACCCCCCCCCCCCGCTCTAAATACGTCCTTGCCCCTGGTGTTGAATTTTTGAACTTTCTTTTCGCCGATAATAAATCCCCTGACTGCACAATTACCAAGTTTGATGACATTTGGTCCAGTAGTTTTCCATTTCTGATCATTTTAAAGTGGAACATTAATTATAATGACCCTGTACAATTGGTTCTATATACAATTTGCCGCCCCTTGGCTGCTGCGTCCGGAGACGGACGCCCCTCCTTGACACCCCCACTCCCAGGGCTGGATTTACACATTTTTGCGCCCTAGGCCAAAGGCCATAATTGCGCCCCCCCTCGAAAAATTGATCAATAATTCCAATTTAATATGCATAAAAAATCGTTTTTTCTCATCAGCACTATATGTCACGTAAAAAAGTGTTTTATAGAGTACAGTTTCTTTTTAATAATTTACTTTTTCTGGCGATCTTTTAGATGGAACTAAGAAACCAGAAAGGCTCGTTTCATTATTTGCGCGATGTTTCACCGATATAGTTTGGATGAAAGAGTTGCTAATGCGTTTTCAAATTTTTTAAAATTATAGACGCATTACACTCAAAGCAACAGACTTTTTCTCGAACAGACATATTTACCGTTCTGTGCGTGTGGTGGTGTGGTTCTTTTTTCGGGAATGTTGAGATATCGGAAGAGCACAGACAGTCAGACGCCTTTTTGATGATAACTCACTTTGAATAATTGTTCTCTCCGGTGACCCTCCTTTCCTCAATGTGATTGCTCTGCAGCGGATCTCTTAGTTCTGGGACACATGTCGTCGAATTGGACATGGTCTGTGCAATTCTGTGTCTGCGAGTGGGATGGAGGGGTTAATGGATCTCCACACATGGGTTTTCTATAGATAAGAAATTGTACTAGGGGAAAAAGGAATTTTTTGGAAGCCATAAACGTGCTTTTCTTGGGCAATAATCACTTAAAGTAAGTTGTTTTCGTTTCTCCTTTTCAGTCCTTTTCCTCATCGTGATTGTTCTGCAGGGAAATTCTTTGTTCTGCGCCCTTTAGACCGCTGCGCCCTAGGCCATGGCCTAGGTTGGCCTTATGGGAAATCCGGCCCTGCCCACTCCCCTCGTAGCTATTCCACTGATGCTCAAAACGGTTTGTATGTAAAACGAGTATTGTGGTTTGAGTGCTCTATCCCCAAACTGGTTTCACACTAAGCCTAACTAACCTCACGGTAATCATCCAACACGAATCATATCTATATAAATAAAATTAGACTTTTGTCTGTATATTTCTTAGAATTAAAAAATTTTGCGATTTCTATCCGTTTCAAGCACCCGGGAATCCGATGCGACCCTCAAAAAAAAGTTTGTCTGTCTGTCATTCTGTCATTCTGTAATTCTGTCATTCTGTCCGTGACGCTTTTTTTGTTTAAGCATCACGTAAAAACGACTGAAGCGAATGGTATGAAATTGGGTGTCATGATAGGTGGTCACTCAACTTAAAACATAGGTGTCGAATTTAAAAAAATCTTGATTAGATTTTGAAATTTTGCGAAAATCATTTCAAACTGCGTAAATTTGTGTTCGCACATCACGTAATAACTGCAAAGGTGAAAAAATGATATTTAGTGAAATGATAGGTGGTCACTCACCTTAAACTATAAGCATCTAATTAAAAAAAATCGACCAGATTTCGAGATTTTGTGAAAATCGTTTAAAACTGAGTGAATCTTTGTAACCGCATTATGTAAAAACGACTAAAACGAATGATATGAAATTTGGTAACACGATAGATGGTTGCTCAACATAAACTATAGGAGTCCAATTTTTTAAACATTTTAATTAGATTTTGAGATTTTGTGAAAATTCTCTCAAAATACGTTTATATTTCTTCAAACATCACGTAATAACGACTAATACGAATGATACGAAATTTAGTGATATGAAAGGTAGTTGCTAATCTTAATTTATAGGCGTTGAGAATTTTTAAAATATTTTTATTACATTCTGAGATTTTGCGAAAATCGTTTTAAAATGCTGAAAATTTCTCCAGCATCACGAAATAAAGACTGCAGGGAATAAAACGAATTTGGGTGACATGATAGGTTGTCACTCAACTTAAATTCTAGGCTTCCAATTTTTCAAAAATGTTGATTAAATTTTGAGATTTTGCGAAAATTATTTCAATATGTGTAAATATTCGTTCGCGCATCACATAATTACGACTAAGGCGAATGAAATGATATTACTTAGTTACTCTCTAACCTGTAATATTTTAACAATACATAAAAATTATAACTTCGCTTTCTTTACTTTGGCAACATACTACACCCATTCTGTGTACTCCTACAATGCTTACGAAAGTTCTTGCTTTTGCAATCACTAACCCGTCGAGGACGGGTACTTCAGCTAGTCTATCTATCTATATAAATAAAATTAGACTTTTGTCTGTACATTTCTTGGAATTCCAAAATTTTGCGATTTCTATCCGTTTCAAGCACCCGGGAATCCGATGCGACCCTCAAAAAAAAGTTTGTCTGTCTGTCATTCTGTCATTCTGTCATTCTGTCCGTGACGCTTTTTTTGTTTAAGCATCACGTAAAAACGACTGAAGCGAATGATATGAAATTTGGTGTCATGATAGGTGGTCACTCAACTTAAAACATAGGCGTCGAATTTTTAAAAAATCTTGATTGGATTTTGAGATTTTGCGAAAATCCTTTCAAACTCCGTAAATTTGTGTTCAAGCATCACGTAAAAACGACTGAAGCGAATGATATGAAATTGGGTGTTATGATAGGTGGTCACTCAACTTAAAACATAGGCGTCGAATTTAAAAAAAATCTTGATTGGATTTTGAGATTTTGCGAAAATCCTTTCAAACTCCGTAAATTTGTGTTCAAGCATCACGTAAAAACGACTGAAGCGAATGATATGAAATTGGGTGTTATGATAGGTGGTCACTCAACTTAAAACATAGGCGTCGAATTTAAAAAAAATCTTGATTGGATTTTGAGATTTTGCGAAAATCCTTTCAAACTCCGTAAATTTGTGTTCAAGCATCACGTAAAAACGACTGAAGCGAATGATATGAAATTGGGTGTCATGATAGGTGGTCACTCAACTTAAAACATAGGCGCCCAATTTTTAAAAAAATCTTGATTAGATTTTGAGATTTTGCGAAAATCGTTTCAAACTGCGTAAATTTGTGTTCAAGCATCACGCAAAAACGACTGAAGCGAATGATATGAAATTGGGTGTCATGATAGGTAGTCACTCAACTTAAAACATAGGCGTCCAATTTTTAAAAAATCTTGATTGGATTTTGAGATTTTTCGAAAATCCCTTCAAACTGCGTAAATTTGTGTTCAAGCATCACGTAAAAACGACTGAAGCGAATGATATGAAATTGGGTGTCATGATAGGTGGTCACTCAACTTAAAACATAGGCGTCGAATTAAAAAAAAATCTTGATTAGATTTTGAAATTTTGCGAAAATCATTTCAAACTGCGTAAATTTGTGTTCGCACATCACGTAATAACTGCAAAGGTGAAAAAATGATATTTGGTGAAATGATAGGTGGTCACTCACCTTAAACTATAAGCATCTAATTAAAAAAAATCCATCAGATTTCGAGATTTTGTGAAAATCGTTTAAAATTGAGTGAATCTTTGTTCCCGCATTACGTAATAGCGACTAAAGCGAATGATATGAAATTTGGTCACACGATAGATGGTTGCTCAACATAAACTATAGGAGTCCAATTTTTTAAACATTTTAATTAGATTTTGAGATTTTGTGAAAATTCTCTCAAAATACGTTTATATTTCTTCAAACATCACGTAATAACGACTAATACGAATGATACGAAATTTAGTGATATGAAAGGTAGTTGCTAATCTTAATTTATAGGTGTTGAGAATTTTTAAAATATTTTTATTACATTCTGAGATTTTGCGAAAATCGTTTTAAAATGCTGAAAATTTCTCCAGCATCACGAAATAAAGACTGCAGGGAATAAAACGAATTTGGGTGACATGATAGGTTGTCACTCAACTTAAATTCTAGGCTTCCAATTTTTCAAAAATGTTGATTAAATTTTGAGATTTTGCGAAAATTATTTCAATATGTGTAAATATTCGTTCGCGCATCACATAATTACGACTAAGGCGAATGAAATGATATTACTTAGTTACTCTCTAACCTGTAATATTTTAACAATACATAAAAATTATAACTTCGCTTTCTTTACTTTGGCAACATACTACACCCATTCTGTGTACTCCTACAATGCTTACGAAAGTTCTTGCTTTTGCAATCACTAACCCGTCGAGGACGGGTACTTCAGCTAGTCTATCTATCTATATAAATAAAATTAGACTTTTGTCTGTACATTTCTTGGAATTCCAAAATTTTGCGATTTCTATCCGTTTCAAGCACCCGGGAATCCGATGCGACCCTCAAAAAAAAGTTTGTCTGTCTGTCATTCTGTCATTCTGTCATTCTGTCCGTGACGCTTTTTTTGTTTAAGCATCACGTAAAAACGACTGAAGCGAATGATATGAAATTTGGTGTCATGATAGGTGGTCACTCAACTTAAAACATAGGCGTCGAATTTTTAAAAAATCTTGATTGGATTTTGAGATTTTGCGAAAATCCTTTCAAACTCCGTAAATTTGTGTTCAAGCATCACGTAAAAACGACTGAAGCGAATGATATGAAATTGGGTGTTATGATAGGTGGTCACTCAACTTAAAACATAGGCGTCGAATTTAAAAAAAATCTTGATTGGATTTTGAGATTTTGCGAAAATCCTTTCAAACTCCGTAAATTTGTGTTCAAGCATCACGTAAAAACGACTGAAGCGAATGATATGAAATTGGGTGTTATGATAGGTGGTCACTCAACTTAAAACATAGGCGTCGAATTTAAAAAAAATCTTGATTGGATTTTGAGATTTTGCGAAAATCCTTTCAAACTCCGTAAATTTGTGTTCAAGCATCACGTAAAAACGACTGAAGCGAATGATATGAAATTGGGTGTCATGATAGGTGGTCACTCAACTTAAAACATAGGCGCCCAATTTTTAAAAAAATCTTGATTAGATTTTGAGATTTTGCGAAAATCGTTTCAAACTGCGTAAATTTGTGTTCAAGCATCACGCAAAAACGACTGAAGCGAATGATATGAAATTGGGTGTCATGATAGGTAGTCACTCAACTTAAAACATAGGCGTCCAATTTTTAAAAAATCTTGATTGGATTTTGAGATTTTTCGAAAATCCCTTCAAACTGCGTAAATTTGTGTTCAAGCATCACGTAAAAACGACTGAAGCGAATGATATGAAATTGGGTGTCATGATAGGTGGTCACTCAACTTAAAACATAGGCGTCGAATTAAAAAAAAATCTTGATTAGATTTTGAAATTTTGCGAAAATCATTTCAAACTGCGTAAATTTGTGTTCGCACATCACGTAATAACTGCAAAGGTGAAAAAATGATATTTGGTGAAATGATAGGTGGTCACTCACCTTAAACTATAAGCATCTAATTAAAAAAAATCCATCAGATTTAGAGATTTTGTGAAAATCGTTTAAAATTGAGTGAATCTTTGTTCCCGCATTACGTAATAGCGACTAAAGCGAATGATATGAAATTTGGTCACACGATAGATGGTTGCTCAACATAAACTATAGGAGTCCAATTTTTTAAACATTTTAATTAGATTTTGAGATTTTGTGAAAATTCTCTCAAAATACGTTTATATTTCTTCAAACATCACGTAATAACGACTAATACGAATGATACGAAATTTAGTGATATGAAAGGTAGTTGCTAATCTTAATTTATAGGCGTTGAGAATTTTTAAAATATTTTTATTACATTCTGAGATTTTGCGAAAATCGTTTTAAAATGCTGAAAATTTCTCCAGCATCACGAAATAAAGACTGCAGGGAATAAAACGAATTTGGGTGACATGATAGGTTGTCACTCAACTTAAATTCTAGGCTTCCAATTTTTCAAAAATGTTGATTAAATTTTGAGATTTTGCGAAAATTATTTCAATATGTGTAAATATTCGTTCGCGCATCACATAATTACGACTAAGGCGAATGAAATGATATTACTTAGTTACTCTCTAACCTGTAATATTTTAACAATACATAAAAATTATAACTTCGCTTTCTTTACTTTGGCAACATACTACACCCATTCTGTGTACTCCTACAATGCTTACGAAAGTTCTTGCTTTTGCAATCACTAACCCGTCGAGGACGGGTACTTCAGCTAGTCTATCTATCTATATAAATAAAATTAGACTTTTGTCTGTACATTTCTTGGAATTCCAAAATTTTGCGATTTCTATCCGTTTCAAGCACCCGGGAATCCGATGCGACCCTCAAAAAAAAGTTTGTCTGTCTGTCATTCTGTCATTCTGTCATTCTGTCCGTGACGCTTTTTTTGTTTAAGCATCACGTAAAAACGACTGAAGCGAATGATATGAAATTTGGTGTCATGATAGGTGGTCACTCAACTTAAAACATAGGCGTCGAATTTTTAAAAAATCTTGATTGGATTTTGAGATTTTGCGAAAATCCTTTCAAACTCCGTAAATTTGTGTTCAAGCATCACGTAAAAACGACTGAAGCGAATGATATGAAATTGGGTGTTATGATAGGTGGTCACTCAACTTAAAACATAGGCGTCGAATTTAAAAAAAATCTTGATTGGATTTTGAGATTTTGCGAAAATCCTTTCAAACTCCGTAAATTTGTGTTCAAGCATCACGTAAAAACGACTGAAGCGAATGATATGAAATTGGGTGTTATGATAGGTGGTCACTCAACTTAAAACATAGGCGTCGAATTTTAAAAAAATCTTGATTGGATTTTGAGATTTTGTGAAAATCCTTTCAAACTCCGTAAATTTGTGTTCAAGCATCACGTAAAAACGACTGAAGCGAATGATATGAAATTGGGTGTCATGATAGGTGGTCACTCAACTTAAAACATAGGCGCCCAATTTAAAAAAAAATCTTGATTAGATTTTGAGATTTTGCGAAAATCGTTTCAAACTGCGTAAATTTGTGTTCAAGCATCACGCAAAAACGACTGAAGCGAATGATATGAAATTGGGTGTCATGATAGGTAGTCACTCAACTTAAAACATAGGCGTCCAATTTTTAAAAAATCTTGATTGGATTTTGAGATTTTTCGAAAATCCCTTCAAACTGCGTAAATTTGTGTTCAAGCATCACGTAAAAACGACTGAAGCGAATGATATGAAATTGGGTGTCATGATAGGTGGTCACTCAACTTAAAACATAGGCGTCGAATTAAAAAAAAATCTTGATTAGATTTTGAAATTTTGCGAAAATCATTTCAAACTGCGTAAATTTGTGTTCGCACATCACGTAATAACTGCAAAGGTGAAAAAATGATATTTGGTGAAATGATAGGTGGTCACTCACCTTAAACTATAAGCATCTAATTAAAAAAAATCCATCAGATTTCGAGATTTTGTGAAAATCGTTTAAAATTGAGTGAATCTTTGTTCCCGCATTACGTAATAGCGACTAAAGCGAATGATATGAAATTTGGTCACACGATAGATGGTTGCTCAACATAAACTATAGGAGTCCAATTTTTTAAATAGTTTTATTAGATTTTGAGATTTTGTGAAAATTCTCTCAAACTACGTTCAATGATGATTTCTTCAAACTTCACGTAATAACGACTAATACGAATGTACGAAATTTAGTGATATGATAGGTAGTTGCTAATCTTAATTTATAGGCGTTGAATTTTAAAAATATTTTGATTACATTTTGAGATTTTGCGAAAATCGTTTTAAAATGCTGAAAATTTGTTCCAGCATCACGAAATAAAGACTGCAGGGAATGAAACGAATTTGGGTGACATGATAGGTTGTCACTCAACTTAAATTCTAGGCTTCCAATTTTTTCAAAAATGTTGATTAGATTTTGAGATTTTGCGAAAATTATTTCAATATGCGTAAATATTCGTTCGCGCATCACATAATTACGACTAAAGCGAATGAAATTATATTCCTTAGTTACTCTCTAACCTGTAATATCTTAACAATACAAAAAAATTATAACTTCGCTTTCTTTACTTTGGCAACATACTACATCCATTCTGTGTACTCCTACAATGCTGACGAAAGTTCTTGCTTTTTTGGAAATTTGCATTCACTAACCCGTCAAGGACGGGTACTTCAGCTAGTCGTATATAATAATAAGTTCTATTTCTTTCGAAAAGTGTGTGTTTTCAAAAGACTAAAATAAGAGATTTGGCTTATATTCGACTACTTTTTTCAATAGGTTACGTAAGTTAAATTTTTTAAAGCTCTAGTTTGATTGTTTTTCATCATTAAGTCATTGATTGATTTTATAAATCGAAGATTTAATGAACATATATATTTCGGATTGTTTACTGTTTTTTGCGATAATATCACTGGCTGTCTTCACACATACGGTAACATGTGTAAATAACTCATGCTCCATAAGAACGCTCTGGTGCTTTTTCCTCCACAAACATACAAACTATATTAGTAATGATAAAAATTAATTAACTTTCTCATGCATGACAACACATGAGCTGTCATATATTTTACTACCTATAGAGTATATTACCTAATACTGTTGTGATCCATACTAACACATTAACCTGAAATGAGGTTCAATGAACCTTATAACGTGAAATAATAGATGACAACATACACACCACATTGTGTTTTTTTTTTTTAATTTATCTGCGGAAAAAGTCATTTTAACACGCGGTGGTTTTCAAAACACAAGAACAGATTTCTCTTCCCTATCCACCAAACTGGATTCCGAGAATCAGGTAAGGGAAAGTGCTTTGTTATTTGCGACTTTTGCTTTCAACGGATTTAAACAGAATACTTTATTTTAAAAATGCTATACGTTGAATAAACGACAAAACCTTCGACATCCTCTAATGAGATTTGTACGCAGTAATTAAAAATAAAAGAAGTCGATTTACGTAAAAGTTGTCGTTTCCGACAAAAATCTTTATATGAGCATAAATGGAATTTTAATTTAATTATGTCTTTTAATGAAATGTCAGTAACATTTTACAAATGACGTGCAGACATTATTAGTGCAATATTTTATAACAAGGGGCGTGGCCAGAGGAGAGGGATATCGGGATATATGGAATCTCCGGAATTTTCTTCGCATTACCCAACATAAGCTTTTGTGTCTTGCAAAAATGCTTATTTGATTTCGAATTATTGCATATCCTCCCTCCGAAATATTTTCTTGCCTATGCCGCTGCTCATAACTGTTTTAGTTTATATTTCCTAAAAGCTCTAACGGTTTGAAAAGTTGAAACCCACACTGCGTCGCCACATTATTAAAATGTAAATGCACTCGCTAACATGAGGAAATTTCGTCTTTAATTTTGCCGGAAACAGAAATATTCTTTCATGTAATACTTCTAATAAGTGAGATTGTAAGTAAGTATGAAGTAGGTAAAAGCGTAGTTAAGACGTATAAGGTTTCCAACAACAGTATATTGGAATTAAAAAATAAAATAAAATAAATAAAATAGTGTTTTAAACAATATTCACAATAACAAACGAATACGAAATTTTATAGAAAATGCTCTGTGTGCTTAGACGCATTTAATGAAAATTATTTTTTTTTCATTATTGTTTACTGTTATTTGCGATAATATCACTGGCTGTCTTCACACATACGGTAACATGCGTAAATAACTCATGCTCCATAAGAACGCTCTGGTGCGAACATGTTAGTACAACCCCCCCATGAGCGCCCATGAGCGGGCGAACATGTTAGCACAAACACATAACAAAAAATTCAGCACTCGAGCTCTTCCGCGCCCTCTATACGAATGGCTATGCCTGGGGTTGTTTTTATAATTAGTTATTTGATGCAGTTTTTAAAAAATAGTTATTGTTTGTAAGTCTATTTCAAAGTTATTTTGAATGATAAATATTTTCTCTGACATAAAAAAATAATTTATGCACGAGAGAGAGTTAATTGCTCTGACATGATGACAATAGTATTTAATTAATTATACGATAGTATTAAAAACTTTATGACGATAGTATTTAAAACTTTTTTTTTTTAATATAACTGAAAGAAAATCCTTATTTGTATTAAATCTACTGAAAATTTATAGATGTATATTTAGCTTCGTATATTTGATTTTTATACTAAACAGATGTGGATATAGATAGATATATGTTTGTTTTTTGAATAACCCAATTCGCTATTTGTCACATACTACTAAAAATTTGCCTTTTGAAATGAACTTTAAAAACAGCTCTTACTCAGCTGTTAATTCGAACAGCTCAATCTCAGATAGTTCGAAAATCAATTATTGGCAAAAATAAAAACATTATTTATAGCTAGTTATTTAGAATAAAATTCAAGAATATGCAGATTTTACTGATGATATCCAATTTGCATTATTCAAATTAACAAAAAACTGCAGTTAATAACTTGTTTGTTGTCTTTGCATTTGGAGCATTTAGGGGGTCTGTTCTGCCACGTTCGTTTAAGTGAACGATTGGATTTGTAGCGTACTTCGAATCGTATGCTAGAATGCAAGCATTCTGTAGGGAGAATCTGCACATTAAAGCTTTACCGGTACCTTGCAGAATAAAAGCAAACGTTAGCAGGTTGCGAATAACGCCAATCTGCTGTCACATATCTGAACATCTGTCACAGAATCTAAAATTTTCAAAATTCAACTATTTAAACACTGCATAGTTCAGCAGATGAGAGCAGTTTATTTATTTTAATCTCGTGAAAAATACAAAATTGTGTAATCTTGAAAAGCTCTTTAGAATCGCTCAAATCGCGAATTCATTGTGACACACGACATAAATTTTGTGGCAGAATGTATCAATCTTCACGCGATTTTTAAAAAATGACGTCATGTTTTGGACTTTCGTAAAGTAAATCACAGTTAGTTCAGTTGATTTACCTTGTTGGTTCCTCCAGGCAGTTCTTTAAAGGGATAATACTGTCGTTAGCAACGACGTCGAAAGAATTTTTTTTTTTTTTTTTACAATAGCATGTTATGGAAGGATATAATCCAACATTAAAAAAAGTGTTGGTGTTTTCGTTACAGTTATGTCAATATTTTTTAATTGAAATGCCGGAGACCTTATCGGAACATTACGTGATTCAAATTCTTAAACTAAATAATAATAAAAATAAAGTATAATTTTTAATAAATACAGATCGAAATTAATTTATCATTATTTTTTTTTCTTTCAATCTTAGAGCATAAATTTAAAGTGCATTTATGACACCACTTCTCTAATATTCTCTCGAAAATAAAAGCCTTTTAAAAATTATCAAACACCACTTGTTGCTTAATACATGGTGTGGGCCTTAAATTTACTCGTGAAATACATAGGACATAAGTACTGGCGGTACACATAGAAATTACGGTTGTTCTAGCTCATCCAGAAAGACGTCATGTCAACATCATTTTCCTCAAAGCATGACTTCAGGATTAAGAAAGGGTTTTATCGAAATCTGCGGCAATATCTCGTGCTCTTAAATCTCACACCTGCACTTATTTACGCAATGTACAAAAATTTACAATAATTTACCTGTCTTTCTTTTTCTTTTGCTCTCTTTGATTTCTAGGAGGATATTCAGTAACTGCACCATCATTCTTCTCAGGTACTGATTTATTTACTTGTTTATTTACTTATGTATTTATTTTTTGGCAGTGGAGACTGTGGTTAAGGATATTTTTAATATACCTCCCATACCCCATGAAAAAATAAATATTTTAAGTTCTATTTATTACAGAAGAAAGCTTTGATTATTTTTGGGTCAGTATTTTGTGTTTTATTTAATGAAAAGTGGATTTTTCGGGAAAGACTATCTAAATATTTTCGTTTAATTTAGAATTTTCCAACTAAAGCCATCATTTAAAAAGTTTTTTTCTTTCTACATAATGGCCTATACTTAACACAAATATAAAATTTCGTTGTTTTTTTAATGAAAATTCTGAAAGTTAGTGTTGGAGGCTGTGTTACACTTGAAAACTGCATGATGATGTTAAAATAATAAATAGTTTTATTTTTTTAAGAACAGTCTTAAATGTATTCGCTCATGTGTTTAAAACTAACAGGCAGAATAGAACTAAAATTTATATATGTTTTGAAACAAACCAATTTAATAAATTTACAGAGTATGTCTTATGCAGGATTTATTAGATATATAAGTAATAAATTTATAAGAGTATATTGTTATTTTTATCTTCAAATTTTCGTAAATAATACTAAAATATTGATTCAATATTTCTGTTGTTTTACAAGCTATAAATTAAATTTTGAATTTCTCTTTAGTATTGGTATAGTCCAATTTTAAATTATTATTTTTTAAAAGAATATAAATTGTAGTTCAAAAAATATAAAGAAGCGCGCTTTTAAAGCAAATATGAAAAATAATCTTTAAATGTACGGATTTTGTTCAACAGCAGTATGGCGTCTGACTTTTCGGTAAAATTTAACATTTTGAATTAAGTTTAAAATAAGAATAAAGTGATTGACAAAAAATAATAAAAATAATAACATTACTATTAGAAAAAGGGTGGGGTGCTTGATATCAGGTGTCTCAATTAAAAAAAAAATATTTCCTCTTATTCGTAATGACTGTCACTGAAAATTGTAATTGAAAAACACCCCACGCTTTTTCTAACATTAAAGTAACTTTTTTTTTTGTCAATCACTTTATTCTTATTTTAAACTTAATTCAAAGTGTTAAATTTTACCGAATTATGGGACATCATAGTGATCCATGTATTTAAAGATTATTTTTACTTTTTAGTTCATATTGCTTTAAAAGCGTGTTTCTTTACTTTTTTTAAAACTAATTTATTTTTATATGTTTAGTCTTAAAAAATTGAACTATGAAGTAAAAATTAGGCTCTCAATACTAAATTGAACAAGGAAGATAATTACATCATAGCGTATACATCTATTGTAAAATACATTCAAACCCAAGACTTTTTTGCGTTAAATTTGAGGGTGTATAGTCCTTAACTTTGGTGAGATATTGGATATAATTTTTAAAAAGCTCTATTTCACGATTAATGTAATTTTGCGAGACCCCGTGAAAGAATTTTAAGTGTTATTTCCATCTCTTAGCCGAAGAATAAACTTTATAAACATTTATATACTTATTATTGTACTTGTAATAGATTAATGTATCTAAATTGCTTTTGACTGCAATGTGTTGGAATTATTTTGAATGCTCCTGGATGAAAAAAGCTAAATGCTACATACATTATTTTCAGTGGAAGACCTTATTCTGTAATAATTAATAGCATATACCAATTTTGTTTTATTTGAAACAGATGAATGTCTAAAATAAATTTTCACCAAAGACTAGCCATAGAGCATAATGTATCAGAATTCTTTTGCGTGCTGTTATAAAAAATCTGTAAATGCTAAGTATACCATTTTCAACATTATTGTAGTATCACCGTTTCTTTATCGGCTTTTCCTGCACAATAGCAAGTTAATTGGATGTCTTTAAGTGGGTGAAAACTGAGTTAAAAAGATTCCATTCCATTGATACATACATACATACATATATACGTACATACAGATGAAAGTATTGAAAGCATGTTTTAAAAAAATGTAGATTTTCGTCAATTTTTCCAATTTCTCATATGAATTAGGGCAAAACTGGTTGGTACATATTGTAAGTATCGAGTGTGAAAAGAAAGTGTTACTAATGAATTTTGACACCAGGATTTTGTTTAAATCATTACTTAAGACAAAATTTGATAAACAGAATATTAGAAAACATTTAAAAAAAGAACACAGACTTTTTTGTGTCTGTACATCAGTTGAAACAAAAAATCGTAGCATACTTTATTTATTTAAAATAGAAAATGATAGAATTTTTTTAAAATTAATTATTCAACATAAAACAAAAACTAACATTACAACACTTTATCAGTTAAATTGAGTTGGAATTTTAAAATTTGAGGAAGTTTAACAGAATTAAAATAAAAAATCACTGAAAGGAGTTATAAAAAAAACTGTTTGTCGCCAGCTTGACAATCGTAATTCAAAGAAATTTTTAGTTGGGGAGAATTACAAAAGGTTGAAGAGATACTTTTCAATAATATAGGATAAAATGATATTAGAATACATGCATGATAAAATTTACATATTACTACTGCATTTTCTTGTTTACTTTTATTGCGTTTTAAATATGGTTTTCAAGAGCAGCTAGTCACACTATTTTTTATCACATACGCTAACCTTAAACTACGCTTTGAATTTTCGAGCATGCAAAAAATGTATATCTTATATTTTAAAGGCCACATGTTAGTTAGCTATAAAAATTTATAAATGCATCAAGGGCAGGATATATTTGTGCCATTTGTAACGCATATGTAAACCCTTTCAGCTCGTAAAAATAGTATAGTGGAGAAAAAACGTAATAAAAATGAAAGATTAAAAAAAAATGTCCTTAAAGTTACATGGAGACCTTCAAAATGTATCAGCCCGTAGAGTCTCATAATCTAACGTTGTTAACGGGTAACATTACAACTGTCTAAACAACTGAATATAGAATAAAATCTTAGCTTACATTTATGTTCCAACAGGAAACGTTAAAAATAAACATAAAATTTAAAAGTTAAAAAGCTTATGTCACCAATATAAAATTGGTTAAAATCCTCAAGTATCGCACTCATTCATTCTAAAATTAATTAGTTCTTAAAACTGAAACAGAAAATCCGGCTATTGCGGGAATGTTTTATTTTTTGAGTGGGTGTAGTTAGGGTAGGTCCAAAATAAATGGTAGATTCTAAACTTATCTTTGCAGTCGTATTAGTTATGAGGATAACTTTAATACAATGTTCAAGGAAATCGAAATAACCTACTCAGCTTTTTTAAAAAAAAATATTTACCAGATTCCATTAAAATAAGACTGCTTGTGTGTTTAAAAGTGATATTAAAATTACGTTTGTTTCGGGTTCCCATACTTAAATACAGATTTATTAGATTACAGGCTGCATTTAACTTAATATTTTAAGTCTTAGTTCCTCGACTAGAGAATTTTTGTCGCCACTGTAACTGGACTGGTTAGCACGTTCGGCTGTTAGCCGACAAATTGATGGCACGACCCACCAGCAAATTCTTTCATGTGCCTACTTCAGCAATGAAAAAAAGAAAGAAAGAAAAAGAGAGAGAGGGGGGGGGGAAGGGGAGAATGAATATAAAAATATATCAGTCGTAAGTTTTAAGCAGTACTATAATTAGAATTCATAAAAAAATTTTATATTTAATTTTATAACGAATTTCTTTTGTGAGAATGCAAACACTGATGCACAATTTTTATATACTTACACTTTTTACAAAACCAACCAAGTTTCTTTTTACCAACAAATTTGAGAAAACGAGTGAAAACAGCTTGTCTATGAGCTATTAGTTAGAGTTATATCTTCATGTGGTTTTAGTTCACGATTTTCTAATGTATCTTAATTCTATGTATACCCCCATAAAAATCCATATAATATTTAGTACATTTGGGCGTTGGTCAAATTTACTTCGAATTCATATATAAATTATTGTTCTTCAAACATCAATCATGTAGTATTTAATAATACTACATTAGATAGTAATATCGCATATAAAATTTAATACACTGTTTTTGCATAATATACTGTATTTAATATTTTTTGTCATAGTTAATAGTAACATCGCATATTGCTTACGAGTTGCATATTTTTCGAAAATCCAACTAGGTTCAGAAAACTAAAATAATTAATTTGGTCTTACACTGGAATGCTTTTCTGATTTGGTACTCGTAAATGCTCCATTTGCAGTTATCCCAACCATGTTAACAAAAAATTATTCATTTAAAATAATTTTCTCAAACTTTAATCACAATTATGAGAAGAATTCGGCACTTACAGTTTGCACTGAGTGAACACCTATAATAACAATTTCATTTCCTTCGCTTTAGTCTTTATTACACGATGAGTGAACGAAAAGTTACTCATTTTGATAAATTTTTCGCTAAATCTCAAAATTTAATCAAGAATTTAAAAAAATATTCGACGGCCTTAGTTTCAGTTAATGAAGAAACCTTCTCAGAGCTCACTAACGAAATGTAAAGTATTTCCTTCGCTTACAAGTACACACTTAGCCCTTAATTGCGTAGTGATAAAACACGTCCACTGCCGGATTAGAGTGCGAGCTAAATTTCTTATATCGAACTTACATATAAAATATAGTTTTTGATAATAAATGCTTCATGTCGTGACTATTAAAAAATATCGGATATTTCTTTCAAACTGCGTATTTTTCTAATTAATTCTATTATATAATTAGTTATTCACAAAATTGTCATAGGAAATTTAGCTTACACCCGTGACTATCACCAGATCGATTGCGAACGTGTTTAAAATTCATGCAATTATGGTTTAAAGAAACTTAATGTGTGAAAATTAGCAGCTACTTCCCCATGAATATTTACAAACTAAATGCTAAAAAGCAATTAAAATCCCACCAGCTGGAACCCTTTAGCTACACCGTTTCTTGCTTTACGAAAAATATGACTTATCTCCATACACGGAAAAGGAAATATCCCCCAAGAAATAAAATTATCGAATTTTTGCAAAATTACGGAAAAGTAAGTGCAAATGAAAAATTCTTATTATAAACATCTTTTAAAAAAAGTTCTTATAAAAGAAATTAGAAAGCGCCAAATGGCAATGAAATCTTGTGCTAATTGTCGCACATAATGTTTCTTTAAGTGCGTTACGTGATGTGTGAAGAAAAATATAGGCCTTTTGAACACATTTTCGAAAATCTCAAAATAAATTTTGAAACAATTCGATGCCTACAGTTTAATCTGAATGGTCATTTATCATGTCACCAAATTTCATTTTATTCTTCTTTAATCGTTCTTAAATGATGCCCGTATAAAAATTTACGCAGTTTGATAAAATTTTCGTAAAATCTCAAAATCTAGCAAATTTTTTCAAAGAATTCGATGTTCATAGTTTGAGATGAGACCGCCTGTCTTGTAACTAGTTTTCATTTCATTCTCTTCGGTAGTTATTACGTGATGAGAGAAGAAAATTTATGCATTTTATATAAATTTTCTCAAAATCTCAAAATGTAATCAATATCTTGAAAAATAAATAGAATTCTATAGTTAAGTTGAACCATTAAGTTTGTAACCATCTATCGGTGCCAACAAATTTAATTTCACGTGCTTCAGACATTTTTACGTGATGCGCGAACAAACACAAAAGCGTGTCACAGATAGAACGACGGACAGACAGACTTTCTTTTGGCGGTCGCACAGGGTTCCCGCGTGCTTGAAATGGACAGAAATAGCAATTTTTTAAATTCTAAGTAATATACAGATAAAAGTCTAATTTTACTTACACAGCTATATTTACCAACTTATCTATCAGCTTTAATTTATTTATACGCTAACATGGTTTTAGTTAATCTTTTGCCTTCAGTTTTTACATAAATTAAACTTTTACCTCTGATAAATGTTATGAAAGCGTCTAAAAGGTAACAGCGTTTTAAAAATAATTTCCCATTTTCTCTTCTTTCAATGCAATATAAAATTTAAGAAAGGAAACATTTATCAAGATTCAAATTTTCTCACCCATCTAAAAGTTTTGTTATGGAAGGATTTTGGGAGGATGTCTCTAAATCAGTAGTTTCCAACTGGTTGTCCATGAACAAGCTCAGAGTGGTCCACGGGGAATATCATGGTTGAAAAAAATCTGCAGTAACTCCATTCGACTTTACAAACAGTTGATCTTTACTAAGAGTTTAAATAAAATTGATTCGACTCACTCGGATACAGTGTTCAGATACCAGTGCACTTCAAATAATTTGAGTGTATTGGTTGCAATGTGCAAGAATATGTTTTTGTTGTCCTGTAAAAAAGCAGTTCGACCTACCCACACCAAAATCGTATGTAAGACATAGTACAGTACTACAATATGCGTATCTCATTTGAGCTCAATCGAATGAATCATATAGACTTTAGTGCACGTTTTTTTCGAAGCTTATTTTTGAAAGCTGTTTGTGAATACTTCAATTTTGTATGCTGAGGAGCAGTTGTGAGTTCTGCAGGACAGTTTCCATCTGGAATTTTAGCCTGTGGAAGGAATTTACCGTATGCAAAATACAGTATCTGTAAAAGTTCCAGTGAATAGCCGGTTGTTATTGTTTGTTAATGTCTGTGAATTGTGTACTGAAGATTGTTCGTCGAATATTTAAAACTAATAAAATTTGGGTTTCGTCCTAACAGGACTATTTACTAGAACTTTTCATATGCTCTGGATAATTAAGCAACGAGCCCGAAAACTAAGCAGAGTTTTCTGTAACAATTTAGTTTGATAGATATTGCATGCCTGTACTTTGTTGAAATCCTCGTTTGATTACCAGCAATTTCATTTATCCCAAGTTTCAGCAGCTTAATTAGTTAGGGAGCAATGTATTTCCTGTATTTTTCACTTAGCTCTTTAGTGGTTTCAGATAAAAATGAAACATATTTTTGTTTAGATTTTCCAGGAACTCATGCTCGTCTCATGTGTGCGAAATGCATTCTCTCATTTAAAAAAAAAAAAAAAAAAAAAAGAATAAAATATTATTTTATTATTGTTTTTATGTACTTGGCACAGTAGCTGTAATACGACATGATAATTGAAACACTGGAATCGAATTCCATAAAATTAAAGAAACTAGGATAAATACACTTGGTGTGCAGCAAGCTGTAAGCATATTAAATTTTTTCAATATAGAATTCTAAGGGGCTCCAAGGACATAGATTGGTAAATTATGCTTACATTAGTACAAACTACATCTGTGATAATTAATGTTTTTGATGTGATAATTAAGTATTTGATTTTTATTTAAAGGATTAATGCGTTATAAGTCAAATTGTGTGTGTGTGTGTGGATACAAGTGCTTTTATAATTCTTCTTTTCTTTTGGTTTTTAAGTAAAATTAGGAAATTAGTTTCCATTGAGGTGATGATAAATACTGTTATGTGCATTCTTATAATGTTATTATAATAAGTTTTAGGTACAGCTGCGGAAAAAAAAGACCCACTTGTACTTTTTTCGGCCGTCGTTCGTCGTACAGCAAAGTTACAGATACCAATCGTTTACGATTGACGCACACTTTAATTTGCTTTGCATAAAAATTGCATAAGGGGCCATCTACATATTAAAATTCGCACCAACTTTTTTTTTCTCAATAGCAACCCCTAGATTTCACTTCATATTTCAAAAATTTAGCTTATTTTAACCCCGGACACCAATTTTCAATAAATTTGGACAGAAAATGAGTGAGTTATGAGCACCCAAAATCCCCCTCCCCCTATGTTAAAATATTTTTTCATTCTTTAATTCATATCTCATATAATATTGGTAGTAAGAAGCTGATTTTTATTCGTACTATTAGAACTAAACGGCCCAAACATAATTTAATGTAATTATGATTTTTAATAAATTATTAATATGAATTATGAATTATTAAATTAATATTCAAAAACTTATGAATAGCGACCTAGTCAAATTTCAATGGAAATAGATGCAGAAATTAATATTACATGGCTGTGCAAAATGTCAAATTTTTACGTTCAGTAGTTTAATTTATATTAAATAAAATGTGTTATTTTCACGAGTTAAGGGACCGTATATAAATTTATTAAGTGAAAATGTTTTGAAAATTGCATACAATAAACGTAAATTAGATTTATTTTGTGCAAAAACACAGTAAAAGATACCAGTATTAAAAATATCAAATTTTGAAGCAAATAAATTAGAGGTTTTTACAGTTTGATAGGGATTCTATAAAGCGTCTATTGTTGCGCCCGCTACCATATTCCCCCAAATAAAATATTTTCCAGCTATAGAATTAGATACAGTAGATGTATGTCTTCTAATACAACGCCCTATTTCTGGAAAACTAACATCCTCAACTTTCCAGGCGTGAATGTGACCTTTTTTAATTTCGGAAACATTACGTCTTTGGGCCTCCCCATACTTTATCAAACATTCAAAATCACGTTTTTCTGTCTAAATTTTCATCTAACTATAAATTAAAACACCGCCAAAAGTCTTAAGAATATTGCACATTTCAGACGATTGTATTAAATGAAGAAAGTGAAATGACAAACACAGTGATAATATTGGGTCGGCAAAAAAGTAATTGCGTTTTTTACATGAAATTCAAACAAATAAATTTTCTATCAGGAAATCATTCTTCAAGTTCGACCATAACTGAGTAATATTCAAGCTTGTAGTCAGAAGAGCAGAGAGCAGCCTCTAACTCCTGCGAACATTTCACCTGTCTAAGAGAACCATCAACGGAAATACTCAATAACAATTTCAAAATTACAAAGATTTTCAAAATCGTGAGCAGTCATTTTGCATTTTTCCCTTAAATCGTGTGTGCGAACCAAGGAAGTTATGAACTCACGGGTTATTTGGACCTCAGACTAAATATTCTATTTCTACCCTTGATATTCTCAGTACAAAAAACTTTAAGAGAGATGCAAACAATATTTTCCGTGAAAATAATATTAATTTCTTTTAACTCTTGCGAACGAAATTAATGAAAGGCGAAAAGTTCGGAACCTACAAATAGCGTTTTTCAATTTGCAGAAAGTCCCTTAAAAACGCGCAAAAATTAATTCGCAATATCTCCGGCAATTATCGTAGAAAATTGGTGAAAATTTATATTCAGGGTAATTTGAAGGTTTTCTTTCGTTTAATAAAGTCAAAATATGGGGTTGCCATAGAGAAAAACGAAGTTGATGCAGAATTAAATATGAAGACGGTCCCTGATGCAAATTAAATTAATAGTAAATTAAAGTACGCGTTATTTGCAAACGAATGGTATATAGAACTTTACTGTACGACGAACGACGGCAAAATAAAGAGCAAGTGGGTCTTTTTTTTTCCGCAGCTGTACAATAAAAAATGAACGCATATGAAAGAAAAAATAATGCGCGAGTTTGATATTCCTTAGCCATTTGAAGAGCAATAATTTTTATCGTATTTCACAGTTTTTGAAGATGCTTTTAATTAAAAGTATATTTTTGACATTTATGTTATGAGGAACTGTGATGGCTTTTTAAATATATATCTATCAAGAAGCTATAGGATTCAAACGTTATTTTACTCGCTTTAGTATTAAAAAATCCTATATTAGTAGTAAAACAAACTAAATAAATGAATGAATGAATAAAAATAAATAAATAAAAATTAAAAAAAATTTTCATTATTTATTTTCACGAACTGCGATCATCCTAAAATTAAGCGGAATAATATATACTAGCCGTCAAGGCTTCGTCGCCCTATATCTGGACTCAAAGAAAATAATATTTCTTTCTTTTAACAGTATTTGTCATTAAATTTATTTAGGTTAGGGTTGTTACACATTGTGGGTGGCATCATAAAAGCCGATGTTGAAACAGCAAATAGCTAAAATGCGCTTTAGCACAATGCATGGTGAAATTTTTTAGATGGGCGATTACTGCGCCAAGTATTGTAAATTCGATATTTTAAATCTGTGAAAAAGTCCGAAAGATCTTCTATTTTTGTGTATTCATTATTATTATTTTGTAATCTAGCTATTGCGTGATATATGCTAGCTCCATTTACACGCCATTGAGTTGTTAATTTGGATTTTTGAACATGGGCTATTGTTACTGCACTAGTGTTTAGCTGTTGCCGTTCGCAGCGTGGAAATGTCATCAATATTGGTACCGCATACGTTAGCCTATTAAGTAGACGCCAATGCACATGAAAGGTTTAAAAACAACTATGTTCACGAAGTATTTTATTTACTTAATTAGAATCTAAATTAGGTAAATACTGTGATATGGAAATAGTAGAATTAGATACCTGGAAAACTTTCGCTCGTTGGAAAGTGGAAAGTTGGAAGATAAATTTTCAGAAAAGTAACAGAAACGGTCAAACTAAAAAGTTTTTCAATTGTGGTAAAAACCACGGTAAAAACATGTTTTTCCGAAAATGGTAAAAACTCAAATACCACCCGGTTCAAAAATCATTTTGAATGTTTAATTTTATTATATTTAGTGTGTAAAATTTCGTTTCTGAATTTATTGCTTTTACTCCAACTCTCTTTCCTGTGCCAAAAATTTTAAAAGTAGCCCTAAGGTTGTAGTGAAAAAGTGCTAAAAGTGTTCTGTGACGTAACTGCTTCAATGCGATACATCGATGCATGTTCCAATGCAATTCAGTGCAATGGAAAGAACATTCAGCATTAAAACGTTTAACCCATCAATGCCCAGCGTCCTTTTTGGAGGACGGTAGCGAAATTCGTCAGCCGCAAAAATACATAACCCTTAACTTATTATCCTATTTTAATTTCTCGAATAACAAATTTGATTTTCATAAAACACTGAGCGATAGGTAATTGAAATGTGAATCTTGCACTGCTTCGTTTATATTTTTTAGAAAAAGAAATTCATTCTTCATGTCCTACACACGTCGGAAATTTATCACTTCTGAAATCAACACAGATAATTTTATTCTGAAGAGTGGATAGTTGCTAATGGGTAAAATTAAATTGGGAAACACTCCTGTGAATGCTAAAAAAGAAACAGAAAAAGTAAAATGCACATGAAGAATCTTTTATGCTGGAAAGTATTAGGTACGTGTAGTCTGGCGGAACAATGAACAGTTTGCAGAAAAGATTGAATTCAACCACCGAATTTTCCGCTGGTGCAGAATTTAGATAGCGCTTACTGAAGTGGCTGTTGAAATTCTACCTCTATGCAAAAATGTGTTCAGCCTTTTGGTTATAATTGTTTTATTTTATTTTATTACTAGCTGAAGTACCCGTCCTCGACGGGTTAGTGAATGAAAATTTCTAAAAAGCAAGAACTTTCGTCAGCATTGTAGGAGTACACAGAATGGATGTAGTATGTTGCCAAAGTAAAGAAAGCGAAGTTATAATTTTCATGTATTGTTAAAATATTACAGGTTAGAGAGTAACTAAGTAATATCATTTCATTCGCTTTAGTCGTAATTATGGGATGCGCGAACGAATATTTACGCATATTGAAATAATTGCCGCAAAATCTCAAAATCTAATCAATATTTTTGAAAATTTGAAGCCTAGAATTTAAGTTGAGTGACTATCTATCATGTCACCCAAATTCGTTTCATTCCTTGCAGTCTTTATTTCGTGATGCTGGAACAAATTTTCAGCATTTTAAAACGATTTTCGAAAAATCTCAAAATGTAAGCAAAATATTTTTGAAATTCAACGCCTATAAATTAAGATTAGCAACTACCTATCATATCACTCAATTTCGTAACATTCGTATTAGTCGTTATTACGTGATGTTTGAAGAATTATAAACGTATTTTGAGAGAATTTTTACAAAATCTCAAAAATCTAATAAAAATGTTTAAAAAATTGGACTCCTATAGTTTATGTTGAGCAACCATCTATCGTGTGACCAAATTTCAAATCATTCGCTTTAGTCGCCATTACGTAATGCCGTAACAAAGATTCACTCAGTTTTAAACAATTTTCGCAAAATCTCGAAATCTGATCGATTTTTTTTTATTAGATGCTAATAGTTTAAAGTGAGTGACCACCTATCATTTCACCAAATATCATTTTTTCACCTGTGCAGTTATTACGTCATGTGCGAACACAAATTTACGCATGATTTTCGCAAAATCTCAAAATCTTGTAAAGATTTTTTTTTTAATTCGACGAATATGTTTTAAGTTGAGTGAGCACCTATCATGACACCCAATTTCACATCATTCGCTTCAGTCGTTTTTTCGTGATGCTTGAACACAAATTTACGCAGTTTGAAACGATTTTCGCAAAATCTGAAAATCTAATCAAGATTTTTTTAAAATTCGACGCCTATGTTTTAAGTTGAGTGACCACCTATCATGTCACTCAATTCCATATCATTCGCTTCAGTCGTTTTTACGTGATGCTTGAACACAAATTTACGCAGTTTGAAAGGATTTTCGCAAAATCTCAAAATCCAATTAGGATTTTTTAAAAATTGGACGCCTATGTTTTAAGTTGAGTGACCACCTATCATGACACCCAATTTCATATCATTCGCTTCAGTCGTTTTTGCGTGATGCTTGAACACAAATTTACGCAGTTTGTAACGATTTTCGCAAAATCTGAAAATCTAATCAAGATTTTTTAATAATTCGACGCCTATGTTTTAAGTTGAGTGACCACCTATCATGACACCAAATTTCATATCATTCGCTTCAGTCGTTTTTACGTGATGCTTAAACAAAAAAAGCGTCACGGACAGAATGACAGAATGACAGAATGACAGACAGACAAACTTTTTTTTGAGGGTCGCATCGGATTCCCGGGTGCTTGAAACGGATAGAAATCGCAAAATTTTTGAATTCCAAGAAATGTACAGACAAAAGTCTAATTTTATTTATATAGAGTATTGTTATCATCATCATAATTACAGTTATTATTATTGCTATCATCATTATCTGGATTATGATTTTTACAGCCTACGACAATGAGCCAAGTAACTATTTTTATTACTTACTAGCTGAAGTACCCGTCCTCGACGGGTTAGTGAATGCAAATTTCCAAAAAGCAAGAACTTTCGTCAGCATTGTAGGAGTACACAGAATGGATGTAGTATGCTACCAAAGTAAAGAAAGCGAAGTTATGATTTTTATGTATTGTTAAAAGATTACAGGTTAGAGAGTAACTAAGTAATATCATTTCATTCGCTTTAGTCGTAATTATGTGAAGCGCGAACGAATATTTACGCATATTGAAATAATTTTCGCAAAATCTCAAAATTTAATCAACATTTTTGAAAATTTGGAAGCCTAGAATTTTAGTTGAGTGACAACCTATCATGTCACCCAAATTCGTTTCATTCCCTGCAGTCTTTATTTCGTGATGCTGGAACAAATTTTCACCATTTTGAAACGATTTTCGCAAAATCTCAAAATATTTTTAAAATTCTCTCTCTCAACACGTATAAATTAAGATTAGCAACTACCTATCATATCACTAAATTTCGTATCATTCGTATTAGTCGTTATTAAGTGATGTTTGAAGAAATATAAACGTATTTTGAGAGAATTTTCACAAAATCTCAAAATCTAATAAAAATGTTTAAAAAATTGGACTCCTATAGTTTTCGTTGAGCAACCATCTATCGTGTGACCAAATTTCATAGCATTCACTTTGGTTGCTATTAAGTAATGCGGGAACAAAGATTCATTCAGTTTTAAACGATTTTCACAAAATCTCGAAATCTGATCGATTTTTTAAAATTAGATGCTTAGAGTTTAAGGTGAGTGACCACCTATCATGTCACCAAATATCATTTTTTCACCTTTGCAGTTATTACGTGATGTGCGAACACAAATTTACGCAGTTTGAAATGATTTTCGCAAAATTTCAAAATCTAATCAAGATTTTTTAAAAATTCGACGCCTATGTTTTAAGTTGAGTGACCACCTATCATGACACCCAATTTCATATCATTCGCTTCAGTCGTTTTTACGTGATGCTTGAACACAAATTTACGCAGTTTGAAAGTATATTCGCAAAATCTCAAAATCCAATCAAGATTTTTTTAAAATTCGACGCCTATGTTTTAAGTTGAGTGACCACCTATCATGACACCCAATTTCATATCATTCGCTTCAGTCGTTTTTACGTGATGCTTGAACACAAATTTACGCAGTTTGAAACGATTTTCGCAAAATCTGAAAATCTAATCAAGATTTTTTAAAAATTCGACGCCTATGTTTTAAGTTGAGTGACCACTTATCATGACACCCAATTTCATATCATTCGCTTCAGTCGTTTTTACGTGATGCTTGAACACAAATTTACGCAGTTTGAAACGATTTTCGCAAAATCTGAAAATCTAATCAAGATTTTTTAAAAATTCGACGCCTATGTTTTAAGTTGAGTGACTACTTATCATGACACCCAATTTCATATCATTCGCTTTAGTCGTTTTTACGTGATGCTTGAACACAAATTTACGCAGTTTGAAACGATTTTCGCAAAATCTGAAAATCTAATCAATATTTTTTAAAAATTCTACACCTATGTTTTAAGTTGAGTGACCACCTATCATGACACCCAATTTCATATCATTCGCTTCAGCCGTTTTTACGTGATGCTTAAACAAAAAAAGCGTCACGGACAGAATGACAGAATGACAGAATGACAGGCAGACAAACTTTTTTTTGAGGGCCGCATCGGATTCCCGGGTGCTTGAAACGGATAGAAATCGCAAAATTTTTGAATTCCAAGAAATGTACAGACAAAAGTCTAATTTTATTTATATAGATTGTTTCTCGTTCGTATTTTCCTCCATTTTAGGAGGTTTCCAAAAACTAACGTAGTTCTTTCAGTGAATGCATTCATAAACGCAGTGGTGGCTCGTAATTAGGTGAAAGGCGGGTCCTGTTCCACTCATATAATTCAAAAGCTGTTTCTGTTATGCAACATAGTTCTGCTCTTTTATGAATTTGCCTTTACTTAAACAAATGCACGGGCTTGTGGGCAATTCTCACGAAACGGGACAAAATAAGTTTGATTTTGTGTGCTTCTAATGGGAATGGGTTAGTTGCACCGGGCGAGGGGATAATAAGGCGGGATGCACCGTTGATGAATTTAATACACGGGCGAGTTGCACCCGCTAAATGGAAGGGAGGGGAACAGTCATGTGAAAACCCTGCGGTTTCACAAAGGGCCAGCGGTAGCATATTTTCGAGGGGCCCATTTTATAGCGATGGCCAGACCCAGTAATTTTTTTTTTTTTTGGCGGGGGGTCTCGCAAAGTGTCACCGGTAGGATATGTTCGACGCATCCCCAACAGCGATGGCCGGACTCAGTGATGTTCTTTTTTGGTTGTCTGACTTCTGTTGTATAATTTTTCACGTACGGTTCTAAAATCACAGATTACTGTGTAACTATGGAAGTGAAAATCATAATTATTCAACCGTATTTTAAACTTAAAATTTGTTCATGCTCTCTTAGGAAAAAAAGCATAACACCTAATTATTGCATAAACTTCTAACTCAATATTATATAAATTTCTTGAACTTTTTTTTCTTCTTTATTGGCATTACAGCCAAGTGTGGGCCTTAGCCTGATGCACAATGTTTCGCCAGATCTGTCCTTGACTTTTACTTTCTTGCTGAAGATCTTTAAAGTTTTTAGGTCCATCAAGACATCAGCCATCCACCTTTTCTTGGGTCTACCCCTTGGCCTATTGCACAATGCACATGTGCCTCCATAGCAAGCAAGATCTTTACCATGCGGTTCTCAAGTGATCTCTCAATGTGCCCAAGCCATGGAAATTTCTGTGCCTTAATGAGTTTTACTATGCTTTTATGTTTGATAAAAGTCTCCAGTTCGTCACCAGTCCTTATTCTCCAGCAATTATTAACTCTATTGAGTTACATAGTGTGTTCCTACAACATCTTGATAGATATACTCTAGGCCAATTTGACCATTAAAATCACCAAGAACAGTTACACAATCTCCCCTATAGACATCTGAACTTCATCATAAAATTCTTTTTTTATTGTTTCATCCGAGTCTTTTCTAGGAGCACAAATATTAATGAAGGTTATACTATTACAAAAGCGTGTCCTTTTACTTAAAGTCTGGTTATTCCTTCGTAATCGGGGACAATGCCCAGTATTCGACATCTTCTTATCAATGACAAATCCGATTCCATTTAAGTCCTCCGTTTCCTTTTTGCACCATTACTTGTGACTTGTACTCTACGTTGCAAGTCAGAAGTAATGGTGTGTATAAAACAACGTAACAAACTTCTTTCACCGTTGAAAGTTCCATCACAAGTGTAACTATTTTGCATCAGGTAATGAAGAATTGATATTTTTTCCCCCCCAATGTTAGTCCATTTCAAGCCTGTTAAAAATTAGTTCATTTCACCCAGAAAAATTACTCATCTAAAATTATTAGTAACACATTATCGAATGATGTTAGATTTGGAAAATGAACACAAAATTTATGAAACTATATGGAGAAATTAAAGCAACACTACTACCACACTTTCCATTTTTAAAGGTATTTGTTCGGCTATTTTTAACTTATATTCGCTAAGAACAACCTGCATTCAGGGTATCCCAAAACGATGGTCCTTATCTATTAGATATAAGTGAGCAATGCAAAGTGAAAAATTGTTCAAAATAAGGTAAAAATAAAAGAAAAAATCCCTCTAATTAATTTTTTAAAAGTTACGTTTTTTAAATTTGCATACGGACCCCGTACAAAAGAATTCCCAATTAGTAAAATGTGCCCCCTACGCTAATGAGGTGATGCACAAAATTTAAGCCTTTCATCATAAAACGTCTGGAAGACATCTAAAAACAAAGATGATCGATGGCTATGTATGAATTTGAATGTAAACGTTTATTACTAGATTGGGAAAAATATTTTCTTTCGTAATTTTTGTACGACCCCTGAAATGCAATCATCCGCCGTACTTTTTTTTTTCTCTCCATTTCAAAGTGGTTTGAGTGAGCATATATTTATCTTCATACATCTGACAATTTTTAAAATGCAATTCTCAAAGTTAGGGATGGACGCGAGACGTGCGAGACGAGAATCGGGGCTGTCTCGTCTCGTCTCGCAGTGGTAAACCTCTGTCTCGTCTCGCGTCTCGTCTCGTCACGCAAACACTGTGTCTCGTCTCGCGTCTCGCAAAGAAATTGCTGTCTCGTCTCGCGCGAGACGCGAGACGTCTCGCGAGTCTCTCAAAATTAAGGACTGCGATTTCGTTACCATTTTATACTAACTTATTATTGGGATTTTATTGAAAATTAATATTAATAATAACAATTACTTACATATAGCCACATTAGTAGATATATTAATAACTATATCAGCATATATCGGCATTTGAAGTAAAAGAAATTGAGATTTAATCCGTATATATAATGTCACACCGAAAATATAGTATTTATTTTTATTTACTAGCTGCGTGCCCGTTCTTCGCACTGTAGTAAACGAAAATTTTCCTAACATGAGTAATTTCAATTAATTCCAGTGATGTGGAATCTAAAATAAAAGCAAAATTATTTGACTCTTGATGTAAAGTTTGCGTCATGAGTATTAACCTGGCATCATTGCAATATAATGACTCAAAAAACTACGTCAGTATCATTCGCGATCAGAAAAGTGAAAAGCTTAGCGGTTTGCAGAGAACTCCCGACTTTCAAAATGTGTTATTTCTACATCATACTGTTCAAGTTGTAGCATTAAATACCCCAGACACTACATGAAATGGACAACCGTTTGTTTTAAAATAGCTGCGCAACCGCTCTTCATACGAGAAGTAGCGAATATTTTACTAAAATCATATCTGTATGAGACAAAACAGATTTTTTTTTTTTTTAAGTTCAAGTAATCTCCTCTGTTGAAATTACTGCGGGATATATTAACGCAAATTAGAATTACTTATCGTTCAGTTGGTTGTAAGATAACCCTTGAAAAATTATAAACAGAACACTTTTAGTCTTTATTAAATCTCTACTATTTACTTTAACGTCAATTTCAAGTCTCTAAAATATGTGTAATTTTTATATTAATGAAAACAAGATTATATTAACGATAATTATAATTATTTGCCTAATATTTCCAATAACATTACCGTGTGTGCATTTTTAGATTTCATTATAGTATCTCAGTTGGTTAATAGAATGTCTTATTTTTTGTTTATATTTTAAATTACTGAACAGTTAATTTGTTGACGACTATCCGTTTGTACTTTTCCACAATAATTTTTAGCGATAGTACTAGTCGTTATGGTCGCCCTGTTTACAGAAAAATTAAACCATAATCCCCCTAATGTATATCCAGTGTGGATTTTTTAAAAAAATGAAAAGACATCTAACAGGCGAAGATAATTTTAGAATAGGAACCCAACTGCAAGATAAAATGATGGGGAGGAAAAAAATTTATAAAAGTTTTGCAAGCCGAAGGAAGGGAAAACATGATAATATAAACGAAAAGAGAAATAGTTTTTAAAAAAATTGCTTGCATTTCTTTCCGTCCGATATTAATATATAAGAATAAAAAATGTCATTTTAATCTCTTTAAAATAGGCCAACAATAGGGATTTAACCGCCCCTAGAAAGTTGTTACCAGGGTGGGCGCCCCCCGCCCTACGCACGCCGCAACGTGCGGGAAAGTTTGAGGATAATATCGGTACAAGGATATTTCAACCAAGGATATTCAACCATATTTCAACCTACTCAGACTAAGCATCAATGCGAATGCAAGTTGCTCTACTTCTAATCTCTCTCTGATATACCCGAAACCCGATTATCACAGGGGCAAGGTGGGGGGCGGTAGTCCGGTGCCCCTGAAGAAAAAGGGGGGCCATATATATCCCGATTATCTAAATTATAAATTCATATGTACTGAAATAGTAATTGTGGGGAAAAAACTGAATTTCCTCTATAATATAGATATTACCTAATTGTCTATCACTAGATCAAGTTAGAGATATTATTTTGGGATGATAAATACGATTTGATTAAAGTACAAAAACTACAGTTAACTGAAATGCAATTTTAGAGTACATCAGCGGTCAAAACTGGGTTAAAATGCTTAAAAAAGGGGGGCTCAGTAAAGGGGCTTAATGCGTAAAAAAGGGGATAGTAAGGGGGGCCCCAAACTTAATGCCCCGTGCCCCGTCTAAAAGTGGCAGAGTTGAACATACCGTACCGCCTTTCCTATTTACTTATTATTTTTCTTTCAACTCTTCTCTGTTTTCTTTTTTTTCCGCCTCTTTCTTTATCCTCTCCTTTGTGTGTTTTGTATATCTCTCGTCTGTTCTAATTTTAAATGTTACGTGTTTGTGCGTATTGTAGAGTGCTGATAGTATACCAGGACCGAAGGAGACGCAAGTTAAACGGTAGAGGCTTCAGGCAAATTGCCGCTTTTCAGATCGTATTTATGCGAGACGGAAAAAAATGCGAGAAATCTCGCGCGAGAGAAGACTCTGTCTCGTCTCGCGTCTCGTCCCGCAAAAAAATGCCTGTCTCGTCTCGCGAGACAATGCGAGAATTCTCGCGTCTCGCGTCCATCCCTACTCAAAGTTTGTAAATTACCTCATTAGTGTATGGGGTACATTTTACTGATTAGGAATTTTTTTGTGCAGGAGTCGTATACATATATAAAAAGTGTCACTTTTTGGAAATGAACGAGAGGAATTTTTCTTGGCGTAGTCCTCCCCCCCCCCCGGCCTTATTTTGAAGATTTTTTTCAACTTAAATTGCCCATTTATCTGTAATAGGTAAAGAATTAAAGCGTATTACCACCTTTTTGAGACATCTTGTACATAGCTATCGGAAGAAACGATTCAGTATTTAAAGGTGAATGCATTCCAATGTTTTAAAGTGTGTACTATTGCTTTTTAGGACAATACCATGCCTCATCTAGGCATCATGGATGACATTAGCATGTACACCAACGAATGCCAATCGAACTGTGTTGAGAAGCCAATCACTGTAGACATCCCCAGAAACTACTACGCCATCTCGACTGGTGATGCCTCGACGAAAAAGGAAAGAAACGTCTTCAGTGAAGGGAACGACAAAGTGAAATTGGTACAGAATCCAAAAAATTATTTAGAACAACCGATTGATTTGAAATGGAGGGATTTGACACTGAACACCGATAAAGGTAAGTAGTGCGCTGTTCCTGAAACATTTGAAAGGGAAGTGGATTCCATCTTCTCGTTTCTTTTGCCATCTATATAAATAAAGCAATGTGTAAACTGTCCGTTAGTTTGTCTGTCTGTCTGTCTGCGTCTCGCGTAGCTCCGAAACGGGTGATCGTAGACCTACCACATTTTGTACGGAAATTCTCCAAGACGGGTCTCGACACACCTCGAAGCGTTTTTTTCGAAATTCGAATTAGAAAATGTTTTATTTTATGTTTTGTCCGATTTTTAGCGATTTTTCTTGCGTAATACATAATAACGCCGGTAATTGCACTCGCAAGAAAACGATAGTTACATCATCGTATAGAGGAGAAAATTTTCTTTAAAAAACAGTTTCTTCGGACTGTGTAACATAATTTGCAGATTTTTGGGAATTTTTTTTTGAAATAAAATTAAATTTGACGCTGACTTTCGTAAAATATTTTTAAAACTGCTGCATCTTGAATTCCATCTGTCATAACTTTTTTATATTTCGGCAAAAGACGGAGCGCACAATTCGCCCACTTTTAAAAGAAGAACGGAGGAAAAATATAAATTAGCAGAATTTTTACGAATTTTTAAGTAAAGAAGGATTTTCATTTCAGTAGCACCTGTTTATAAATTTCGGTTTGATATCTTGGGGTTTGGGGATACAGTAACAAAGATTAAAATTGCCAGTTGAAAAAAATAAATAAAAACGGGTCCAGCGCCATATCTCGAAGCGATTTTTTGCGAAATTCGAATTAAAACATCTGCTGTTTATTGCCTTAATGCGCCAAATACTACTGTTATTGTACAACTAAAAGTCAAAGCCCGTTGTGAAGCAATTACAACGAGCGCTCTTCTGAAAACGTGAAATAAGTTTCTCATTCCAAAGATTTCGTTTTGTGTACATAGTTATTCATATGTCCAAGCAGACGATTTCTTTGCTTGGCTCGATTTCCTTTTATAAATACTGGATTTATTTGTGAGAAGAAAAATTAAACTGCATAATCTAGAAAAACAATTTTAAGGCCTTTATAAATAGCGCAGTCTTATCTCTTATCTCTTTTCTTTTTGTAAAGGGTTGCAAGAGAGGGTGACGTATTTTTAAATTAAAAAAAATGTCCATTTCATGTAGTGTCTGAGGTATTTAACGCTAAAACGTGAACCTAAAAGACAGTATGTCTGCGGAAATAAGACATTTTGAAAGTGAGAAGTTCACTGCAAACGGTCCATTTTCACTTTTTTCATACCGAATGACGCTGACATAGTTTTTTTTTGTGTGTCTGTGTGTGTCATTATATTGCAATGATCTCAGGTTATTACATATATGACACAAATTTTAAGTCAAGAGTGAAATAATTTTGCATTTTCTAGATTCCACATCACTGGAATTAATTCGAATGACACATGTGAGGAAATTTTTCGTTTCCTACCGTGCGAAGAACGGGCACGCAGATAGTTTTATATATACTCATGGGCGCCGGCAGAATATTTCCCAGGGGGGGGCAAAGACTACTTTAACGTATGTTTACCATGTTGGAAAGAGCAAAAAAGCAAGGGAAAACACTGCATACAAAAATCCAGGGGGGGGGCAATTGCCCTACCCCCTTGCCCTATGCTGCGGGCGCCCATGTATATAGTTTTAAAATTATAGTAAGTTATGGTACAAATTACTTTTCCGTACGAGCGAGTATTACCTCTCGTAGGATTCCGTTGAAATAACGCAGTTCAAACCTTGTGTCATACGTTTTATTAAAGTGAAAACAGGCTTTTACCATTTCAAACAGGTTTTGTTTTCATGCAAGAAAGGAGGGTATTATGAAGTACCATTGGGGCATTTCTAAAAACAACTTTACTGGTTTTGGAATAAAAATTCCAAGATTTTCATGAGTATAACTAATTGCAATGTGCTGTCACTTGTACAAAAAATACCATTTACTTTGTTATAAAAAATATATTTTTATAAAAGTACAGACGTAGGCTGGTATTAAATAGCCTGGTAATATAGGATAAGTGGTTTAAATTATTGAAAAACTAATTAGACTTCATAAAACGTAGTTGTTTACAACTTAAACCATATTTTAAAGATTATATGCAAGTCATTTCTGCTTCGAGTCTATTTACAAAAGTCGCACACAATTTTTTGTCTACTCCGGTAAGGTCAAGGTGGGCCTTTGAGCTATTTCACACGATCACTAATCCTGATATTGAATTCGGCCGTGATCGAATAGAAAAATTAAATTAAAATAAAACTAGCTGGAACCCGCCGAATTCGACGGTCACTTTATTGACTGTAATAATCAAAAATAAATGGGAACCATCAAGAATGTCACCAAGATCTTGAACAAAACTAACAGGAAAAATCAAAGAGCGACGCGGACGGAACATGACTTGTGACAGAAAGTAAACAAAAGGTTTCACGCCAGTTCTTAGCAACTGTACAATGACGATGAAATGATTGAATTTTTTAAAATTTGTTTACCTTAATAAGTAAAAAAAAGAAGAGTAGATATTAAATGACGAATGAGCAAATACAGTTACAAATTCTAATTGAGCATTTCGTTGAAGACGATATTTTGGGTAAAGTCAACGACCACGAAACGTCCAGGTGAATTCTCTTAAATGATCTTGACTGCCACAGCATTCTTTGATCTAACCATTGAAAGAGTCACATACAACATTCCATGAGAAAATACGGGCGCAGCAAGGTAAACGCTAAAAGTATGAAGCGAAAATAGTGAAAAATTTCGGAATTGTGCAAGAGACAAAAAAATCTAATCCGCCAAATGGCGATCGCGCGCTCCCTGCTTTATTTGCCTTTTCTTAAGCTACCCTCGATGGTAAAGATCCAGTATCAGACAGAAAACTGAAAAATTAAAGAAATAAAAGATAAATCGCTAACTAAAAAAGGAGTTTATAACTGCCGTCAATGTCCTTAACAAACCACAATGTATTTGTATGGAGAAAAGTTTGAAAAAAATCTGAAACACTTTCATATTTTAAATACTCACTAAAGTGCTGTATATTAAAAGCGTATCATAATCCATGCGCCGTCCCTTTTTTTCTTCCTTGTTTCATTAAATTGAAAAGTGTATCATTATTCATGGCCGTGCCGTATTTTTCTTCCTTGTTCCACAAAACACTTCTTTGGAATCGAAATCTATAGCTGCTAAAACTGTTTTACAATCTTCGCCAAGCATATTCCAACTATACTTCACCATTTTAAATACTGTTCGGAATGAGCATCATAATCCATGAGTGTTCTATATTTGCCTTTCTCGTTGCATAAAACACATCTTTGGAATTAATATCTATATTAAATTTGCCTACTAAAGCTATTTTACAACCATCGCCGGGCATGGTTCGTTTTTTAAGTTTTTTTTTTTTTTTTTTTTTTTTTTGCCGCAAACTTGGCGATCAATTATCAAAAATCGCAAACCTTGTCAGACTTATTCTCCCCCCCCCTTCCGCGTTATGTGGCAAACACATTTAAAAAGATTTCCACCGTAACAGTTCATCTCTACAAAACCTGTCTACAAATCATATCGACAGAATCGAGTAGACAAAGTCTGGGCGTGAACGAAATAGCACCCTAGTGAAGGGCGGCTCCAACAAGATGGATATGGGGGCCATGGCCCCCTCCGAAAATTTGCTTTACAACTTTAGATTCTCATGCGTTACTATTTCATAAGTTCAATTTATATTTTGAACAATTTTTAGACCTATGTAAAAAGTTCAATCGCCCCGTTCGAGAATTCAGTCTGGAGCCGCCTTTGACCCTAGTGCTAATAAGCGATAAAGCGCTAAAATAAAGAAGGCGTTTTATGACAGCAAAATGTATTTAATAAACCACAATGTTATTTCTATGGCAAAAAATTGCACATTTGAAGTTCCGCTACGCCTGATCCCTTCGACTTTAAGAATTTTACTCTTTAGATGACACATCTACAGACCAAGATATTTTTTTAGACCTCTCAACCAAATTTTTACACATAGTTGTTCTTTCAATTTAGTGGATACCAGAAAAACATGTTTCAAATTAATATATAGAAAAAATTAAGGAAATAAGCGATAAAGCGCCAAAATAAAGAAAGCTTTTATGATTTCCAGATGTATTGAATAAACCACAATGTTATTTCTATGGCGGAAAATTGCACATTTTCCGTTCCGCCATGTTTGATCTGTTCGACTTTTTCTATGTTCCTCTTTTGATCACACATCTACAGGCTAAGGCCTTTTTTAGACACTTTAAAAATTCTCTTACACCTAGCCCATCTCTAAATTAGTGGATACAATAAAAACACGTTCCAGATTAACAGATAAGCAATAAAACGTCGAAATAAAGAAGGCGTTTTTAGGTGCCAACGAGTTTTAATAAACCACAATGTTATTTCTATGGCGAAATATTACCAGTTTTGGTGAGTTATCGCCAAGTTTGTCGTCAAAAAATAAATCTCCAAGACTGAACTCAATTTGGCAATATCTGCTATACTTCATGAGAATTTGGCCAAAGCCTTTTAATTTCGAATGCGATTAATTTTTCTTTATGGTGAAGTAATTCGAAGTCGGTTTTTATTTTTTTAAAAATCATACTTGCTCTTATTCTAATCAGAATGTAGAACAACACATTTATTATCACTACACACTGTTGCCACATTTGCCACACAACATTTACAAACGGATGCAATTTCTAACAAATATTTTTTCAAATAAATCAAACTTTACGGAGCTTACGCACAGGGGCGTAGCCAGGGGGGGATATCGGGATATATCCTCCCCCCGAAATGTTTGGATTAGTGATGAAATTCCGTCTATTTATACACATATAAGTTTATATCCCCCCCCCCCCGAAATATTTTCCAGGCTACGCGCCTGCTTACGCATATCAATCGTCTGCCAACAATGGGGTTAATAAACCACAATGTTATTTCTATGGCGAAAATTTGCACCTTTTCCGTTCCGCCACGCGTAAACCATTCGACTTTTTCTGATTTTCTCTTTTGATGGCACATCTACGGACCGGGACATTTCTTCAGACACCTCAACCGAGTTTTTACACCCAGCCGTTCTCTCAATTTAGTTGCCGAAAGAAAAACATGTTTCAAAATAATATATAGATGAAGAAGCCAGGTGAAAATATTAAATGAATATGCGCATACATAACTAAACGAGGTCAGAATGTTGAAAATGCCACTACTCTGGATTTCCAAAATGGTGCACGGGTGTTTTAAAAAATAAGTAGATAAGTCAACTCATGATGCAGCGATTGTGGATACTGAGAAATGCTCGCCTCCATCGGCCATAAGCGGAAACAGGTGGAAACGCTGCACAGTTCTTTGTTGTGGGATTATTCCAACAGATCCCGGAAGAAGGTTGACAATTTCTTTTCTTGCTTTTCTTTTTTAGCACTAAATTGCTACTAATTTCAGAAAAGGATTTTTGTCTACGCGTGTAGTCTATGCGTAGAACGGCGAATCACTTTTCAAGGGTTGTCAGATAGACGCGGTTTGTGAAACGTCAAAAGTCGCCACGGTTGGACTTCTTTGGCGATTTATTGCCAAAGCTGGCATCGAAAACACGTTCCAAAAACTGTCTCGTCTGTCTAATTGTCTGTCTAGTTTGGCTACATCTTCTATATTTGGTGAGAAATATCCAAACTCTGCTGCTTATTCAATGGGAATACTAAATAGTGTCAATAAAGGTGTCTATATTAGTGTAAATAACGGTGACGTATAGTTAGAATATCTTTGCTTTGGTTGGATGACCTTTTAAAGGGTTGTAACGCGTATCCCGTTACATTTCGAGAAAACTAACCAAAAACTCCAAACCTTCAGATCAACAGCCGCGAGATACACTCGAACGCAGGGCCTTCACACTTCAGCAGTCTACCATGTTCAGTCTTGTTCGATTCTAAATAGATACTCAAGATGATACTCTGACATTTTTCTCGAGATTAAAATTAATAAACTATATCTTCTTACATCTGAAACATGGAGGATTTAAATATTTAAATAGAAAATTTCACATGTCACATGGTTTTTAGTTGTAAAATCATACAGAGGTTTTTTTAGTTATGTAGTGGCTATACAAGATTGAAAAAGTTAAACATTGGCGGAAGAGCCCACTGCTGCGGGGCCAAGGCTTGCGCTACCCAGCCACGCCTTCGCGACCAAAGGCTCTGGGGTGCGGATGCATATACTTCGGCCAGGTGACCAGCCTGACAGCAGTACATTCCATTGGTTCCCTATGCGGGTGATGACGGACGGAGTCTCGCTAACAAATCGTTTGCTTCAGGAGCAATATAAAGTCTCAAACCGTGTAGGTAGGCTGCTCCTGAAGCTACTTTCCTGTACTTTCCTGACAGCAGTACAAGGTTGCGAATTTTAAAAATAGAAACAGTTTATTATCATGAAAACATGGGTTAAAGCACAATTTTCCATGTTAATAAATAAATCGTGTATATCAAATTTAAAATGTTTGTTCTGCAGTCACTCCCCCCCATAAGACAGTAGATACGTTCTGCAATACGAACCCAGGCAGCACAAGAATGTTCTATGAACGTCTAGTAACGTTCAGAATAGTAAGAAAAGCGTTCAGGTAAGGTTTGTACGTTCTGTATAACGTTCTAAAATTGTACTAAGCTATCTTTTGCCAAAAACTGTGAATAAATAACGTCTTATTGGACGTGCAACAGGGGTTTTAATGATGCCGTTCTAAAGCAATGCCTAATAACTCGTTCTATTCGACATGCAAGAGAAGTGCTGGTATTACCGCTCAAAAGCTATGCCTAATAACGTTTTATGCGACGTATAACAGAAGTGCTGTTGATACCGTTCAAAAGTTGTGCCTGATAACCCGTCCTACTTGATGTGCATCAGAAGTGCTGGTGAAACCGTTCAAAAGCAGTGCTCATAAATCGTCATACTCAACGCGTAACAAAAGTACTGGTGGTACTAAGTAACAACACGTTCTACTAGACGCGTTGAGTTTATTATTCCTGAAACGTCGGAATGAGTCGTTCACTTGGCGTCTAATAAAGTTTTACAGACACCTGTTTGGCAACATCCCGGTGTTGAGTTGCGCAAAGGGTGCAAGCAAGCGGCAAAATCATTTTGCATTCCTCGTGATATTGCTGTTGGTCGTATTTTGTTTTTTGTTTTTGCATAATTTACGATTTGTGTTACTCCCAGACAGCACATAAGCTTAAAAAGAGTTTGACATTTCTTTCAATTTTACGTATTAATGCAAGCTTGATAGTTCAATTCATTTTAAGCTTGCAACAAGCTTGGAAATTACAAAAAAATGAGTCAGCAAATATTTTCCCGCCGACTTGAAGCCATTTAAACTGCCAAGCTTGAATACAACTTCATTACTGCTTGATTTAGAAAGCCACATAACAAATAATTTATCATCAGTCATCAATCTACTTGACCATAGAATAAAAAAAAGGTTCTATATTTCCAAACATTGAAATTCTTCAAAATAAAATACAAATATACTACAAAATTGATTTAAAAATCAGTCGTTTGTCTCGATTTTGGCCAATATTGCCCAATATGAGTGTTGCGATATTGAAAGTTTTAAAACGTGTGCTGCTTTTAAGTTAACATTATGCTTATTTCTCTAGTAGTAGAGTCTATAAATCTCATATAACATTATTTTAATTTTGATCCATCCTATGGAAAAATATGAGATGTATTTCGGCATAAGAAATACTGATCAATCTTCCCAAACAACGGCGTGACAACCATAACAGTTACTTCAAACTTTAGTCATTTCTCCTGGACTCAGATTTGCATTGAGGATAGGACGCTTGCTTCGCACACCTTAGGTACCGAGATCGAACGCGGACGCTAGACGGAAACAGATTAAAATAACTTGAGGTTTCAGGGTAGAGGGGAAAATGCGTGGAAAAATAAAATATATGGGGCGAGTTCGGCGCCCCATGTATTTAGGATTTTTTTTTTTTAGGAAAATTTTTTAGAGTGTAGAAAGTTTAAATCAAGCTTGCTATGTCAAGCTTAATGCAAGTTAGGCAAGTGTAAACTTGAACACTTGATTCAAGCTTGCATTAAGCTTACACGCTTGAAATAATCAAGCTTAATTCAAGTTTATTGACTTGGTAAATCAAGCTTACTGCAAGATTGATGCAAATTTGCTGTGCTATCGGGGCGAGAAAACGTAGTTTAAACACAGTGTGAACGTCCTACCGAAACATTTAATGGTTCTGGATGAGTTCGGGAAGTACATAATTTGAACCGGTTTTCTACGTTTTAAACACGTCGGCTGCCCGGACACATAGACGTTAGTAGAACGTTTTTTTGTTTACGTACCGTGAACGTTTAAGCTGATCGTTCACAGTTCGTACTTGGAACGTAAGTGTGCTGCTGGGGAAGGGGGTAGATGTAGATGCAAAAGCCACATTATCCACATTTTAAAGTACTAAATTATTCATAACACCGTGTTCGTCTTTTTATGTTTTGTTTGTTTGTTTGTGGGATTACGGCCGATTAGCTACGCGTGGGCTCTAGGCCGAAGGGTGGGGTGCACTCCGTGGGGATCTTTCTAAGGGGTCCTAACCCGTATTTACGCTAAGTTTCGGAGAAAACCACGGAAAACTCCGAACGGTTAGGTCAACGGGCGCGCGATGGGACCTGAACTCGAGACCTTCACACTTCGACCGTCTACCATTTCCAGTGGCATAAGTTCGTCTTTTTAAGGCGAATTGGACTGTAATTCGTTTTGGACCATAATGAATATATTAGGGCTTTTTATTAACTGTAGTTTTTAGTATTTTTTAACAGCATTCACTTCTAACAGGTGTTACCATTCTGGATGGCTTATACGGTTCAGCTTATAGTGGAGAATTGACTGCCATCATGGGACCTTCTGGATCAGGAAAGACGTCATTGCTTAATGTACTGACTGGATTCATGTGAGCTATTGTTTTGAGTTCTTATTTTGTAGTGCAACGTATACGCTGTGGTTTTTTTTTTTTTTTTTAAGCATTGGAAAAGTTTCTTGAACTTATTTCCACTCTAATGACAGTAAAATAATGAAATTTCCATTCTTCAACAGCCAGAAGAGAGTCACTGGTGACATTCTTGTGAATGGGTGTAAACGGGATATGAAATCGTTTAAAGGTCTCAACTGCTACATTCTTCAAGATGATTGCATACTACCTTTATTTACAGTAAGAGAACTCATAACCATATCCTCCAGGCTGAAAATACCATCCTCCGTATCGGAAAAGGAGAGAACGAAAGCAGTGAGTACTGAGTACATAATTATTAAGTACGTATAACACATTTCGCACAATTAATATACACTAAGTCGTGTGATAAGGATATTCTAGACTGTTTGAGATTTTCAAACAATTAATGAGGAGCGAAATTAGTATTAACTAGCCACAAGAGGAAATGAATTTGCTGATGGAGCAATTTTTTGGAAAGTAATTTTGAATGCCTCTCGCCTTTGCGTATTCTAATTACACACTTTCAACAGCTGTACGCCCAAGCAAAAGGGGTTTCATAGCATGATACCTCTTTCTTTGTAATAATCTACTGTTTTGAATTTCCGTCCTTAAAAGTATATTAAAAATATAGCTCATCAAAACGACATGACCAACACTTGACCATTTTAGTATTTGTTTGAATTGGATTGAAGCTTCAATTCGACGAGACACGCATTGATTCAAAGTGCTTCTAGACAAGAGATTTTCTTGATATTTTAGCAGACTTTGTCTCTCTGTGAGCTGTTGTTGTTCATCAGCAGCAACAAAAGTTTTTTGGTAGCCTACTACAGATAAGTAGTCTAAAGCAATTGTTCGTATTTTAACCTATATTTTAAGTATTTGTCTGTATCTTACCTAAAGTAACTGTATAGAGAGATACCCCAAAATAAAGGAATTCCTCGGAAGTAAGTATTTAAAAATAAATAAATAAATAATTAAGCCATTTTAAAACTTCGAAAGTATGTCTAAAACTATACTTGTCGAATATGAAATGCGTACTTAAAAATTCAAATACTGAAATATTGGAAGTAATAAGCAATATCACCAACAAATTATTATAATGATTTGACCTATAATCAAATAATAGACTAATAGTTATTAAATTTGTAACAGCGTGCATTTGTTAAACAATACCCATAATGATGAAACCAAATTAATAAGCAATTAATTTCGTTGAACAAAGAATACTACATGCATCAACTCTTATTTTTCAAGCTTCCCGAAATTTAAAAGCAAGGGTCGTTTGTAAATTTCTTTTGAAACATAAATATGCAATTAAAAAAAAAATCATAAATATGAGCTGTAAATGGGATGCTTCAAACACACATAGTTTCTAAAAGAGCAGACTTATACAAATGATGATACAGTGATATGATAAATTTAGTATTCTTCATTTCACTGACTTACTAATACGCTAATACCAATATTAGATTTTTAAACAGTTCCTAAAAATTATTCTATCTGCTCATCGATAAAAGCCTATCATTCAATACCACGAAATTCTGCTCTGGGGTCATTCCTCAGTCTCTCGGAATATTCGAAACACAAATTGATTTTAAGTTCACGCAGCGAATTTTAGCCGAATGGTTGTAGGAGCTTATGTTCTTTAATATATTAGTAGATTTTATTTAAAAAAGTTCACTGGTAAAGTAAAAATTCTGAGCACATAATTACATTTCAATAGCCCCCCCCTCCCCCATGTGTGATAGTTTTAAAAATGAAATAAAATTGTTTTAGGTGGATAACTGCATAGCATCTCTCGGATTGATTCCTCAGCAGCACCAGAGAGCAGTTACATTGTCAGGTGGCCAAAGAAAACGTCTCTGCATAGCTCAAGAAATCGTAAATAATCCCCCACTCGTTTTTCTGGATGAACCAACGAAGTAAGCATTCATATTTATTCATTTTTCATTCTTCTTATTTGAGTATGACAATTAGAGTCAAGTAAGTTTGTATAGCGTCGAAGCCATATGTAATGAATGATTGGAGTCATGAGTTTTTAAGTCCTTGAAGTAAATAAATACGTAAAAGGTAATTATAATATGGTGAATTACAGTGAATGTTATCTAATTATAAAGCTCTCTCCTAATTTGAAAGCCTATAAAAAGTTCGTTTAAAGGGTGTTTATATTTTGAGATCGATTTCCGTGTAAAATTTAGTAAAATCAAATGTTTTGGAATAAAATTTTTAACAACAGCTTATTATTTGAAATAAGGGATATCGTCTTCTTTTAAATTTGTTCTTCTTTCCAAATATCGCATCGGATTCAAGTGTCCCTATAACGAAATTAATTAGTTAGGCTGTTTTAAATTATTAAGACTGCGTTGTGACACATGAAAATCCAGGTTCGATACACTTAGTTGCAATATAATAAAAAGACGTTAAATACTTAAAACTATTTTATTAAAAAGATACTATTGAAGCATAAACTTATTACAACGGATGGTGGTGGCTCAGAGATATAAAAAATACGTCCTATACAGACAGTGAAATTAAGATGGAATCAATTAAAAATTACGCCAGCAGAGAATTACACATTGGCGAGAACAAAAACTTGGCTGAGATAAATAACGCCAATTCCAGAGCAACCCTAAAAGTTAACCTAATAAAATTAAAATGACGTAATCGTGATATAAATGTACGCAATATACGTAATCGCGCCCATATGCCAGCTAATGAGTCATCAATACTAATTAAAAAAGACTGTTTTCGGTGTGATATGATAAGTTTAGTATTCTTCATTTCACTGACGTAAATTGGCATGTAACATTGGGGAGGGGTACAAAATTTTTCCTATTATAGATAATATTTTCAAATAGGTGACAATCTGAATTTTCTTGAATATTATTTTGGGGGGAGGGACAATTGACCCCTCTTGCTCCTAGTAAGTGACACCTATGCGTCACTTAATTTTATGCTCAAAGAGTGGAATAGTTAATCATCATTATTAACCTCAATCTCTTTCAATCACTAAATATCAAGTCAAATAGATTTTCTCTACGTTTCCTTTGAATTTTAAGTTCTACTTTGAAGAAGTATATTTGGAGGTGGGGGGGGGGGGGAGGGGGAGGGAGAAGAAGAATGATATCCATAAAAATATATGCTCAGAGATCACTAAAAGTAAAATGATAAAAGCCGAACAGATGTAATCGATGAAAATTACAAAGAAATATACAAGGTAATTTTAAATAGCTTTAAAGATTGTTTCTAGAAGCACACTCTTTGAAGCTATTCAAAGCTCTTTAGGTACCGCATAGGTACCGTCAAAAAACTTCTTTAGCTATGTGGTGCCAGATGGCCGAATGGCAGCGGCTGCATTCTTTCAGCGTTGGGATCATTTAATCATATTTTTTTAAGACTAGCAGAGAAAGCGCTGAAATAAGGTGGTTTTCAGGGCGCAAACGCCGAGCGTCAAAGGGTTAACCTACGTTTATTTAATTTTAGTGATTTTAAAAATTTATATTATGCATCAAGTTTTATTTGAAATCTTTTTTTTCTTAGTGGCCTTGATAGTGCATCGTCTTTGCAGTGCATACAGTTGTTAAAGTCTATGGCAGAAGAAGGCAGAAATGTAATAACTACTATTCATCAACCCAGCTCCAGGATTTATCAAATGTTCGACAAAGTATGTTACAGATCTTATTTTAGAAGGAAAAAAAGCTTTATTCCGTGATTTTAGCTAATTTTTTTTGTTACTTTATCTTTTATTATGAAGTCACTGAAACTGACATGCGAGTGAATGATAACTCAAATGTTATTGAAATTACCTCCTCTTGAATCAGATTAACTAGTATTAAATTCATGAATATATAAACTAAGAACTACCCAGGGGGTTTATTCTCTCCTCGTTGTTAACTTGAGTCGGTTGTTAGTTAACTAAGCTGACGTCACACCCGATCACAGATTTTCGATTCTCCGGCTGTCAATGTTTAACGCAGTTGTTACAAATGTCTCCAAACAGTAGTTAACTGAAACCACTGCATATACCCAATTGTTAAACAGTCGTTATAGTAACAACTTCTGCTTGCGAAATCTTCGGATTGTTTCATACTGATTGGTTGAAAGCTCTAGCCTCAACAGCAGAGTGTTTCATGGACAACTGAAGCTACCCGCTTCAAGGAAGAATCGCATTTACAAAAATGGTTGTTTGGAAAGACAGTTATTGACGTCTTACTAATCGGTTATTAAGCTTTTCTAGCGACTCGGGGAGAATAGACCCCACGAGGTATATTCTCCCTCATTGTTAAAAGCTAGCCAGTGGTTAGTTTTAAACTTTCCCGACCCAGTTGTTGGTTATCGACTGCTCTAACAACTTTCTGACCTGTTCCTAACCTCGTTCAGCTAACCATAAGAGCTCGTTCAAGCTCCTCCCTAAGGTTCCTCCTCAAGGTGGGGCAGAATTAATGACTTGGATTTTCAACCGATTCGGGGAGAATCGACCCTCTGCTTAGTGGATGTCTAGAATTAAGAAAATAAAAAGCAGTTTCGAAAAGTATTTCTTATGCACTCAGAAAATGATAAATTAAGCCTGCAAAATCTGAAGAAAACCTTCAAAGCACACAGCCAGACTTACTCAAGATTATATAAACCTAATTTCTACACTGTCTCAGAAAACTCCTGCACAACAGCATACAATATCCACTCAAGCATTCGATGGGAGCATGCTGGTATAAGCTTTAGTAGCAGTATAAGCTTTAGTAAGCAATATACTAAAAAAACCTAGACAGGTTATTAATGGTTAATTAATGTATGGGAAGGAAGATTCCATTCCATCAGAATAGGAAGAATAGGAATGATGGTTGGTATTTTTTAATGAAACACTTACTAAGGTTTCATTGCATTAAATAACTTTCTTCGGAAATTTCTCTTATTTTAAAATGCTCGATATTTATTTACCAGATGCAGGTCATATATAAATTACGCAAACTATTTTATAAAGCTTAAAAATTACTTATTTTTTTCATACAGCTCTACATGATGGCAAACGGGCAATGTATTTACCAAGGATGTGCTGAATACCTTCCTGAGTTCTTGTCTAAGCTAGGTCTTCACTGTCCGAAATATCACAATCCAACGGATTTTCGTAAGTATATCTTAGTAGCATTTTTTTGCCAAAAATTCAAGGATCAAATTTGTGTAAAACTCCCAAGCAAGACAACACTGGCTACAGCTTGAGTAAATATCAGCAACATATATTGTGAATTTACATTTGGAAATATTTCACAAAAAACGATCAAAATTGCGCCAATGAATAACCGATAATATGTAACATTGGTATTTGATTAGAAATATTTTCAGTATTGGTTTGTTGCTGAAACTATATTGGAAGGGTTGGCAAAATGGGGTACTTCAGGTTATTCTGGCTTGTAACTGAGTGACAAATAGAAATAAATTGAGCAAGGAATACTTATTTCAACTTTGCAATCTTAGTTGTTATTCTGGAGTACTAAAACTTGAAATGCGCTTAATATTTTGGGATCTGTATGTCAATTATCCAATGCAACCACCCCATTTGGTCCTATGGGATAAGGCAAAACGGGGTACAAACATAGTTCGCATAGTTCACATCTAAACATATCATCATCGTCGTCAACCAGCTCACAAATCATGAGCCCATTTGTTACCCGCACTGTACTTGTTCCACCTTTCTTCTTTCCTTGTACTGATCTTGAATATATATCGCTACAGTACAAGTTTGTAACATCTACATCATCTGGATCACTGTCAGACGATTGTCTTCTGTTGGTAGAGTAGCAACGTGACGTCCTTGAGGCTTGAGCTTGTGAACAGTCCGACATCCGATTTTTTTTTTTTTTCGCATTTTTCTTTGGCATAGGCCCAGACAAGGTTACACACGGTACCCCATTTTGTTCCAATTCGAGGTACCTCGTTTTGCCCTACAAGCAGCTATTAAAAACAACTACGCCTAACCAACAAATCACACGGAATGTAGTTCTACTTTTTCATGGAATTTACTTATAAAACCTCACTTTAAGTAAGTGTAAACTGTCACGTTAGTATCTGCATTCAAACCTAACAGCAACAAAAGAATAATCCTAACGTTACACTTACCTTAGATCAGGGGCATGGGCACCGGCAGCATAGGGAAAGGGGGGGCAATGCCCCCCCCTGGATTTTTGTATGCAGTATTTTCCCTTGCTTTTTTGCTCTTTCCAACATGGTAACCATACGTTAAAGTAGACTTTGCCTCCCCTTGAGTAGTCTTTGCCCCCCCTGGGAAATATTCTTCCGGCGCCCATGGATCAGGGTAACAGAAAAAGTAATAAATCTTTGGAGCGTATCCGTCTGCGACTCCTGCAAGCAGCATCCCTGTGGAAATGAAACATAGACACGCTATGCACAACCTATAGTAATGACATAGCGATGGCAGCACCTCATAAGCCAGGAAATCAGAAAAACCCCGATTTGCCCTATCACTCCATTTTGCCCACCCTTCCTCTACTAAGAATCTCAGTCAGCGAAAGAGTTATTTTAAAAACATAAGAAAATCAAAGCTTTGGTGCGAAAAGAGGTATCTCCAATTATTCAAGTTTGCAGAAAACTGTAAAAAACATTTAGGGGAATCAACATAAACTAGCAAGACAGGCATCTTTGACTTTTGAGTAACATAAAAACTAAGGGCTGAATCTACATCCTTTAGGTACCAAAAGAAAGAGATTTTTTTTTTTAAACTGTAAGCTAGCATATAACCTCCGTAGGACAGAGCTTCTTCCTTTTTGCAACAAACCCTTCCAATGACCAATGACACTATCGAAATTCGCACATATCTTTTAAAGGCAGTGGGTATTTGCTTGATTTTACGCAGAAATAAAGAAGTTGTACCCAGATACAGTCAAAAGTCTGGATGCACTCAGTCTAGGGAGTGCAATCCCGATCCCGCGGGAACGGGATCCTGCGGGATCCCGCACAAATATTTGCGGGACTAGTCCCGCGGGATTACGATCCTAATCCTGCGGGATTGATACTGAGAAATAAATTATTTTGTATTACAATTTCACGCTGCTTCCCAATCAATAGACCGAAAAATTTGCATATTTATGTCTCTTATCTAACAATAAACGAATCAATAACTAAAAATTTTAATTTAAAGTTTCATTATTATTTTTTTTAATTATCTTACAATGGGAGTTCTCGATCAAACATCTAAATCTAGACATCGTAATCTATATTTTTCGCAAACTTATTTCAGTTCATTCCAAAGAAACTGAAATAGTTCATACTAATTTATCTCTTAGCGAACAGTCGCGAATTAGATATAAATAGTTTTCATTTTTTTAAATTCCCAATTTTAATTATTTTACTAAAATTAAGTCTAGACAAGGAAATGATTGGATTTGCTCGAATTTGTACGTTCGTTTTTCAGCATCTAAGAAAATAACGTAAGTATGTGAATGCATCTATAAATTGTATATTTCTGTAAATTCCTCATTTTTAGCAACTAACCTAAGGCATAACTTATCTGAATATCATGATTGTAATTTACATACTTCTGTAAGTTATTGTATTAATTATATCACAAGATTGATTATTTTTGTTAAAGCTAAACTTCATAGTGCTTAAAATCTTACTTTATTTTGCAATTTCCTCTGTTGAAATGAAGTCCTAGCTAAATGAACTGTCAATCCCGCGGGATTGCGGGATCCCGCGGGATCAATAAATCTCAATCCTGAAATCCCGCAAGACGAAAAACAGTGCGGGATTGCATTCTCTAACTCAGTCACTTTTAGATCGCATGTAAAACTCGAAATATTAGCGCATGTGTCGAATTACAGTAAAACGAGTGTCATATGAAAGTAACTGCATAATTTTTAGTGGCGAGATTCGAGAATTATTGTCCCTATCTCAAAAACTATGAGGTACAACAGAAAATGTCGATTGAAAAAAGAAAAATGTTGAGCAGTCTCTATTTACAGGATGTATACATCGTACAAAATAGTTACGCTCTGATCCCTGACTCACTGACTGTCTCAGCTACTTGAAAATAAAACTTTTACCGCCATTACTCCAAGAAGATTAAAAAGTTAAGCACAAAAACGTAATAAAATCTATACCGTTTGCACGACCCGCTTGAAGTTTTCCATAATTATGTACAAAAATATAGGAAACAATCTACTCTACTTTAAAAATCTGAAAATCCAGCCGTTCTCTAATTTTTTAAGAGATTTTTCGCTGTTTTCAGCTTTATTTTATTTCTAAGAATAATAAAAAATGAATCATTTGCGTGACAAAATTAGCTGTCGCGATTGACATTGATGTCTTATTGACGTCATGGTTATCAAGCTTTGAAGGGAAAATTGCGATTCCAGCTCGTTTGAAATAGTTTTTCCAGATTACCCAGCATATTATTATTATTATTATTATTATTATTATTATTATTATTTTCAAAAATAAGATGATTTTCTCTCACAAAGCATTGATGTTCCCACAAAACGAAATCATTCGAATGCGAAATTCGAATTCAGCGCGATTCCAGAAAAGCATGAAATTCCATTTCGGTACATAATAAAAATTGAATATGAATTTATTTTAAGTGGACGGAGATTAAATATATTGAGTGCAGACATATTTTTCTCCAATGTTTTTTCTATCGCCCGTTGTAATTGTCTCCACAACGGTCTTTA